>JBBDGP010003868.1:0-350000 GCA_037952835.1 Lithobates septentrionalis
GCGGACTCCTCTCCCCAGCCCTCTCCTCTCCTCTCTTCTCCCCAACCCTCCGCTCCCCTCCCCCCCTCCTCTCCTCTCCTCTTCCCTCCCCTCCCCTCTCCTCTTTCCTTTCATCTTTTCCCCTCTTTTCACCTCCTCTCTCCTTTCCTATCCTATCCTTTTCTGCACTTTCTTCTCTTCTCTCCTTTCTTCCTCCCCTCTCCTCCTCCTTTCTCCTCCTCTCCTCCCCCCTCCTCTCTCCTTCCCTCTCTCCTTTCTGTCCTTCCTCTCCTCCCCTCTCCTCTCCTCTTCTCTCCTCTCCTATCTCCTCCCCTCTTTTCTTCTCTCCTATCCCCTCTCTCTTTCTCTCTCTCCTTTCCTTCCTCTACTCTCCTCTCCCCTACCCAACGTTCTCCTTTCCACTTCTCTCCTCTTTCCTCTCCTCTTTCCTCTTCTCTGTTCTCTCCTCTCTCCTTCCCTCTCTCCTTTCCTTTCTCTACTCACCCCCCAACCTCCTCTCCTTGTTCCTCTCCTAAACCCTCTTCTCCTCTCCTCTTCCCTCCCCTCCACCCCTTCCTCTCCCTCCCTAACCCTCCCCTCCTCTCCACCTCCCTCCACTCTCCTCTCCTCAACCCTCCCATCCTCTCCCCAACCCTCCCCTCCCCCCTCCTCTCCTCTTCTCTTCCCTCCCCTCCACTCTCCCCTCCTCTCCTCTTCCCTCCCCTCCACTCTACTCTTCCCTCCCCTCCACTCTCCTCTCCCCAACCCTTCCCTCCCCTCCTCTTCCCTCCAGTCTCCTCTCCCCAACCCTCCCCTTCTCTCCTCTCCTCTTCCCTCCCCTCCACTCTCCTCTCCCCAATCCTCCCCTCCCCTGCTCTTCCCTCCAGTCTCCTCTCCTCTCCCCAACCCTTCCCTTCTCTCCTCTCCTCTTCCCTCCCTTCCACTCTACTCTCCCTTCTCCTTTCATCTTTTCTCTTCTCCTTTCTTCTGCTCTCTCCTTTTCTTTTTTCTCCTCTCCCCAACCCTCCCCACCCCTCCTCTCCTCTTCCCTCCCCACCACTCTCCTCTCCTCTCTTCTCCTCTCTCCTTTCTTCTCCTCTCTCCTTTCCTCTCCTCGCCCCTCCTCTCTCCTCTCATTTCCCCAACCCTCCCCTCCCCTCCTCTCTTCTCCTCAACCCTCCCCTCCTCTCCTCTCCTCTCCACTCTCCTCTCCTCTCTCTCCTTTCATCTTCTCTCTTCTCCTCTCTCCTTTCCTCTCCTCTCCTTGCCCCCCCTCCTCTTCTGTCCTATGTTATCTTCTCTCCTTTCCTCTCCCCCTCCCCTCCTCTCCTCTCTCCTTTCATCTTCTCCTTGCTCCTTTCATCTCCCCTCTCCTTTCCTCTCCTCTCCTCGCCCCTCCTCTCCTCTGCCCTCTTCTCTCCTTCTTCTATCCTCTCCCCTCCTCTCCTTTACCCTCCCCTCCTCTCCCCTCTCCTTTCCTCTCCCCTCTCCTCCTTTTCCCTTTCTCTTCTCTTCTCCTCTCATTTTCTCTCCTTTCTCTCCTTTCCTTCCTCTCTTCTCCTCTGTTCTCCCCTTTCCTCTCTGCCCCCCTCCTCTCCTCTCTCCTTCCCACTCTCCTTTCCTTCCTCTCCTCCCCTCTCCTTCCCCCTCCTCTCCTCTCTTCTCACCGTTCCTCTCCCCTCTTTCCTCTGGTCTCCTCTTTCCTTCCTTCTCTCCTTCCCTCTCCTCTTTTCTCCTTTCTTCTCTTCTCTCCTTTCATCTCCTCTCTCCTTTCCTCTCATCTCCTCGCCCCTCTTCTCCTCTCCTCTCTACTTTCATCTCCTCTCCCCTTTGCCCTGTCCTTTCCTCTCTTCTCTTCTCTTCTCTCCTCTCCTTTTTTCTCCTCTCCTTTCCCCTCCTCTCCCCTCCCCTCCTCTCCTTTCCTCTCCCCTTTCCTCTCTTCTCTCCTCTCCTCTCTACCCTCCTCATATTCTCTTTTATCCTCTCCTCCCCCCTCCTCTGTCCTTCGCTCTCTCCTTTCCATCCTTCCTCTCCTCTCCCCTCCCCTCTCTCCGCCTTTCTCTCCTTTCCTTTCTCTATTCTCCCCCCCAACCTTCTCCTTTCCACTTCTCATCTCTCCTCTTTCCTCTCCTCTGCTCTCTCCTCTCTCCTTCCCTCTCCCTTTTTCTTTCCTCTGCTCTCCTCACCCCTCCCCAACCTTCTCCTTTCCATTTCTCTCCTCTCCTCTTCTCTCTCCTCTCACCTTCCCTCTCTTTTTTCCTTCCTCTCCTCTTCCATTTCTTCTCCTTTCTTCTGCTCTCCCCTTTCCTTTACTTTCCTCTCCTCTCCTCTGCCCTCCCCTCTCCTCTCTTCTTCTTTCTTCAGCACAAGCCTCTCCTCTCCTCCCTTCTTCTCTCCCAACCCCCCCCCTCCTCCTCCCCTTTCCTCTTTTCTTCCAACATGCAGAGCTGCACCAGATTTTGCACTCTCCAGTTTTAGTAAATCAACCCTAAAATATTACCTACTTTTTTAGTAAATTGTAAAAGATAGGGTTATGTTGAGTAAATAGATACCAAACATGTCAAGCCTTAATATTGTGCACGCCTGTGAAATTACGGTAAACTTCAAAACCCAAAATTGTCCAAAGGTCGACTTTTTAAAAGCCCCTAAAGGTCATCAGTTTGGGATTAACCATGAACGATGGCCCTGGAATTGTTGGTCTCACTTTGGCATACATAGAGATACACAATACACCTATGTGGAGAGTAGTATCCCATATGGGCACAGTGCCGACATCCCTAACATAATATCCACAAATTGAACTAGAATGGAACTTTAGCAGTACCAGAACACACATTTTCTCATATTTAGTTCCATACACAAATGGTTCCAATTATATTCAAACATGGCTGATGTACATACATATTAGTAGCCCAACATTCGAACAATACAACCCTTAATCTATTGTCCTAGATGGAAATATACCACATTCATATCTTTCCATGATAATGATAATACACAGATTTCTGCTCAAGGAGTTTTGTGGTCTCCATATACCACTTCTTCAGGAGATCATGGAGGGTATGAAGGATACGTTGTACCCTCAAAGCAAATCAGCCTAAATTAAAAGCAGAACCAGGACCATACCTAGAAGGGATAGGCACCCATGGTGCTTCGCCCTGTTTGGTAGACCATTATCACACAAATATCTCTGCACCTGGCTTGGTGCAGAGCTGGGCACACAGGATGTTAAATTGCCATTGAGGGAGAAATTCCATTAAGGGAAGTTAAAAACCTGACATGGTCCTTATTCCTTCTCTCATGTCTTTCTGCCCCTCTCTCTACTTCTACACTCACATGTCTTGAAAGTATATGCGCCCATGGTGCTTCGACCCAGTTAGTAGACCATTTTATACATAAACCTCTATTCCTGGCTTGGCGCAGAGCTGGACACACAAGATGTTGCTTTGCCAGCAAAGGAAGCAATTCCATTAAGGTAAGTGAAAACCTGAAATGATCCTTACTCCTTCCCTAATATCTCTCTGCCCTTCTCTCTACTCCCACACTCTTATACAAAGGATGGAGTCCACCACACTTATCTAACCTCAAAGACTTACCAGTGGTGTCCAAGGTCCCGGTTGGCTCTGCAGACTCTGGTAGAAGAAGTAACATACTCAGTACTCAAGATCAGGAGGACCTTCCAATGCCTCATCATTATATGCTATAGCACAGTGGTTCTCAACCTGGGGTCGGGACCCCCTCGGGGGTCGAATGGTGATTTGGCAGGGGTCACCGAATCCTGGGCTGTTCCTGAAGCCTGCACTGCTCTCCCAGACTTTTCACGGCCGCCCAGCTGGGCTGTTCCTGCAGCCCGTGGTCGCCCACCCAGCCTCTTCGCCCCTTTCAGTTCACGGCATGGCTGGGGGGGCAGAGACTAGAAGTCAGCTGACTGGTGAAGAATGTGAAGTGGGAGGGGCTGGAAGAGGCCTTATCTCCTGATTTCGGCATAGGTGTTACTGCTGCGAGACACCACAAAGTCGGAGACACACTGAGTAACACTACCTGTGATTATAGTTGCCATTAAAAGTCCCCACTACAGTTCTCAGATCAGCAGATGACCTTGATCAAGAGCACCTAAGTTGGATGATCAGAACTCCCCCGAGCACTACTACTGATCCCACCCCCCACCAGAACTGCCACTCATCCCAACTCCCCATCAGCATTGTCACTCATCCCAACTCCCCCCACCATGGAGTAAGAGAAGGAATAAAAATATAGAATGCATGGAAGGGAGCGGAAAAGAGGGGGAGGAACAAAGAAAATAGGAGAGAAAAAAATCAGACAAAGAACAAGAAAGACGGCTAGAGAGAGAGAGAGAGAGAGAGAGAGAGAGAGAGAGAGAGATGGGGGGGGGGATTAGGATAGTGAGAGATAAAATGGAAAGAAAGAGAACAAAGAGAGAGTGGTACATCCTAAAATGTACCATAAGGGGTTTTAATACTGTACGAGTGGTATGGAATAAGGGAGCGCTAAATATCCGTAGGTTAGGGGCGCAAATTACTTGTCTTGCCTTGGGTGCTGACACACCCACGCTACGAAAATAATTTTACTGTTAGGGGTCCCCACAACTTGGGAAATTTTATCCAGGGGTCATGGCACTATTAAGGTTGAGAACCACTGCTATAGCACAACGGTAATAGAGCAGATTGGGATATCTCAGGATGTACAGTGAGTAATTACACTCTGGGCAGGTAGAAGTAACCATAGAAAGGTGTGTCTTTATTCCATTGATAATAATACAACACCTTATGTAACATTGTAAGAGAATTCCATAGAATCTCTGACATACTTATGACTAGGGATGAGCTTCGAATTCGAGTCGAACTCATGTTCGACTCGAACATTGGCTGTTCGCAAGTTCGCCGAACAGCGAACAATTTGGGGTGTTCGCGGCAAATTCGAATGCCGCGGAACACCCTTTAAAAGTCTATGGGAGAAATCAAAAGTGCTCATTTTAAAGGCTTATATGCAAGTTATTGTCATAAAAAGTGTTTGGGGACCTGGGTCCTGCCCCAGGGGACATGGATCAATGCAAAAAAAGTTTTAAAAAGGGCCGTTTTTTCAGGAGCAGTGATTTTAATAATGCTTAAAGTCAAACAATAAAAGTGTAATATCCCTTTAAATTTTGTACCTGGGGGGTGTCTATAGTATGCCTGTAAAGGGGCACATGTTTCCTGTGTTTAGAACAGTCTGACAGCAAAATGACATTTCGAAGGAAAAAAAGCCATTTAAAACTATTCGCGGCTATTGCATTGCCGACAATACACATAGAAGTTCATTGATAAAAACGGCATGGGAATTCCCCACAGGGCAACCCCAAACCAAAATTAAAAAAAAAAAATGACGTGGGAGACCCCCTAAATTCCATACCAGGCCCTTCAGGTCTGGTATGGATATTAAGGGGAACCCCGGCCAAAATTAAAAAAAAAAATGACGTGGGGTTCCCCCTATATTCCATACCAGACCCTTCAGGTCTGGTATGGATTTTAAGGGGAACCCCGCGCCAAAAAAAAAAAAAAAAACGGCGTGGGGTCCCCCCAAAAATCCATACCAGACCCTTATCCGAGCACGCAACCTGGCAGGCCGCAGGAAAAGAGGGGGGACGAGAGTGCGCCCCCCCTCCTGAACCATACCAGGCCACATGCCCTCAACATTGGGAGGGTGCTTTGGGGTAGCCCCCCAAAACACCTTGTCCCCATGTTGATGAGGACAAGGGCCTCATCCCCACAACCCTGGCCGGTGGTTGTGGGGGTCTGCGGGCAGGGGGCTTATCGGAATCTGGAAGCCCCCTTTAACAAGGGGACCCCCAGATCCCGCCCCCCCCCCCTGTGTGAAATGGTAAGGGGGTACTTACCCCTACCATTTCACTAAAAAACTGTCAAAAATTTTAAAAATGACAAGAGACAGTTTTTGACAATTCCTTTATTTAAATGCTTCTTCTTTCTTCTTTCTTCCTTCATCTTCTTCTGGCTCTTCTGGTTCTTCCTCCGGCGTTCTCGTCCAGCATCTCCTCCGCGGCGTCTTCTATCTTCTTCTCCTCGGGCCGCTCCGCACCCATGGCATGGGGGGAGGCTCCCGCTCTTCTCTTCATCTTCTTCTTCATCCTCTCCTCTTCTTTCTTCTTCTCTTCTTCATTTTCTTCTCCGGGCCGTTCCGCATTCATGCTGGCATGAAGGGAGGCTCCCGCTGTGTGATGGCGTCTCTTCGTCTGACGGCTCTTAAATAACGGGGGGCGGGGCCACCCGGTGACCCCGCCCCCTCTGACGCACGGGACATGACGGGACTTCCCTGTGGCATTCCCCGTGACGTCACAGGGAAGTCCCTGTCAAGTCACCGTGCGTTAGAG
Organism: Lithobates septentrionalis; assembly: GCA_037952835.1. Lineage (NCBI taxonomy): Eukaryota > Metazoa > Chordata > Amphibia > Anura > Ranidae > Lithobates > Lithobates septentrionalis. The sequence continues at coordinate 6,365 of JBBDGP010003868.1, forward strand.
GGGGGCGGCGGCCCCGCCCCCCGTTATTTAAGAGCCGTCAGACGAAGAGACGCCGTCACACAGCGGGAGCCTCCCTTCATGCCAGCATGAATGCGGAGCGGCCCGGAGAAGAAAATGAAGAAGAGAAGAAAGAAGAGGAGAGGATGAAGAAGAAGATGAAGAGAAGAGCGGGAGCCTCCCCTCATGCCATGGGTGCGGAGCGGCCCGAGGAGAAGAAGATAGAAGACGCCGCGGAGGAGATGCTGGACGAGAACGCCGGAGGAAGAACCAGAAGAACCAGAAGAAGATGAAGGAAGAAAGAAGAAAGAAGAAGCATTTAAATAAAGGAATTGTCAAAAACTGTCTCTTGTCATTTTTAACATTTTTGACAGTTTTTTAGTGAAATGGTAGGGGTAAGTACCCCCTTACCATTTCACACAGGGGGGGGCGGGATCTGGGGGTCCCCTTGTTAAAGGGGGCTTCCAGATTCCGATAAGCCCCCCGCCCGCAGACCCCCACAACCACCGGCCAGGGTTGTGGGGATGAGGCCCTTGTCCTCATCAACATGGGGACAAGGTGTTTTGGGGGCTACCCCAAAGCACCCTCCCAATGTTGAGGGTATGTGGCCTGGTACGGTTCAGGGGGGGGGCGCACTCTCGTCCCCCCCTCTTTTCCTGCGGCCTGCCAGGTTGCGTGCTCGGATAAGGGTCTGGTATGGATTTTTGGGGGGACCCCACGACGTTTTTTTTTTTTTTTTGGTGCGAGGTTCCCCTTAAAATCCATACCAGACCTGAAGGGTCTGGTATGGAATTTAGGGGGAACCCCACGTCATTTTTTTTTTAAATTTTGGCCGGGGTTCCCCTTAATATCCATACCAGACCTGAAGGGCCTGGTATGGAATTTAGGGGGTCTCCCACGTCATTTTTTTTTTTTTTAATATTGGTTCGGGGTTGCCCTGTGGGGAATTCCCATGCCGTTTTTATCAATGAACTTCTATGTGTATTGTCAGTAATGCAATAGCCGCGGGTAGTTTTAAATGGCTTTTTTTCCTTCGAAATGTCATTTTGCTGTCAGACTGTTCTAAACACAGGAAACATGCGCCCCTTTACAGGCATACTATAGACACCCCCCAGGTACGAAATTTAAAGGGATATTACACTTTTATTGTTTGACTTTAAGCATTATTAAAATCACTGCTCCTGAAAAAATGGCCGTTTTTAAAACTTTTTTTTGCATTGATCCTTGTCCCCTGGGGCAGGACCCAGGTCCCCAAACACTTTTTATGACAATAACTTGCATATAAGCCTTTAAAATTAGCACTTTTAAATATTAATGTTCGTGTCCCATAGACTTTAACGGTGTTCGCGTGTTCGAGCGAACTTTTTTCCTGTTCGCATGTTCTGGTGCGAACCGAACAGGGGGGTGTTCGGCTCATCCCTACTTATGACATATAAACCGCTATTCTTGGCTTGGTGAAAAGATGGACAAGCAAAATGTTGCCTTGCCTTTAGTGTTCCCAACCAGCGAAGGAGCAATTCCATGAAAGTAAGCGAAAACCAGACATGGTCCTTACTCCTTCTCTAATGTCTTTCTGCCCCTGTCTCTACACTTACACTTGCATGCCTTGAAGGAATAAAGGACCATGGTGCTCTGAACCGGTTGGTAGACCATTATGACACATAAACCTCTACATCTGGCTTGGAGCAGAGCTGGACACACAAAATGTTGCCTTTCCAGCGAGGGAGCAGCTCAATTAAGGTAAGTAAATGCCTGACTTGGTCCCTACTCCTTCTCCCATGTCTCTCTGCCCCTCTCTCTACCCCTACACTCACATTCCACGGATGGAGTGCACCACACTTCTTCAGTATTGCCTAACCTCAAATACTTACCGGTGGTGTCCAGGTCCTGGCTGGCTCTGCAGACTCTGGTAGAAGAGGTAAAATATCAACCCAGTACTCAGGATCAGGAGGACCTTCCAACGTCTCACCATTATATGGTTAAACACAATGGCAATAGAGCAGATTGGGAAATCTTAGGATGTGCAGTGAATAATTACACTCTGGGTAGGTAGAAGTGACCATGGAAAGGTGTGTCTTTATTACCATAGATAATATAATTAAAGCAAGAACAGATACTGTATATGCGGGATATTTTATGTCGGAAAAACAATACGCCAACTACGACAGAGAATTAAGGACCACATTTATTCATCTGCCAACAGTAGGATGCTTAGCCCCATTAGTAGGCATCTTGATTTATGTCACAAATTCGACACTTCGGTTGCTTCCTTTATTGCCTTGGCAGTTGTCCCACAGGACCCCAGGGGAGATGATTGGAACAGGAGAATACTACAGCATGAGACAAAATGGACTGAACGCCTTAACGCCACACGTTGGCCAGGTATTAATGAAGTACACACTTATAAGTCATTTCTTTAATCCGTCACTTGTTTGGCTACTTTTTGATGTCTTATTATACACATTTTTTGAAATATATCCTTACTTGCCTCATGCTGGTGTTGCTTTGTTTCTCTCCTTTAACCTCCTGAAGGGTACTCTTTGAAGATATGTCTTTTTGTCTCCATGCCATCAACTCCTTACTGTCCCTTGCAGAATTACCCAGATACATGGTTAATACTCTATCACAGTCTGATGTGTATATCTAATTATATATCTTCTTTTTCTCCTTCCTTAGATTTTATATGTTTCAAGTATCCCCGACTCTGGCTCTTTGTCTCTGGAGCCTGCAGTTGGAGACTGTCTGGACACCATCTTTGTGGCTTCTTTAGTGTGCTGTTGCTGCAGAACTATACGTGCGGCGGGGTAGCCGCATTTCAGTCCCTAAGTGGACTGTTATATGCAGCTTTTGTATCCAGGGTTTTCCATCATGGCCTCACACTGTGCTTGTTCTTTCTATCCATTTGTTTCACAACCATTTCTCTCTTTCCCCTTTTTCTTTCTCTCCTTCCTTTTCTTTTACTTTTTCCCTTCCTTTCTTTTCCCTCACACTACGTCTTAATGTCCATTTCATTCTTCTACTGTTATGCTGTGTACATACGGGTGGACTTTTCGACGTACTAGGTCTGGCGGACCTTTCGGCGGACTTTCGACGGACTTTCCGAATGAATGGACTTGCCTACACGCGATCAACCAAAGTCCGACGGATTCGTACGTGATGACGTACGACCGAACTAAAACAAGGAGGTTGATAGCCAGTAGCCAATAGCTGCCCTAGCGTCGGTTTTTGTCCATCGGACTAGCATACAGACGAGCGGACTTTTCGACCGGACTCGAGTCCGTCGGAAAGATTTGAAACATGTTTCATTTCTAGGTCCGTCAAACTTTTGGGTAAAAAAAGGCCTCTGGAGCCCACACACGATCGAATTGTCCGACGGACTCCGGTCCTCCGGACCAAGTCTGCAGTAAAGTCCGCTCGTTTGTACGTCAGCGGTGACATGTCCGCTGACATCCGACCTGCTCTGATCCAAAAAAGTGTAACGGAGGAAAAACCTACTTTTCCATCCGTTTGCGGATCGGGTGACGACGGACTCTACGGTCCGTCATCATCTGATCCCCCATAGGGGAGAGCGGCGCTCTGACAGGTCCGTCGCTGCACAGTGTTCAGCGACGGACCTGTCATCTGCCTGCTCAGCAGGGATCGATGGAGCGATCCCCCGCTGAGCAGAGTGGGCTCCGTACATGGACACGTCCGTGTGAAAGAGCGCATAACCCTCTATTCCTGGCACGTTGCAGAGCTGGACATGCAAAATGTTGCCATGCCTTTGGTGGTGTTCCCGATCAGTGAAGGAGCAACTCTATAAAGGTAAGTGAAAACCTGACATGGTCCTTACTCCTTCTCTAATGCCTCTCGGCCCCTCTCTCTACCCTTACACTCACGTGCCTTGAAGAAATAAAGGCCCATGATGCTTTGACCCGGCCAACCAGCGAAGGAGCAATTCCATTAAGGTAAGTGAAAGCCTAACATGGTCCTTACTCCTTTGCTAATGCCTCTCTGCCCCTCTCTCTACCCTTACACTCACATGCCTTGAAGAAATAAAGGCCCAAGATGCTTTGAACCGGCCAACTAGCGAAGAAGCAGTTTTATTAAGGTAAGTGAAAGCCTGACATGGTCCTAACTTCTTCTCTAATGTCTCTCTGCCCCTCTTTCTACCCCTACACTTACATGCCAATGATGGAGTCCACCACACTTCTCCAGTATTATCTAACCTCAAAGACTTACCATTGGTGTCCAGGTCCCGGCTGGCTCTGAAGACTCTGGTAGAAGAGGTAACATGCCAACCCAGTACTCAGGATCAGGAGAACCTTCCAACATCTCACCATTGCAGTATTATATGGTATAACACAAAAGTGATAAAGCAGATTGAGATATCTCAGGATGTGCAGTGAGTTTTTACACTCTGGGCAGGTGGAAGTGACCATGGAAAGGTGTGTCTTTATTACCATAGATAATAATACAACACCTTATGTAAACTTTATAAGAGAATTCCACAGAATCTCTGCCATGCTTATCACACATAAACCTCTATTCCTGGCTTGGTGCACAGCTGGCCATGCAAAATGTTGCCTTGCATTTGGTGGTGTGCAACACCCTAAGTAAACTTTATAAGAAAATTCCATAGAATCTCGGCCATGCTGGCAAGTTTAAAGGCACACTAAAGTTTCCTTACACTGCACTGATGATGGTGAAATAGCCTGAAACAGCTGTGTGCAATTTGGTTAAAATGGCTCTATAATATTGGGCTAGGTTTGCACTATACACCAGTCGTTCTGAATGTACGGCTGCCTAATGGGGCATAAATAATAAGGAAAGGTTTCCGCGCTCACGGACCCAGGCTTGCAGCCCCCCCTTTTATTAAGCACCCTCAAGGATTGAGATAAGTTAAACCAAGTTTATAGATAGGGGTAAGTGGCGCTACCTGTGTTGGATACCTAATTAAATATATAATCTCTACTGGGTGTGCAAATAAGCACTCTACTCAAAATAAAACTAAAACAAATTCCAAAATGAAAATGTGCCAATTGTGATTAATGTGCCGTGCCAGTGTGTGCAAACAAATGAATCCTTATTGTGTAAAAAGGTGTAAGTACACCCACATCAGTGACAGTTGATCAAAAAGTATATAAATAATCGGGTAAAAACGTCCCCCCTAAATGCGTTAAAGGGGTTAAATGAATACGTGAATAAAAATCCTCTTTCCAACTGATGTGATCATTAACTATCAATCTGTTAACAATTGTTATTATACATCTAATATAAGTGTTACCACATTATCTCCCCAGCAGACAGCTGGGCAGCTAGATACAGCCTAAACACAGTGCATCAGCGTTAAACACCATAATATTAATAAGAAAAAAATGTGAAATTAATTAATTGGTAGAACCACATTGGATGTGAAAAAATGTATTAGTGAAAAAAATGAGAAAAATGAAAAAAGTCAAAAATCTACTAATGAAAGTCCCAGCTTAAAAAGTTCCATATACTTCCATCAAATTCAATTATTCTGTGTAAGGTGACTTTTGTGACTGCAACAGTTGATATCCAGTGACTCCGGTGCTCCCCCTCAAGGATCCCCACTCACCAGCTCCATGCACCCCTACAGGGGTAATCAGCATATATTCTCCGGCATTCGATGGCGTCTAGGATTCCAGTGAAGTTTTCCCTGGGGGTTTCCACTCCAAATACAGTATAGCCTTCAGAACTCCGGGTTCCCCTCATATGAAAGAGACAGGGCTCCCATAGTGTGATAACGTAATGGAATTTTTATTAAAAAATGCTGATTACAGCAACCAAATTACATAAAATAAATAATAAGTTAAAAAAGTCGTACTCCTATAAGGAGTCAGACTATCACACTAGGTATTGGGAGGTCAAGCCTAGAGAGAAGCTCGTGGATTTAAGCTGACAACCGAGCGGCGTGCGCCTCAGCTGCGCTCCACACTCTCTCTGACTTACGCGTGTGACGTAGGTACGTAGCTCCGCCACACGCGGAAGTCAGAGAGAGTGTGGAGCGCAGCTGAGGCGCACGTGCTGATTACCCCTGTAGGGGTATGACCAACTGAGAAATGCATCCCAGCTTAGTCTCCCTATAAATTTATGGCAGCTTATGGGGTGGCGCAGACAGGGGCAAGGCGCAGACATCATGGCTCTGTCCTGAGTGGCTCTGTCACGAGTGATGCGCAGTTTCACCGACGCAGTTATCAAGAAAGCAGGATAACTAAAGCTGCATGAACAACAACAAGAACTCTACTTCACTCTGCAAGATGACAAGCAAACCAGCTTTGACATTTATTTTATATTAGGTTAGTTTCAAACTCTCTATCCACTAACATGCTCCTTATTCTCTTCCTTCTCACTAGGTATTGGGAGGTCAAGCCTAGAGAGAAGCTCGTGGATTTAAGCTGACAACCGAGCGGCGTGCGCCTCAGCTGCGCTCCACACTCTCTCTGACTTCCGCGTGTGACGTAGGTACGTAGCTCCGCCACACGCGGAAGTCAGAGAGAATGTGGAGCGCAGCTGAGGTGCACGCCGCTCGGTTGTCAGCTTACATCCACGAGCTTCTCTCTAGGCTTGACCTCCCAATACCTAGTGTGATAGTCTGACTCCTTATAGGAGTACGACCTTTTTACTTATTATTTATTTTATGTAATTTGATTGCTGTAATCAGCATTTTTTAAATAAAAATTCCATTACGTTATCACACTATGGGAGCCCTGTCTCTTTCATATGAGGGGAACCCAGAGTTCTGAAGGCTATACTGTATTTGGAGTGGAAACCCCCAGGGAAAACTTCACTGGAATCCTAGACACCATCGAATGCCGGAGAATATATGCTGATTACCCCTGTAGGGGTGCATGGAGCTGGTGAGTGGGGATCCTTGAGGGGGAGCACCGGAGTCACTGGATATCAACTGTTGCAGTCACAAAAGTCACCTTACACAGAATACTTGAATTTGATGGAAGTATATGGAACTTTTTAAGCTGGGACTTTCATTAGTAGATTTTTGACTTTTTTCATTTTTCTCATTTTTTTCACTAATACATTTTTTCACATCCAATGTGGTTCTATCAATTAATTAATTTCACATTTTTTTCTTATTAATATTATGGTGTTTAACGCTGATGCACTGTGTTTAGGCTGTATCTAGCTGCCCAGCTGTCTGCTGGGGAGATAATGTGGTAACACTTATATTAGATGTATAATAACAATTGTTAACAGATTGATAGTTAATGATCACATCAGTTGGAAAGAGGATTTTTATTCACGTATTCATTTAACCCCTTTAACGCATTTAGGGGGGACGTTTTTACCCGATTATTTATATACTTTTTGATCAACTGTCACTGATGTGGGTGTACTTACACCTTTTTACACAATAAGGATTCATTTGTTTGCACACACTGGCACGGCACATTAATCACAATTGGCACATTTTCATTTTGGAATTTGTTTTAGTTTTATTTTGAGTAGAGTGCTTATTTGCACACCCAGTAGAGATTATATATTTAATTAGGTATCCAACACAGGTAGCGCCACTTACCCCTATCTATAAACTTGCTAATGGGGCATAAAGCAATGCTTTGAAAGAGAAGCCCATAGCATAAAATGCAGGAATAGGCGTGGGCTGGCATGACAAGGTAGCAGGGCCAGCTTGCCACTTAAGGGTTAACTGGGTGTTTTGAGTTGGTCAGATTAGAGGGGGTGGCCAGAATAGTATGCAGCATAGTTAGGGAGGGGCCAGTGTCCGGTGGTCAGTGAGAGGTCACCGGACGAAGAAACAGCTCCCATGCCACCCTGTTGTTTGTATTATATTTGGAACTTTTGGCATTATTCTTGTAAGTTCTAGCGGTTGAGATCTTTGGAGGCCTTCTAAATTAAGACCGGTATGGCATAGTGAGGAACCATCTTGTTATGGGATCCTTGGGAAGATACCAGTTAACCGAGGTTTAACTGGGCATTTGGATATGGGCATCAGCGTGGGAAGTTGAAGAGTTGGTATTGTCCTCAAGTCGGCGTGCTGCGACTGGGGACCTGGTGTGTCACGCTGATACTTTATAAATTTGGGGTCTTTCCAGTGCCTTCAAATATCTACAAAATTGTTACGATTGATCTGAAAAAGTATTGTTGGTAAATAATATGTTTATGGCTTATTGTTAATAAAATGGCTGGTGCGGCCAAGTTTACTCCCAAAGGGTGTCGTCTGGTTATTTAAGATGGTAAACATAATAGTAGGATATGTGCAAAGGTATCAGGCCAGCTTGCATCCAGGCTTACCACAGTCATGGCTCTACCCACTGTCCTGAAATGAGGAATACTCCTCTAATTTTTGGATTTGTGATAGAATGAGCCATGTGAATACCTTCTGCGTTAAGAAGGCTTTACTATGGTGTGCGCTGAATAGAGTGAGGGCCTTTTGCCTTAGCCCCTTTTCACCATGACCTGTATGGGTATACAGTCCCTCCACCAACATCCAGCTATACAAAGAATTGGGTTCAAACTTTAAAACTAAAACCCAAAATACCCAAATATTTTCTATATACAAGAGCCATGTGAATTTTGGTCTCCTGCTGCACCCATAGCCCACCCCCCATCCCCCACTCCAAAAAAAGACCCTAGCAAAATTCCATTACAATAAAATATACCATCCATTAAGAGGTTCTTCACCCTGTAAACAAAAAATTGAAAAGTACAAATACTGTAGCTGCTGACTTTAAAAAAAAAATACACATCTACCTGTCCCCGGATACATCAATGTCCTCACCCGCTCTTTGCCGGTCTTCTGGTCCAGGCTCCGGCATCTTAAATGTGGGCAGACGACTGTGATTCCTTGTGGCTTTACAGCTGGCTGCCCAGTGTGCATGTGAGAGCTGTGCATTGTAAATCAACCCATGGTCTCTTGGGGCACGTCACAGATCCCAGGAAGGAGAGGGGGAGGCGAACTTCCGCTCTGATCAAAGAGGAGATCTGTGGGAGCGGGTATCTGTAAAAATCCCTCTAACCAATCAACCCCGGCTCCACTGATTACAATGAAGCTAATCTACATTTTCCCTGAAGCCCTTCTTAAACCCAGAAGGTTGCTACCTAGGTTGCTAACATTCGTTTTCAAACAATGGCTCTGTCCTGAGTGGCTCTGTCACGAGTGATGCGCAGTTTCACCAACGCAGTTATCAATTCTGATCATGTCTTCTCTGCTCTTTTACAGGTAATTGTCTCCTATCCATCTGTACATCTCTACTGAACTGACTTTGCTGGCTTTGCTGTAACATATTTTTGGTAATTGTCTCCTATCCATCTGTACATCTCTACTGAACTGACTTTGCTGGCTTTGCTGTAACATATTTTTGGTAATTGTCTCCTGCTGCCATATCTTTAAACTTTCATATTTACTGCTAGCTCTATAACAAACACACTGCAATAGCAATATTACTGGTGATTGATTCTCCACTCCATGTGGCTTGAGTGATCAAGAGAGGTAATTAGCTTTATGACCCTAGCCTGTGTCTGTAGCTGGTCTGGCACTGGCCATCTCCTCCCCATATTCAGATGTCTCACATCAGACCCAATAATGACCAACTGAGAAATGCATCCCAGCTTAGTCTCCCTATAAATTTATGGCAGCTTATGGGGTGGCGCAGACAGGGGCAAGGCGCAGACATCATGGCTCTGTCCTGAGGGGCTCTGTCACGAGTGATGCGCAGTTTCACCGACGCAGTTATCAAGAAAGCAGGATAACTAAAGCTGCATGAACAACAACAAGAACTCTACTCTACTCTGCAAGATGACAAGCAAACCAGCTTTGACATTTATTTTATATTAGGTTAGTTTCCCACTCTCTATCCACTAACATGCTCCTTATTCTCTTCCTTCTCACATTTTTGTCTTCTATCCTCAAATTATCTTTACTCTACCCCTCCTCTCTTCCCTGCAGCATGCACATATCACCCTCACTCCTACCCTCTCCCTCCTATGGCACCCATCATCTCCTGCATTTGTTGAACCCACATGCTGACATAAACACCAGGGCCACTAGACACGTGCACTCATGCACATCCCACTCCCACCTTGCCTTCCTCGCCCTCCTCCTTCTCCTAGTCTCAGGTGACATTTCTCCTAATCCTGGTCCGCCATTTTCCAAATGCAAGCCACATATCCAATACCCCTCCCCCTCTGGCAACCACCGCAATCCACTCAGTTTAATTTCTATCCCCCTGCTTCCTCAAAGCATCCCACCAATCTCATGCGCCCTTTGGAACGCCCGCTCCATCTGTAACAAGCTAACATCTGTACATGACCTCTTCATCTCTCATGGCTTGAACATACCCGCCATAACAGAAACCTGGCTTCAAAATTTTGACTCAGCTTCTCCTGCTGCCCTCTCCCATGGTGGTCTCCATTGGACTCACTCCCCCAGACCCAACAGACAGAAAGGAGGTGGAGTTGGCTTCCTTCTATCCCCACAAAGCACCTTCCTGTCCCTCCCTCTCTATCCCTCTCTTCTTTCGAGATGCACTGTATTCGTCTCTTTTCTCCCATTTCTCTGAGGATTGCAGCAATTTATAGGCCTCCAGGACCGGTATCGCGCTTTCTTGATGACTTTGTTGCCTGGCTACCCTACTTTCTCTCCTCTGAAATACCCACCATTATTCTTGGTGACTTTAACATTCCTGTCAATGTTAACAGCCCAACTACAGCTAAACTTCTCGACTTAACCTCATCTTTTGACCTAACCCAATGGACACATGCTTCCACTAACTCCAATGGTAATACCCTTGACCTTGTATTCTCCCATCTCTGCAACGCTGGCAACCTCACCAACACCCCCTTTCCTCTCTCTGATCACAACCTCATTACTTTCACTGTATCCTTGCCTCCAACCACCCATCCCTCCAAGCAGCAAACAATTACTTGTAGAAACCTTCGCCACTTTAACACTTCTCTTCTCTATTCTGCTACTGACCACCTATATGACATAATCTCTCCCCTGTCCTGTCCTGACCTGGCCACCTCTGTCTACAACAGTTCACTCTCATCATCACTAGATGCACTTGCTCCTCTAACCACAGGCAGAATCAGGCCCCAACCATTACAACCCTGGAAAACTGGCAACACTAGAAATCTCAAGAGACATTGCCATGCTCTTGAACGACTGTGGCGTAAAACCAAATGCCTGCAAGACTTCACCCTATATAAATCTGCCCTTCTAAAATACAATTCATGCCTCCATGCTGCCAAACAAGCCTACTTTGTCTCTCTTATTAATTCCTTGTCATCCAGCCCCCATCGGCTCTTCTCAACCTTTAACTCTCTGCTTCGTCCCCCACCCCCTCTACCCACTAACTCACTCACTGCCCAAGAGATTGCCAATCACTTCAAAGACAAGATCAATGCAATTCGTGAGGATACCTCCACTGTGCGTACGTCTTCCCCACCCAACATACCTTGCCTAGCAGCACATTCAACACTCTCCTCTTTTGAATTGGCTACTACTGAAGAGGTTACAAAATTTTCTCGGATGCCCACCTAACCAATTGTCCCTTGGATCCTGTTCCCTCACAACTACTAAAGTCACTCTCTTCTTCTATCCTATGCTCCCTCACTCACATCTTCAATCTCTCTCTCTCTAGTGGCATCTTCCCCTCCCCTCTAAAACATGCGCAGATCACTCCCATTCTTAAAAAGCCTTCACTGGACCCTACCGACCTGAACAATTTAAGACCCATCTCATTGCTCCCATTCACCTCTAAACTTCTAGAACGCTTAGTCTACAACCGTCTTAGCTCCTACCTCAGTGAAAATGACCTTCTTGACCCCTTACAGTCTGGCTTTCGCTCGCAGCACTCCACAGAAACTGCCTTACTAAAACTCACTAACGATTTACTAACTGCTAAAACCAACAGCCAGTACTCCATACTCCTACTACTTGACCTCTCTGTGGCCTTTGATACTGTTGTCCACCCGCTCCTTCTCAATAAACTACATTCCCTTGGCCTCCGAGATTCTGCTCCATCCTGGTTCTCTGGCTATTTATCACAGCGCTCCTTCAGTTTCACCTACAACTCTGTCTCCTCCTCTCCATTGCCCCTTTCTGTGGGGGTCCCCCAAGGCTCGGTTCTTGGACCCCTTCTCTTCTCTATCTACACCTCCTCCCTTGGTGACTTGATAACCGCCCATAACTTCCAATACCACTTATATGCTGATGACACCCAAATCTATCTGTCTACTCCTCACCTCACTCCTTCAGTCTCCTCTCGCATTACTAACTTACTAACTGACATATCAGCATGGATGTCACATCACTTCCTTAAACTAAATCTCTCTAAAACTGAGCTATTATTATTCCCCCCCGCCCATGCCCCCCTCCATGACTTTTCCATCAAAATCAACAATGCAACCATCAGTCCCTCCCCTCACGCCAGGGTACTCGGTGTAATCCTAGACTCTGACTTGTCATTTCAGCCTCAAATCCAATCGTTGTCAAAAGTTTGTAGAATTCACCTCTGTTACATCTCTAAAATTCGCCCCTTTTTAACAAATGACACCACCAAGCTCCTCATTCACTCCCTTGTTATCTCTAGCCTTTACTATAGGAGTCATGACTATAGAATGTGCAGAGCACAGGAGTCAGGACTATGGATTGTACATAGTGTAGGAGTCAGGACTATGGATTGTACAGAGTGTAGGAGTCAGGACTATTGATTGTACAGAGTGTAGGAGTCAGGACTGTGGATTGTACAGAATGTAGGAGTCAGGACTATGGAATGTGCAGAGCGTAGGAGTCAGGACTATGGATTGTACAGAGTGTAGGAGTCAGGACTATGGATTGTATAGAGTGTAGGAGTCATGACTATCGATTGTACAGAGTGTAGGAGTCAGGACTGTGGATTGTACAGAATGTAGGAGTCAGGACTATGGAATGTGCAGAGCGTAGGAGTCAGGACTATGGATTGTACAGAGTGTAGGAGTCAGGACTATGGATTGTACAGAGTGTAGGAGTCAGGACTATGGATGTACAGAGTGTAGGAGTCAGGACTATAGACTGTACAGAGTGTAGGAGTCAGGACTATGGATTGTACAGAGTGTAGGAGTCAGGACTATGGATGTACAGAGTGTAGGAGTCAGGACTATAGACTGTACAGAGTGTAGGAGTCAGGACTATGGAATGTGCAGAGTGTAGGAGTCAGGACTATAGAATGTGCAGAGCACAGGAGTCAGGACTATGGATTGTACATAGTGTAGGAGTCAGGACTATGGATTGTACAGAGTGTAGATGTCAGGACTATGGAATGTGCAGAGCGTAGGAGTCAGGACTATGGATTGTACAGAGTGTAGGAGTCAGGACAATGGATTGTACAGAGTGTAGGAGTCAGGACTATGGATTGTACAGAGTGTAGGAGTCAGGACTATGGATTGTACAGAGTGTAGGAGTCAGGACTATGGATTGTACAGAGTGTAGGAGTCAGGACTGTGGATTGTACAGAGTGTAGGAGTCAGGACTATGGAATGTGCAGAGCGTAGGAGTCAGGACTATGGATTGTACAGAGCGTAGGAGTCAGGACTATGGATTGTACAGAGTGTAGGAGTCAGGACTATGGATTGTACAGAGTGTAGGAGTCAGGACTGTGGATCGTACAGAGTGTAGGAGTCAGGACTGTGGAATGTGCAGAGCGTAGGAGTCAGGACTATGGATTGTACAGAGTGTAGGAGTCAGGACTATGGATTGTACAGAGCGTAGGAGTCAGGACTATGGATTGTACAGAGTGTAGGAGTCAGGATTATGGAATGTGCAGAGCGTAGGAGTCAGGACTATGGATTGTACAGAGTGTAGGAGTCAGGACTATGGATTGTACAGAGTGTAGGAGTCAGGACTATGGAATGTACAGAGTGTAGGAGTCAGGACTATGGATTGTACAGAGTGTAGGAGTCAGGACTATGGATTGTACAGAGTGTAGGAGTCAGGACTGTGGATTGTACAGAGTGTAGGAGTCAGGACTATGGAATGTGCAGAGCGTAGGAGTCAGGACTATGGATTGTACAGAGCGTAGGAGTCAGGACTATGGATTGTACAGAGTGTAGGAGTCAGGACTATGGATTGTACAGAGTGTAGGAGTCAGGACTGTGGATCGTACAGAGTGTAGGAGTCAGGACTGTGGAATGTGCAGAGCGTAGGAGTCAGGACTATGGATTGTACAGAGTGTAGGAGTCAGGACTATGGATTGTACAGAGCGTAGGAGTCAGGACTATGGATTGTACAGAGTGTAGGAGTCAGGATTATGGAATGTGCAGAGCGTAGGAGTCAGGACTATGGATTGTACAGAGTGTAGGAGTCAGGACTATGGATTGTACAGAGTGTAGGAGTCAGGACTATGGAATGTACAGAGTGTAGGAGTCAGGACTATGGATTGTACAGAGTGTAGGAGTCAGGACTGTGGATTGTACAGAGTGTAGGAGTCAGGACTATGGAATGTGCAGAGCGTAGGAGTCAGGACTATGGATTGTACAGAGCGTAGGAGTCAGGACTATGGATTGTACAGAGTGTAGGAGTCAGGACTATGGAATGTGCAGAGCGTAGGAGTCAGGACTATGGATTGTACAGAGTGTAGGAGTCAGGACTATGGATTGTACAGAGTGTAGGAGTCAGGACTATGGAATGTACAGAGTGTAGGAGTCAGGACTATGGATTGTACAGAGTGTAGGAGTCAGGACTATGGATTGTACAGAGTGTAGGAGTCAGGACTATGGAATGTACAGAGTGTAGGAGTCAGGACTATGGATTGTACAGAGTGTAGGAGTCAGGACTGTGGATTGTACAGAGTGTAGGAGTCAGGACTATGGAATGTGCAGAGCGTAGGAGTCAGGACTATGGATTGTACAGAGTGTAGGAGTCAGGACTATGGATTGTACAGAGCGTAGGAGTCAGGACTATGGATTGTACAGAGTGTAGGAGTCAGGACTATGGAATGTGCAGAGCGTAGGAGTCAGGACTATGGATTGTACAGAGTGTAGGAGTCAGGACTATGGATTGTACAGAGTGTAGGAGTCAGGACTATGGAATGTACAGAGTGTAGGAGTCAGGACTATGGATTATACAGAGTGTAGGAGTCAGGACTATGGAATGTACAGAGCTCGCTTCCTCCATCAGGTTCTGTGTGCTAGTGCTGGCACCCGGGGCACATGTTGCTGAACGTTTGCAGGTGGATGTCCTGGGTCCCAACACTTCAATCGCTCACATGTTTTTGAACTATGGGGCTTGGGGAGGCAGCTTCTTTCCTTGTCTGTCGGTTGTCACAACTATGCAGCGCGCAGCAGAGAGAAGTGCTGTGAAACTCCTCCCCGGCTCCATGCTACATTCCTAATTGTCAGAGCTGCAGGAAACCTCACAGTGTTGAGAAAAAATAGCCCGGGCATAGCTAACAGAGCGGGGCTGGCTGCATTCTTCGAGAGGTGAGAGAGAGCTGGGGGGAGGGGAGGATTTGTGAGAGAGCTTGGGGGGATTTGTGAGAGAGCTGGGGGGATTTGTGAGAGAGCCGGGGGGTTTGTAAGAGAGCTGGGCTGGGATCTGTGAGAGAGCTGGGGGGATCTATGAGAGAGCTGGCGGGATTTGTGAGAGAGCCGGGGGGGATTTGTGAGAGAGCTGGGGGGGATTTGTGAGAGAGCTGGGGAGGATCTGTGAGAGAGCTCGGGAGGATCTGTTAGAGAGCTGGTAGGGGGGATTTGTGAGAGAGCCGGGGGGGTTGTGAGAGAGCTGGGCTGGGATCTGTGAGAGAGCTGGGGGGATCTATGAGAGAGCTGAGGGGATTTGTAAGAGAGCCGGGGGGGATTTGTGAGAGGGCTGGGGGGATTTGTGAGAGAGCTGGGGAGGATCTGTGAGAGAGCTGGGGGGAGGTCTGTGAGAGAGCTGGGGGGGATTTGTGAGAGAGCTGGGAGGGGGGATTTGTGAGAGAGCTGGGGAGGATCTGTGAGAGAGCTGGGGGGTCTGTGAGAGAGCTGGGCTGGGATTTGTGAAAGAGCTGGGGGAATCTATGAGAGAGCTGGGGGGATTTGTGAGAGAGCCGGGGGGATTTGTGAGAGAGCTGGGGAGGATCTGTGAGAGAGCTGGGGAGGATCTGTGAGAGAGCTGGTAGGGGGGATTTGTGAGAGAGCTGGGGGGGATTTGTGAGAGAGCTAAGGGGGGGTTGTGAGAGAGCTGGGCTGGGATCTGTGAGAGAGCTGGGGGGATCTATGAGAGAGCTGAGGGGATTTGTGAGAGAGCCGGGGGGGATTTGTGAGAGAGCTGGGGGGGATTTGTGAGAGAGCTGGGGAGGATCTGTAAGAGAGCTGGGGGGGATTTGTGAGAGAGCTGGGGAGGATCTGTGAGAGAGCTGGGAGGGGGGATTTGTGAGAGAGCTGGGGAGGATCTGTGAGAGAGCTGGGGGGTCTGTGAGAGAACTGGGCTGGGATTTGTGAGAGAGCAGGGGGAATCTGTGAGAGAGCTGGGGGGATTTGTGAGGGAGCTGGGGGGATTTGTTAGAGAGCTGGGGGAGGATTTGTGAGAGAGCTGGGGGGGATTTGTGAGAGAGCTGGGGGAGGATTTGTGAGAGAGCTGGGGGGGATTTGTGAGAGAGCCGGGGGGGATTTGTGAGAGAGCTGGGGGGGGATTTGTGAGAGAGCTGGGGAGGATCTGTGAGAGAGCTGGGGGGGGATTTGTGAGAGAGCTGGGGGAGGATTTGTGAGGGAGCTGGGGGAGGATTTGTGAGGGAGCTGGGAGGGGGATTTGTGAGGGAGCTGGGAGGGGGATTTGTGAGAGAGCTGGGAGGGGGATTTGTAAGAGAGCTGAGAGGGGGATTTGTGAGAGAGCTGGGATGGGGATTTGTGAGAGAGCTGGGAGGGGGATTTGTGAGAGAGCTGGGAGGGGGATTTGTGAGAGAGCTGGGAGGGGGATTTGTGAGGGAGCTGAGAGGGGGATTTGTGAGAGAGCTGGGAGGGGGATATGTGAGAGAGCAGGGAGGGGGATTTGTGAGGAAGCTGGGAGGGGGATTTGTGAGAGAGCTGGGAGGGGGATTTGTAAGAGAGCTGGAAGGGGGATTTGTGAGAGAGCTGGGAGGGGGATTTGTGAGGGAGCTGGGAGGGGGATTTGTGAGAGAGCTGGGAGGGGGATTTGTGAGAGAGCTGGGAGGGGGATTTGTGAGAGAGCTGGGAGGGGGATTTGTGAGGGAGCTGGGAGGGGGATTTGTGAGAGAGCTGGGGGATCTGTGAGAGAGCTGGGGGGATTTGTAAAAGATTGGGGGGATCTGTGAGAGATCTGGGGGGATTTGTGAGAGAGCTGGGGGGATTTGTGAGGGAGCTGGGGGTGATTTGTGAGGGAACTGGGGGGGATTTGTGAGGGAACTGGGGGGGATTTGTTAAGGAGCTGGGGGGATTTGTAAGGGAACTGGGGGGGATTTGTGAGGGAGCTGGGGGGGATTTGTGAGGGAGCTGGGGGGGGATTTGTGAGGGAGCTGGGGGGCATTTGTGAGAGAGCTGGGGGGAATTTGTGAGTGAACTGGGGGGGATTTGTGAGGGAACTGGGGGGATTTGTGAGAGAGCTGGGGGGATTTGTGAGGGAGCTGGGGGGAATCTGTGAGAGAGCTGGGGGGAGGATTTGTGAGAGAGCTGGGGGGATTTGTGAGGGAGCTGGGGGGAATCTGTGAGAGAGCTGGGGAGATTTGTGAGAGAGCTGGGGGGGTGTGTGAGAGAGCTGGGGGGAGGATTTGTGAGGGAGTTGGGTGGAGGTTTTGTGAAAGTTAAAGTGGTTGGTGGTAAAGGCAGAAGCTTCTCTGCCCCCCTGCCTCCCCCACATGGTAGTGTCCTCTGCCCCCCCCATCCCACACACACAGTAGTCTCCTCTGCCCCCCCATTCTATAGTAAGGTCCTCTACCCCCCCCAAAGCAGTGTCCACTACCCTCTTCCCCTCATTGTAGTGCCCTCTGCACCCCCTAACACAATAGTGTCCACTTACCCCCTCCCCCACAGTAGTGTTTTTTGCCATCCCCTCCCCCTACATAGCAATGTCCTCTACCCCCTGCCTAGCACTGTCCTCTGCACCCCCAGTCTACACACACACACACAGTAGCTCTGTCCCCCACGAGTAGAGACATTTGCCCCCTTAACAACACACAGCCATGTGTAGGTAGCTCTCTCTTACCTTACAACGGTGTTCTGTCAAAAACTCCAACCGGTCAAAATCTTCAACCACGTCACTTCCGGTGCAGCCGAGTCACGATCAACAAACACTGCGCATGCGCAGATCATTGTAGGTCGAGGAAAATTAGAGAACACCGCCATGTTGGTACAACTCCTAAAACATTTCTGATTCCCTGTCCTGTGTTGGTAAATTTGGGTAAACAGCGGGCACTCACTGGATTGTTGGAGGTCGAGCAAAATTATAGAACACCGCCATGTTGGTACACCTAAAACATTTTGAAATTCCCCGTCCTATTGGTAAACTTGGGACCAGCTGATCTTCCTCCATAGTTCTATGAAAGGGTTGTTCCCCCTAGTTTACCAATAGGACGGGGAATCGGAAATGTTTTAGGTGTACCAACATGGCGGTATTCTATAATTTTGCTCGACCTCCAACGATCCAGTGAGTGCCCGCTGTTTACCCGAATTTACCAACAGGACAGGGAATCAGAAATGTTTTAGGATGCACCAACATGGCGGTGTTTTATCATTTTTGTTCGACCTACAACGATTTGCGCATGCGCAGTGCTTTCTGATCATGACTCAGGCCGCACCGGAAGTGACATGGTTGGAGATTTTGTCAACATTCAACAGTTTTCGCCTAGCAACCAATCACCAGCTGGTTAACTTGCAAAGTTAACTCTGGCAGCTCCCGATCATGCCCTCCACCCAGCACTGTGCTGCCTCTCATGCCACTCTGCTATTAAGGGCAGCGGCAGAGGCTGCGGGGGAAGCCCCGATCGTGATCTACCTGTCGGCTTCCCATGATCGACAGGTAGATTGCGATTGACGGGTTGCATAAGCTGTATTGGTTGTGTTAACTACTTCAAACACATTTCACAGGAGTATGAGCAATTTATGAGTATGTTCACAATTTTGTGGAAGTGAGAGCGCGGTTATTAACTATTTAGTGGATACGTAAAGTAACTCTTCCTCTATAGAAACTATTCTTCTCTTTCATCGCAGGTAAAAAATGAATTCTAAGCAGAAGCAATATGCTGTCATTGATTTCTTGATGAAGGAGGGGTGCAGGCAGTGGCGGCTGGTGCTTAACATTTTTTTGGGGGGCGCAAACAAACTGAAAAATTCTGAAAAAAAAAACATTAATTGCAGCCTCACTGTGCCATCAATCGCAGCCACTGTGCCATCAATCGCAGCCACTGTGCCATCAATCGCAGCCACTGTGCCATCAATCGCAGCCACTGTGCCATTAATCGCCGCCACTGTGCCATCAATCGCAGCCACTGTGCCCATCAATCGCAGCCACTGTGCCCATCAATCGCAGCCACTGTGCCATCAATCGCAGCCACTGTGCCCATCAATCGCCGCCACTGTGCCATCAAACGCAGCCACTGTGCCAATCAAATGCAGCCACTGTGCCCATCAAACGCAGCCACTGTGCCTATCAATCGCCGCCACTGTGCCATCAAACGCAGCCACTGTGCCATCAAACGCAGCCACTGTGCCCATAAAACGCAGCCACTGTGCCATCAAACGCAGCCACTGTGCCCATCAATTGCCGACACTGTGCCATCAAATGCAGCCACTGTGCCCCATAAAATGCAGCCACTGTGCCCATCAATTGCCGCCACTGTGCCATCAAATGCAGCCACTGTGCCCATCAATTTCCGCCACTGTGCCCATCGATTGCTGACACTGTGCCCATCAATTGCTCCCACTGTGCCCATCAAACGGAGCAACTGTGCCATATCAAATGCTGCCAGTGTGCCCCCTAGCGGCCCACCGTCTGCACTTACCTGTCTCCGTGGGACAGCTCCTCGATGTCTTCTCTTGTCCTCTCTTCCCGTCCTCTGCTATGATTGGACGCCTGGCGTCCAATCACGGCGCCTGTAGTTTCAGCCAATCAGGTGACGAGTAACAGATCAGAGCACCTGATTGGCGAAGAGGTGGTTTAGTGTTAGGAAAGCGAATATTCATTCGCTTTTCTAACACAGCTGACTGACCTGCGAGCGCCCAGCATGCCGCTCGCAGGTCACCTTTTTTGACGCCTATTATAGCCTATGGCTCTAATCAGGTGCTTCAAAACCACCCCCCGCCGCTGTAATTCAGGCACCCTGCACCCAAAAAGGGGCCGGGCGCCTGAATAGCGGGTGGCAGCGGCGGCCACAGATAGATTCATGCAATGCATGAATCTATCTATTGGTGCTAGAGGGGGGTGGCAGGAGAGAGGGGACATTGCCCGTGCGCACTTATGGACGCACCACCACTGGGTGCAGGCTGTCTGACATCCAGAGAAAGCTACAGAATTTTTATGGAGATGGCACGATTTACACGGGCAATGTCTTGCCATTGGTGACTCTTGTTAATGGTGTCATTCTCCATTCTTTGCATGTCTTCAGTGGACAGCCTTGCACCCCTCCTTTATCAAGAACTTAATGACAGCATTTTGCTTCTAATTGGAATCCATTATTTATCTGCAATGAAAAAGAACAAGAAACGTTACTATAGAGGAAGATGGACTCAACATCTTAAATTTAAACGACCTGTGTAAGTTATTAAAAAAGTTATGCCCACTTTTGCATTACTTTCATTGTTTAATCATTATAGTGTAGCACCCTCTAGTGTGCTAGAAGTGTAAATAGATTTTTTTCATTTAGTGTAGGTACATTTTTGCGGGCTTGGCTAGCAGCCAAGCCTGTCTGTGTTTTTCCTGGGTTGGGCAGAGATCCAGGGAGAGCTGGATGACTCAAAGGCAGCATCACTGAGACCTACCCCCTACTTCTAGAACGTACTGGAACCTTTTAGAAGAATGGTAGGGGGAAGTAAGTTGGAGCTATTCTGATGGCCCTGACAAAAGCCCCAACTTGAGTTGGCAGGGCCCACTCAAATATTCTGGGTCAGCCCAGCTGGGAGTATGTTCGGGTAGAAGCTGGAGATGGAGTGTTAGGCTGTCGGTGGCCTTTGAGGGATCTCCCCAGTCTGGGGAGGGGGGGTTGATCTTGGGCCTGGGCTCGGATGCGGACAGGACCCTCTTCAAGAAACACAGAGGTGTCTTGGTCAGGAGGCATGGGAGCAAGGAGAAGACAGCGGGAGAATACTTCCAGGCAAGTCTCCAGGATGACAAGGAACACCCAAGAGGGCTGGTGAGAGACACACAGTCGGGAGGACTGGGAGACACGCCTGAGAGGACTGGGATGGAGCAGTCTGGGATGGGTGCAGAGCCAGTCAGGAGGAATGTTTTGACAGTGGAGAGAGGCATCTGCAGCAAGGAGGGCTGGCAGTGCCTGAAGAGGTGGTACTGGGAGCAGTACCCACAGATAGAAGTCTTTGGTGCTAGCTGTCCTATCTACTTTTGCTACACCATAGGAGGGGAGTCTGAAACCTGTGCTAGGTGGTCCTGGGAGTGACAGTCTGCAAGCAAGTGTGTGATGGAGGTAAAAGGAGAGAATGTATATACTGAAATGTATATAGTTCAAGTCCCTACAGAGTTTCATCTATCAAATTGGCATCCCATGCGCACCCTTCCCTCTCCAAGTTCAATTCCCCTAAATAAAATTTAAAAAAAACAAAGCTGCAAGGACTACTTCTTGTCTCTGAGTGACTGGAAATTCGTGTACCTGGCTGTGCAGGGTGGGAGACAACCACATTCACCAGCGGCCCCTACAGGGGTAGCACTACAATAGACAGAAGAAATAAATGAATAGACCATAAAAAAAGAATAGACCATCAGTACTCTACAGCCGTGGCCAAAGTTTTGAGAATGACACAGTTATGGTGGCAATTTGCATATACTCCGGAATGTTATGAAGAGTGATCAGATGAATTGCAATTCATTGCAAAGTCCCTCTATTCCATGAAAATTAGCTTAATCCCATAAAAAAACATTTCCACTGCATTTGTGAAGAAGGCTTCAGGGTGCCCAAGAAGGTTCAGCAAGCACTAGGACCGTCTCCTAGAATTCAGCTGCGGGATTGGGGCACCTCCAGTGCGGAGCTTGCTCAGGCAGGTGTGAGTACATCTGCACACAGGGGCGTAGCTACAGGGGTCGCAAGGGTCACACTTGTGACCCGGCCCCATGCTCCAGGGGGCCTGTGAGGTCCACCTGTACAGCTGGACAGGAGAGGCGGCATATAGCGATCCCCTCCTCCTTCTTCCAACAGGCATTCAGCGGATGCAGGAGGCGGGGATCGATTCCTCTATATATTACTGCCCCGCCACCCCTCCTATCCAGCTTCCTTCGGCTGCCCCTCCGGGCCCCGCTTCTCCAGCTCCACACTGAGGTTCTGCTCACCTTGACGTCATGCCAAGCAACGCTCTGCTCTGTCTGAGTGTCCCAGTTCGGAGTAAGACATCCCTGTTGCCAGGATCTGGGATGGGTCACCGAACGGGTAAGGGCTGTGAAGGGGGGATAAGGCGCCAGTGTTCCGCCACCATTAATAGCCTGCACTGATAGTCGCCCCCCCCCTGCACGATTTGACCTGCGTCTGAAAAGGGGCCGGACGCCTGAATAGGGGGTGGCAACAATGCATGAATCTATCCATTAACCATATAGGGGGGTGGCGAGGATAGAGGGGACGGCGGTACAACCTGCAGGGTAACACTCCTCAGAAACATGCATGTTTATTTTAAGAAAAATGAAATGTTTTATTTTTTTTAGTCCTGAACTTACGAATAAATAAAAGAAAATATGCAAAACAATATATATTCACTTTAAAACAAATTTGAAAGAAATTTTCCTTTTTTTTTTTTCTGCCAAATCCTACAGCATAAATACTGTCTCCCACGCTTATCTGGTTATGGCCTACATACAAAGCTAGAAGCTCGTTAATAAAACAATCGCCTTACCATGGTCAGATTGTTGCTTTCAATAAAAGATCATTGCACATTTATGAAGAACAGCTCCATTAAAATAAATACAGAATGGATTCCGATACAAAAGCCCAATCATGTGACCTGTGAAATTCATGTGGCTGCTGGGCTGTTCTCTAAACATGGAGTTCTCTTTGCAGCATTAAGGGGAAAGAATGCCATGGGACACTGCTAGGGTTGCCACCTGTCCAGGATTCACCCGGACAGTCCGGGTTTTGAAGCATGTGTCCGGGTTTCAGGCGGACTGAAACCCAGACACATTATTCAGACCGGGCTGTGGTTCCCCAAGTAACCAAGACAGTCACACATAAATCTGTTTCCATCAGTGAGCTGCGGGCGGCTGTCTGGGGCTGCAGGTTCGGCATCAGTGGGGTGCAGGGTGATGATGTCAGCCAGAGCAATTTGGCCACCCCCAAGTTTTGCTGCAGCACGCTATGTGCACCACATTACTACTCTCCTTGGGGCTCCCAAAGGTGTCCCAGGCCGCTAAAGTGTTCGGGTTCGGCTTGAAGAAAAGGTGGCAACCCTTGACACTGCAGGTTTCCACACCATGGCATACATTTTGTACCACCACCCCCTCCCTTTAGAATGTAAGCTCTATGAGCAGGGCCCTCCTATACCTTTTTGTATTGAACTGTACTGTAATTGTGTTGTCCCCCTTATACATTGTAAAGCGCTGCATAAACTGTTGGCGCTATATAAATCTCATATAATAATAATAATAATAATAATAATTTTATGAATGGTCCTTTTAAATTTCAGTCCATGGTGTGGAGTCATTTTGTGCCGTTTAGCAGATAGTGGTGTATATTCTTTGCTACAAATACCCCCCTTCCCCAGCTATGAAAACTCTTAAAGGCAAAGATGGTTCATTCATTTAGCATGTTCAAGGAATTCTTCATAGATCATACTTAACCTCTTCAGCCCCGGAAGATTTTACCCCCTTCCTGACCAGAGCACTTTTTGCGATTCGGCACTGCGTCATTTTAACTGACAATTGCGCGGCCATGCAACGTTGCACCCAAACAAAATTGACGTCCTTTTTTCCCTCACAAATAGAGCTTTCTTTTGGTGGTATTTGATCACCTCTCCGGTTTTTATTTTTTGCGCTTTAAACAAAACTAGAGCAACAATTTTGGAAAAAACGCATTCTTTTTTATTTTTTGCTATAATAAATATCCCCTAAAAATATAAAAAAAACATTTTTTTTTCTCAGTTTAGGCCGATATGTATCCTTCTACATATTTTTGGTAAAAAAAAATCGCAATAAGCGTATATATAGTTTGCACAAAAGGTATAGCATCTACAAAATAGGGGATAGATTTATGGCATTTTTATTATTAATTTTTTTTTTATTAGTAATGGCGGCGATCTGCGATTTTTATCGGGACTGTAACATTATGGCGGACAGACCGGACACTTTTGACACATTTTTGGGATCATTGTCATTTATACAGCGATCAGTGCTAAAAAAAATGCACTGATTACTGTATAAATGACACTGGCAGTGAAGGGGTTAACACTAAGGGGCGGTGAAGGGGTTAAGTGTGTCCTATGGAGTGATTCTAACTGTGGGGGGAGGTGGGCTTCAACTCACATGACAGCGATCACTGCTCCCGATGACAGGGAGCAGGGCACACTCACAAGGCAGAACGGGGAAATGCCTTGTTTACATAGACACTCCCCCGTTCTGCGGCTCCGTGACACAATCACCGGGAGTCACGGTCACGCTGTACGTGGCGCGCGCCTGCTATCCCTGCCTCTTAAAGAGGACATACAGGTATGCCCATTTGCCCACCGCTGCCGTTACTTTAACCTCTTGTCGACCGCCCCACATAAATTTACTACGGGGCCCCGGCTCATCTGCGCAAAATCACGTAAGGTGATTCTGCACTTCCGGGTCTTACTCCTTTAGTAAAAATAGCACACAGTAAATGCACCAAGCTGAGGCACACATTTAACCCTTTGATCGCCCCTGATTTTAACCGCTTGTCGACCATCCGCCATTATTATACTGTGGCAAGTCGGCTATCCTGCGCAAAGCACTGTAGGTGTACGCTGGTTTTTGCACAGGAGATAGACAGCAGCAACCCGCGATCACAGTGTACAGAGGCAGAACGGGGAACTGCCTATGTAAACAAGGCGATTCCCCGTTCTGCCTGGTGACATGTCAGAGATGTTCTGTTCTCAGTGATCGAGAACAGCGATCTCTGTCATGTCCCTGATAGCCCCTCCCCCTTACAGTTAGAACACACCCAGGGAACACACTTAAAGAGGAGTTCCACCCAGGGGGCCGTCAAAAAAAAAAAAAATTAAAAGTCAGCAGCTACAAATACTGCAGCTGCTGACTTTTAATTGGACACTCACCTGTCCCAGGGTCCAGCGATGCGGGGGATCGAGGCCCCGCTCGTCCCCCCCTCCGCTCGTCGGCGCCGGCATTTCAACTGTGGGCGCCGGGCTGTAGCTTCACAGCCTGGCACCCACTGCGCATGCGCGAGCGGCGCCACGTGCCGTGATTGGCCGCTCAATCACCTGGGACCTGTAATGGGTCCCAGATGATTGACAGGAGGGAGGGAGCAGAGCGGAGCCCTTCCTGTGCCTGGGGGGAAGTGATGTCACCAGCCCAGGCAAAGGAACAGGCAGACTACGAGGGACCACCTAGCAACAGGCATTTAGAGGTAAGTGAAAAAAAAAAAATATCCAAATGTTTTTTTGTTTTTTGTTTTTAGATTTTTTCCAGGTATTTTTGTTTTTTGAGTGGAACCCCACTTTAACCCCTTGATTGCCCCCTAGTGTTAACTACTTCCCTGTCAGTGTCATTTTTACATTGTATTTTTATAGCACTGATCAATGTAGTAATGTCACTGGTCCCCAAAAAGTGTTATTTGGGGTCAGATTTGCCCGCCGCAATGTCGCAGTCCCGCTAAAAATCACAGATTGCCACCATTACCAGTAAAAAAACAATAAAAAATAAATAATAGTCCCTAAGTTTATCCCATAGTTTGTAGACTCAATAACTTTTGTGCAAACCAATCCATATACGCCTATTGCGATTTTTTTTTACCAAAAATATGTAGAAGAATATATATCGGCCTAAACTGATGAACAAATTATTTTTATAGGTTTTTATTTGGTATATTTTATAGTAGAAATTGTCGGTCTTTTTTTGTTTATAGCGCAAAAAATAAAAACCACAGAGGCAATCAAATACCACCAAAAGAAAGCTCTATTTGTGGGAAAAAAAGGACATCAGATTTGTTTGGGTACAGCGCCGCACGACCGCGCAATTGTCAGTTAAAGCGACGCAGTGCCGAATCGCAAAACATGGCCTGGTCATTAAGGGGGCAAATCCTTCTGGGGCTGAAGTGGTTAAAGTGTTTGTAACCCTAAAAATAAAAAAAAAAAGGTTCTGTTTCTTTAACCCCTGTTGGACCGCCCCACGCAGATATACTGCGGCAGGGCGGCCCTCATGCACCAAATCACGTACCTGTACGTGATTTTGAGCACTGGGTCTGGGGCGCGCGCCGCCGCTGACCCGCTCCTGCTGTGATTGGACACAGCAGGAGCCAATCAGTGGGTCCGGCAGGCCCGATGTCCGCCAGGACCCACCGCGGTCCCACCTCGGTCTGCCCATGTAAACAAGGCAGATCGCCTTTCTGTTAGTAGGGAAGACAGAGATCCTGTGTTCCTGCTAAGCAGGAACACAGATCTCTATATTCCCACAGTTAAAGAACCCCCCCCCCCTTACCCACAATTAGCAAGCACTCCCTAGGAGCATGTTTAACCCTTTGATCGCCCCTGATGTTAACCCCTTCCCAGCCAGTGTCATTAGAACAGTGACAGTGCATATTTTTTATTTCCCCAAAAAAGTACCAAAAGTGTCACTTAGGGGTTTATCTACTAAAGCTAGAGAGGGCAAAATTAGTCACAATTCTGCAGAGAAATCAATCAGCTTTCAGGTTTAATTGCCAAAGCTTAATTGAACAAGCTGAGGTTAGAAGCTGATTGGTTTCTATGCAGAAATGTGACAAATTTTGCCCTCTCTAGCTTTAGTAAATAAGCCCCTTTGGACTCTATGCCCGCCGGTCTCCCGGGGATCGTGTCACGGAGCCACAGAACGGGGACGTGCCTAGTAATCAGTGCATTTTTATAGCACTGATCGCTGTATAAATGGCAATGGTCCCAAAAATGTGTCAAAAGTGTCTGATGTGTCCGCCATAATGTCACAGTCACGATAAAAATCACAGATCGCCGCCATTACTAGTAAAAGAAAAATTAATAATAAAAATGCCATAAATCTATCCCCTATTTTGTAGACGCTATAACTTTTGTGCAAACCAATCAATATACGTTTATTGCAAATTTTTTTTTACCAAAATCATGTAGAAGAATACATATCGGCCTAAACTGAGGAAAAAAAATGTTTTTTATATATTTTTGGGGGATATTTATTATAGCAAAAAGTTAGGTGTTCGATCTGTCCGCCGCAATGTCGCAGTCCCGCTAAGCAGAATACATATTGGCCTAAACTGATGAATACGTTTGTATTTTTTTATTTTTTATTTTTTGGAAATGTTTTATAGCAGAAAGTAAAAAATATAATTTTTTCAAAATTGGCGGTCTTTATTTGTTTATAGTGCAAAAAATAAAAAATCGCAGAGGTGGTCAAATACCACCAAAAGAAAGCTCTATTTATGCGGTTAATGAGACGCAAAAAGTGCTCTGGTCAGGAAGGGGGTCAAATCTTCCGTGGCTGAAGTGGTAATAAAAAAAATAATAATAATAATAATTTAAGATCACCTTAAATTTAACAGGAAAGTTTATGATTTTCTGTCAATTTTATTTGTTTTTTTCTGTTTTATCTTTTTAAACCAGATGTTTTGCATCTTTTTTTTCTTTTACCGATTTATATATTTAATAGTTTTCAAACAAACGTGCAGATTTACTAAATATTGTAACTATTACACAAAATTCACAGAACACTGTGAGGTTTGTAAAGAGAAAGTAGAATAGAGTACGTTTCCTTTCAGACCCTCTCTCTCTGATTGAAGTATTGAAATGCCCTATAGTGTCATCTTCAGAGAGGGCAAGTTGCTGCGAGTTTGGACTCACTGCTCCAAAGCATTAGCTTGCACATGTAAATTTAACCTTGAGCTACTGTGCTCGGTTAAAAAAAAAAGTAAAGTCTGTAAAAAATGTTTATTTTTTCCTGAAAATATTTTTTATTTTCTGTGTAACGTCTCATAATAAATAAGGAAACTGTATATAAAACCATGATATATTCGCCTTAGTTCTTTGAAACATTTTAACAACAATAAGTTCCGATCATCACACTTTTTTAGCTTAACATAGAAGAAAAAGGACAGAAAAAGACTAATTGGTATGCTCACCTATATGGCTACAGCATCGGCCTGATGCTGCAGATGTCTCCAGCCAGCTCTTAATCCATGAACTGAGCAATCACATAACAACTGATTGCTCAGTTCTCCGTCTTCACTGAGCAGAGAGTGGTGACTGTCAGTCCCTGCTCTCTGCTCTGCTTTGGAAGAGGTGGGATCGGCTGGCTTAGGTTCTCAGCGGCATGCTAAGAGGCTGAGCCAGCTGCCAGTCAGGCATCTAGGTGGATTCCAACCTTTAAGGCGAGATCCTTCCAGAACCTGGACCAACTCTGTAACATCAGCCGACAGTGGCCTTTAGCCTGCTGTTGGCTGAATCTGGGCCACAGAAGTGCAGAAATAAGTGTCCTCCTGTGACCCAGAAGCGAAGTATGGCCAAAAAAAGCTTTGACAATACTTCCCTTTTAAGTGTGCATGGAAATCTGTTCTAGGCATCGACTATTAATACATTCTAAGGTTAGATTTGAACTTCACAACCTTATTCACACCCCACATGCATTTAACATTTTTAGTCATGCCCCCGAGGTCTTTTTTCTAGTCCTTCATGCAGGAACTTAATTTGTACAGCCTCAAGAAAAGATGTAAAATGATGAACATTAAATACATTAAGGTTGTGAATAGGTTTACCCTGTTATTCAATTGTATTACAAAAAAAACCAAAAACATTAGCAGTGTCCCAGATGCACACGCAGAGACCCTTGCGCATGCATTTGAAGGTACCGATAAAATTCATCGGGCAATGAGTAAAATTCAGGTTTGGGGCGTTCATTGTCAAAGTAGTGATGGGGAATCCAAATTCCATCCAGGTCCTCGGAATAGGGCCAGAATCCGTAGAGAGTCACTTTTTCACAAATTTCAGCTGCCACGCTCACCATCACCAAGCCAGAAGACAGTTGCCGAAACCTAAGTCCTGCAAGTCTCCAGTAGGCATTAAGTTTCCGTAAGTAGGCTGGGTTGAAAAAGACAACTTTGCTCTTCAAGTCAAGGTCTTCCATGGTGTAGAGCGTCCGAAATGAGACCTCTGTGTACCCAGAAAATGAGAAAGCTGGTAGGAGGATGAAAGAAGAGTCGTACTTCTTCACCATGGTGATAAATGATGTCCTACTGTCCCTAAGACTGTTGAACCTAATAAAGGAGACATAAACATAAATTCAATAAAAAGGAATATCCATCTTTACCTCACTCACTTCATGATTTCATATGTTTGGTTTAGATGTTCTTCAAATGAAAAAACACTGTAACGTAGAATTATGCTTTAATACAAATCATAAATTAAAAGAGAACAAAAAAAATAAGTTTCATTGGTGGCGGCAAAGTGTTTAAGCTGGGGTCCTGGGTTTCGAATACCAGCAGTGCACTAGCTACCTAAGCTAAGAGTGTAATTTAGGTAGCCGTATGTCATAAGAATGATAGCAGCCTCAGCAGACTGTCCAAGCCATGCCCCCCAAAACCTCCCAGGGGCTTCATCATGGAGGTCCTCCATGATAAAGCCTCTGGGGCGGGCGAAACATGTTGGGGTGCATGACATATGGCTTTGCATGGTGTGCAGTGACTCAGACATTTCCAATGCTGTTACATTATGTATGAAGTCCGGACAGACTCCCATCTAACCTGCACCCAAAGCGGGATCCATTGAAATGGGCTGTTAAAGCCTGAGCGCAGACCCAAGGTTTTTTCCAAGTTTACATTAGGCAGCATAAACATTTGTATGTACAAAGGCTGCACCGAAAGTAATGCACAACACTGTACCCAAACTATATTTTTATCAATTTTTATTATTTTTATTTTTTTTACACAAAAAGAGATTTCTTTTGTTAGTATTTAATCACCACTGGGTTATTATTTTTTTCTAAACAAACGAAAAAAGACTGGAAATTTTGAAAGAGCACGCTTTCCTTTCTGTCATAAAATCTTGCAAATAAATAATATTTCTTCATAAATTTAGGCCAAAATGTATTCTGTTACATTTCTTTGAGGAAAATAACCCAAGTCAGTGTATATTATTTAGTCTGTAGGAAAGTCATAGAGTCCACAAATTATAGTATATACAGGTACTGTATATATCTGAAAATTGATCAGTCCTGATGTGCTGATGGCGTTTCATTTCTTGAGGCTTAAAAACACCAGGACAGTACAGTTGCCCCCCAAATTACCCCCTTTTTGGAAAGTAGACAGTCCAAGGTATTTAGTAAGAGGCATGGGGAGTTTTTTGAAGTTGTGTTTTTAGTGGAAAATGAAGACATTTAAAAAAAAATATTATTTTTTTTGTCACAATTTTTTAAAATGTTTTACATACTGTCACCAGTGTAGTACAAGTACAGCATCATCATATAACTGGTGGTGCCCTGATCAGGGAAACTGACTGGTGACAGTATGTAAAAAAAAATTATAATATTAATATTTTTTTTTATTTTTTTTTTATATTTTGTATTGCATTTTTTCTTTTTTTCTTTACATAGAGTGGCCAGGGCATTACAGTGTTACCTTGGTAACACTGTACTACTCTAGGGAGGTGATCAGGATAACAACTGGGGATTTTACTTACAACTGGGGATTTTACAGTTATAAGCAAACATTTTTTTCCGAATGAAAACTATTTTTTAAAAAGAAAGAAAAGAAAACTATTTATTTAGTGTTTACTATTGTGATTAGCTGTGATTGGCCATGGCTAATAATATGGCACAGATGGGCTGTGATTGGCCCTGTCTGTACCATGTGATCATTGTGACCATACATAGAGCTCATCACAATAGTACACAATCAAGTGAATTAAAGCCATTCATTGTGTGTCATGTGATCTGCTGTGATTGGCGACAGCGATAACATGGTACCGGCAGTGGCCCGGTACAGTGATCTGTCATCGGTCATGTCCAGTGGATACAGTCATTGACAGATCATGCCGGAGCGCATGCAAGCGCAATCCTGGGCGGACGTCATATGAAGTCCTACCAGGATAATTGGGGCTCCCACTCGGCCATCATATTACGATAGGACACGCGGGAAGGGGTTAATAACTTACATAGGTCGTTAAAATTTTTCACGTTGATAGAGTAACTCTTTCTCTATATTAACTCTTCTCTTTCTTTTCCATAGCAAGTAAATCATGGATTCCCAAGCAGAAGCAATGTGCTATCATTGAGTTCTTGAGAAAGGAGGGGGGTGCAGATTGTCCAACATCCACAAAAAGCTACAGAATGTTTATGGAGATGACATCACTGACAAGAATCATATTCACGGGTGGATAAAAATGTTTAAAGAAGGAAAAAACCAGCACTGAAGACAAACCACACAGTGACAGACCATCAATAGCGACCACTGACACAAATTGTCAGCAAGTAGATGAATTGGTTTGCGTGGACAGACGAGTCACAATCCGTGAGCTTGCTGCACAACTTGACTGTGGTTGCAATGACAGAAGATGGTGGAAGACTTAAGCCCTGTACACACGATCGGACTTTCCGATGGGAAATGTTGGATGTGAGGTTGTTGGCGGACAATCCAACCGTGTGTATGCTCCATCGAACAATTGTTGTCGGACTTTCCCCCAACAAATGTTGGCTAGCATGTTTTCAAATTTTCCACCAACAAATGTGTGTTGTCGGACTTTCCAATCGTATCGTAAAAGTACAAACACACATGCTCGGAAGCAGAAGCGGTCGGTCTTGTAAACTAGCATTCGTAATGGAGAATTAACATTCGTGACGCGGCAAATTATGAAATCTCGAAATGCAGCGCACAATTCTTTTCTTCTTTAACCACTTCAGTACCCGGCCATAGACAAATGACGTCCACAGATGGGATCTCCCATCCTGGGTGGACGTCATATGACGTCCTGGGCTTCCCGGCCGTCTAGGGGGCGCGCGCGAACCCGCCAGGTTGCTCGGGACCCGGTGCGTGTGCCCGGCGGCCGCGATGTCCGCCGGGCACCCGCGATTGCCCGTTAACCGGGCCGGGCCGTGGGTCTGTGTGTGTAAACACACAGATCCACGTCCTGTCAGTTGAGAGGAGACCGATCTGTGTTCCCAGTACAGAGGAACACCGATCGGTCTCCTCCCCTTGTGCGTCCCCTCCCCCTACAGTTATAATCACTCCCCTAGGAAACATTTAACCCCTCGTGTCCCCCTAGTGGTTAACCCCTTCACTGCCTGTCACATTTATACAGTAATCAATGCAATTTTATAGCATTGATCGCTGTATAAATGTGAATGGTCCCAAAAATGTGTCAAAAGTCTCCGATGTGTCCGCCATAATGTCGCAGTCACGAAAAAAAATCGCGATCGCCGCTATTACTAGTAAAAAAAATATATATATATTTTTTGTAAAAATGCCATAAATCTATCCCGTATTTTGTAGACGCTATAACTTTTGCGCAAACCAATCAATATATGCTTATTGCGATTTTTTTTACCAAAAATATGTAGAAGAATACG
Source organism: Lithobates septentrionalis (assembly GCA_037952835.1). Classification (NCBI taxonomy): domain Eukaryota; kingdom Metazoa; phylum Chordata; class Amphibia; order Anura; family Ranidae; genus Lithobates; species Lithobates septentrionalis. The sequence continues at coordinate 39,216 of JBBDGP010003868.1, forward strand.
TATCGGCCGAAACTGAGAAAATTTTTTTTTTTTTTTAAATTGGGATATATATTCTAGCAAAAAGTAAAAAATATTGTGTTTTTTTCAAAATTGTCGCTCTTCTTTTGTTTATAGCGCAAAAAATAAAAACCGCAGAGGTGATCAAATACCACCAAAAGAAAGCTCTATTTGTGGGGGGAAAAGGACTTCAATTTTGTTTGGGTACAACGTCGCACGACCGTGCAATTGTCGTTTAAAGTGTGACAGCGCTGAAAACTAAAAATTGGTCTGGGAAGGAAGGGGGTGAAAATGCCCTGTATTGAACCAGGTAATGGGATAATAATGAAGCTGCTTTGCTGGTGGTGATACTGATGGAGTTATTGCAAATTAATTTTCAAAGGCTTTTTTTTTCTAGTGATATCAAGAATAATATTATTTTTTTTTTTATTTGGGCAAGTTACCACAACACCATTATCCCGTAGTTTTTAAGATCAAAGATACAACTATGTTGGTGTCCCTTTTCAATTTTACATTGTATTTTATAAGATGTAGCTGCCTCCTCCCAAACTGTCATTTGAAGTAAAACACATAGCCAAGTATTATTCTCCACAATTTTTTTATTGTGCATTAAAAAAAAAAAAAAATTAGACACGCTATCTGCCAATAGAACTTAACCAAAAAGTGCATTCTATGCATCCAAAAATATAGAAAATATACCAAATCAAATCATTATTATTCAACCAAAAAAATAATGTCAAAGCAATAACTCCAAGGCCAATAATAAATAACATGTTATCTCCTCCGATTCCGCAACATGTCTGCTTGACAAACGGCCGTTCAGAAACAAACTGAAAAGTGCAAAATGAAAAACGCGAAAAGAAAATCGTGAATCAACACTCACCAAACTTCTGCTAATACGAAATTAGCAAAAGGAGCCCAAAAGTGGCGCCAAAGAGCTGAAAAATCACGTAGTACGTCTAGTAGTAGTTTTCCAATATTTATATTAGTGAGTGGAATGTTGAACCATAATTTGTGTCAGTGGGAGGAATAGCACCCCATTGTTGGTGTGAGTGGCAGGAATAGTGCCCCATTGTTGGTGTGAGTGGCAGGAATAGTGCCCCATTGTTGGCTCTAGTGGGAGGAATGATGCCTTATCGGTTTTGTCAGTGAGACAAATAGTACCTCATATCAGTGGGAGGAATAGTGTCCCATATCAGTGGGAGGAATAGTGTCCCATATCAGTGGGAGGAATAGTGTCCCATATCAGTGGGAGGAATAGTGCCCTATATCAGTGGGAAGAATAGTGCCCCAAGTGCCGGATAAAGGCAAGCAAAGGGTCACATCTGGCCAGGGGGCCACACTTTGGGGACTACTGGCATAGAAGAAGAGTTACTCTACCAACATGTGAAAATTGAAAGATCTATGTAATTTAATGAAATAGTTACGCCCACTTTTGCATCACCTTTGGTACAGCCCCTGTATATAAAAATATGAAGGGTTTCCAGGGTTTATGTTATTGAGAAAACACATTTTTTTTGGCTTCTTCGGAATCTTATTAAGTTCTGTTCTGGTTCCTGGAGCCAGGAGACTTTGTAGAGCTGTGGATGGTCTAAAGCCTTCCTCCCTAGGCCTGTATCTTACCTGGTGGTCTCAGCTGCATATGGACCTTTGTACATGTGAGCTAACTGATGCTCAGGGCTCTTTCTTACTCTCTCTGCTGTAGGAGCCTGCTGCTGGGTGAAAAAGCTGAGTGGTGACAAAACACCAAAAAGGTACAAGTACTGCATTTTTGTGATGGAAAACCCATTAGGAGGCATCCTGTTGGTTAGGGCCTGACATGAGTTTAGTTAGTGGCTTGAAAGAGCACATGCTTGTTTTATGATATGAACTCGTTGTTCGAAGCCCTCCTGCTTTGAAATGTATTGAAAGTATATGTGACCCCCCCCCCCCCCCCATTGACCAGCAGAATTGTAAGACCAACCCCAACTAAAAAAAATCTGTGCCAAAAAGGTAATCGTTTCAAATTGTTGCCAGTTTTGATTTTCCATCAACTATTTGCTATAGCCGTACCCCCCCCCCCCCCCCCGTTGGAGCCTCTGGGATATCGGTTTGCCCGGGCCCCCCACTGATTAATCCACAGCCAGTCACAGGGTATTTTCACATGGCCAGATGCACACACTCTTCCGTTCGTTATTTCCAATGACCAGTCTAGAGGATTGTTTTTTGTATTTTATTTGGAGAATTTGGATATGAGAAGGGAATTAGTAGGATACTGCAAATTAACTATTCACAGGTGAGGACAACTCCCTCAATAGAACTATTTAGCAGATTATCAGTGGGACCATGCAGCTCCCATATGGAATGAACAAGTCCCTTTGTAGCAGAAAGAACTAAGTAGACTTTGCCTCTTCAAGGCACTAGCCAGTGTCCCCTTTAGCTCACACCCAGCAGCTGACTTCTAGCACCTGGAGGGGAATCTAACAGCACCAGTCCCCAGGATCCCCTGTGGGGGTCTTTACTCTCAAGGCTCCTGAAGCACTCACGGCAGCCTTCCTCAGTAGTACCAGATGGGATCCATGGACATCAACCCTCAGTCAGCTCCCACAAGAACCATGGGTTGCAGCTTAAATGTTTCAGGCCCTCAGGTTGACCACCTGAGGAAAATAGGCAGCCTGCGTGGAAGAGGGGCGACAGCCTCCTCCTCAACTGGACCTCTCTCTCTGCAGAAGACCCAGAGTCCTTGCGCTCCTCGGATATAAATACAGTCACCCAGCATGCCTTGAGTAGGGATGAGCTTCGAGTTCGAGTCAAACTCATGTTCGACTCGAACATTGGCTGTTCGCAAGTTCGCCGAACAGCGAACAATTTGGGGTGTTCGCGGCAAATTCGAATGCCGCAGAACACCCTTTAAAAGTCTATGGGAGAAATCAAAAATGCTAATTTTAAAGGCTAATATGCAAGTCATTGTCATAAAAAGTGTTTGGGGACCTGGGTCCTGCCCCAGGGGACATGGATCAATGCAAAAAAAAGTTTTAAAAACGGCCGTTTTTTCAGGAACAGTGATTTTAATAATGCTTAAAGTCAAACAATAAAAGTGTAATATCCCTTTAAATTTCGTACCTGGGGGAGTGTCTATAATATGTCTGTAAAGGGGCGCATGTTTCCTGTGTTTAGAACAGTCTGACAGCAAAATGACATTTTGAAGGAAAAAACCCATTTAAAACTACCCGCGGCTATTGCATTGCCGACAATACACATAGAAGTTCATTGATAAAAACGGCATGGGAATTCCCCACAGGGGAACCCCGAACCAAAATTGAAAAAAAAAAAATGACGTGGGAGTCCCCCTAAATTCCATACCAGGCCCTTCAGGTCTGGTATGGATATTAAGGGGAACCCCGGCCAAAATTATTTTAAAAAGTGACGTGGGGTTCCCCCTAAATTCCATACCAGACCCTTCAGGTCTGGTATGGATTTTAAGGGGAACCCCGCGCCAAAAAAAACAAAAACGGCGTGGGGTCCCCCCAAAAATCCATACCAGACCCTTATCCGAGCACGCAACCTGGCAGGCCGCAGGAAAAGAGGGGGGGACGAGAGTGCGGCCCCCCCCTCCTGAACCGTACCAGGCCACATGCCCTCAACATTGGGAGGGTGCTTTGGGGTAGCCCCCCAAAACACCTTGTCCCCATGTTGATGAGGACAAGGGCCTCATCCCCACAACCCTGGCCGGTGGTTGTGGGGGTCTGCGGGCGGGGGGCTTATCGGAATCTGGAAGCCCCCTTTAACAAGGGGACCCCCAGATCCCGCCCCCCCTGTGTGAAATGGTAAGGGGGTACTTACCCCTACCATTTCACAAAAAAACTGTCAAAAATGTTAAAAATGACAAGAGACAGTTTTTGACAATTCCTTTATTTAAATGCTTCTTCTTTCTTCTATCTTCCTTCATCTTCTGGTTCTTCTGGCTCTTCTGGTTCTTCCTCCGGCGTTCTCGTCCAGCATCTCCTCCGCGGCGTCTTCTATCTTCTTCTCCTCGGGCCGCTCCGCACCCATGGCATGGGGGGGAGGCTCCCGCTCTTCTCTTCTTCTTTTCTTCTCTTCTTCATTTTCTTCTCCGGGCCGCTCCGCACCCATGCTGGCATGGAGGGAGACTCCCGCTGTGTGACGGCGCTCCTCGTCTGACAGTTCTTAAATAACGGGGGACGGGGCCACCCGGTGAGCCCGCCCCCCTCTGACGCACGGCACATGACGGGACTTCCCTGTGGCATTCCCCGTGACGTCACAGGGAAGTCCCGCAAGCTTTAACCACTTAAGCCCCGGCCCATTTGGCTGCCCAAAGACCAGAGCACTTTTTGCAATTCGGCACTGCGTCGCTTTAACTGACATTTGCGCAGTTGTGCGACGTGGCTCCCAAACAAAAATAACGTCCTTTTTTCCCCACAAATAGAGCTTTCTTTAGGTGATATTTGATCACCTCAGCGGTTTTTATTTTTTGCGCTATAAACAAAAAAATTGCGACAATTTTTTAAAAAACGCATTATTTTTTACTTTTTGCTATAATAAATATCCCCAAAAAATATTAAAAAAACAATTTTTTTCCTCAGTTTAGGCCGATACGTATTCTTCTACATATTTTTGGTTAAAAAAAATCTCAATAAGCATTTGATTGGTTTGCGCAAAAGTTATAGCGTCTACAAAATAGGGGATAGTTTTATGACATTTTTATTAATTTTTTTTTTTTACTAGTAATGGCAGCGATCAGCAATTTTTATCATGGCTGAGAACTTATGGCGGACAGATTGGACACTTTTGGCGTGATTTTGGGACCATTCACATTTATACAGAGATCAAGTGCAATTAAAAATGCATTGATTATTGTGTAAATGTGACTGGCAGTGAAGGGGTTAACCACTAGGGGGCAGTGAAGAGGTTAATTGTGTCCTAGGGAGTGATTCTAACTGTGGGGGGGCTATGTGTGACACGACACTGATCATCGCTACCGATTACAGGGAGCGGTGATCAGTGTCCTGTCACTAGGCAGAATGGGGAAATGCTTGTTTACATCAGCGTTTCCCCATTCTTCCTCTCCGTGAGCTTCCCTGTATCGTCAGAGGGGGGCGGGGCCACCCGGTGACGCAACCGAGTGACCCCGCCCCCCTCTGACGCTATGGGGAAGCCATAGGGATGTCCCCGTGTGTCAAAGGGGGGCAGGGTCACCTGGCGACATCACCGTGTGGCCCCGCCCTCAGTTATAAAAGGACTGTCACCTGAGAGGATGGTCATTACGGCTGGTGCCTCTCATGGAGGTGGATCGGTGGCGGCGTGAAGTTTTTTTTTTTTTTTTTTCGGTCCGTCGGCGGAGCAAAAGAAGAAGGAGAAGACTTTGTGGTACATTGTTTTTCTCTTACTTTTTAATAAAGGACTTGTCCCAAGCCGTGTCATGTAATTTTTACCATTTTCACACTTTTTTTGTGAAATGGTAGGGGTACATTTGTACCCGTTACCATTTCACACAGGGGGAGGTTGGAATCTGTGGGTCCTCTTGTTAAAGGGGGTTTTCAGATTCTGAAAAGCCCCCCATCCGCAGACCCCCACAACCACCAGGCAAGGGTTGTGGGGATGAGGCCCTTGTCCCCATCAACATAGGGACAAGGTGCTTTGGGGGGCTACCCCAAAGCACCCTCCCCAGGTTGAGGGTATGTGACCTGGTACGGTTGAGGGGGGTGCTCTCCCCCCCTCTTTTCCTGCGGCCTGCCAGGTTGCCTGCTCGGATAAGGGTCTGATATGGATTTTTGGGGGGACCCCCACGCCATTTTTTAAAAATGTTTGGCGCGGGGTTGCCCTCAAAATCCATACCAGACTCTGAAGGGCCTGGTATGGAATTTGGAAGGACCCCCATGTTTTTTTTTTTTTTTTTAATTTTGGTTCGGGTGTTCCCCTTAATATTCATACCAGACCCAAAGGGCCTGGTAATGGACTTTGGGGGAATCCCATGCCGTTTTTTTCAATGACTTTTATGTGTATTGACGGGACCGACAATTCATTATAGCCAAGTACTTTTAAATTACTTTTTTCCTTTAGAAATGTCATTTTGCTGTCAGACTGTTGTAAACAAGGGAAGAATGCGCCACTTTACAGGCATACTATAGACACCCCCCAGGTACGAAATTTAAAGGAATATTTCACTTTTATTGTTTCACTTTAAGCATTATTAAAATCACTGCTCCCGAAAAAACTTCAGTTTTTAAAACTTTTTTTGTGCATTGATCCTTGTCCCCTGGGGCAGGACCCAGGTCCCCAAACACTTTTTATGACAATACCATGCATATAAGCCTTTAAAATTAGCACTTTTGATTTCTCCCATAGGCTTTTAAAGGGTGTTCCGCGGCTTTCGAATTTGTCGCAAACACCCCAAATTGTTTGCTATTCAGCGAACAAGCAAACACCTGACTTACGTTTGACTCGAACATCGGGCTCATCCCTACTCCTGGGTTTAGTAACACTTTAAGCAAGCCATACATTATACAACTTTCTTTCCTTCAACCTTCAGGTTGAATGAGGAATGGTATGCATCTAGAGTAAAGGATGCTGGAATCCTTCTAGAGGTAACTAGTTTACTTGAACATTGTTTTACACAACGGTGGCCCATCCATCGGGGGCGCAGGGGCGCCCCCCCCATCCATGCGTCTGGCCCCCTAATCTACATGCGGGGCTCCAGACACATGGATTTCAATGGTTTTTTTTCTTGAAGCACATGATTAGAGCCTAAGGCTCTAATTGGCTTCAAAAAAAGGGTGGGCTTGGGGTGCAGTGAGCCCACCCACTTGTGTGACAATAGCAAATTATTATTCGCTATTGTCTTCCTGATTCTTCTCCCAGCCAATCAGGAAGCAGTTCCTGAGACCCGATTGGCCAGGAGTCTTAGGTTTCCCGGCCAATCGGGTCTCAGTCAGGACCCACTTCCTGTTCGGCCTGGAGGAGAAGCAATGGCCTGGGAGCGAGGAGCTGCAGCTTGGATCCATGCCTGCCTGATCTGCCTCCTTCCTAAGGTAAGGAGGACCCTGATCGCCGTCGCATTCCTGTCCGTTTCCCATGGGGGGGGGGTATCGGCGCATTCCCGTCCATTTCCCGTTAATCAACAAATTTATATTTCATTTTATATTTTAATTCATTCTGAATTCCTTATTTAGGATAGACACCACACTTACTGAGAAAGTAGGATACTTGGGTTAGCGTAAACAAGATCAGTCTTTGTCCCCACGTCCTCCGTCCTGTTCATTGGAGGAAAGTTTAACCTAGAAGGTAAAAAATTGGAAGATTTAAAGACTGAGGTTGGGATAAATGGTAAGTAACACATTTCATAAGCTGTTTCCTCAGTATCTTTATTCTTACCTAAACACAAAGTCAGCCCGATCAATCTTTGATCCGCAAAAGCTGCTGTCTAAAATCCCACCATTACCTACCACCACGCAATGTTTTATTGGTTTCTCGAAAGGAGACTTCTGCAATGAGATAAACAGATGAGATGTTATGATTGAATTTACTATGCTATATTACTGTGAAAGAGCTTTTATGCAAATACAGATTTAGAGCACACATAGGCAGTCAAGTGCATATTTGTAACATCAGAACGTTAATGCCTCATACATACATTGCACATTCTGACAACAAAATCCATGTATTTTTTCCGACGGATGTTGGCTCAAATTTGTCTTGCATACACACGGTTACACAAATGTTGTAGGAAATTCCGAAAGTCAAGAGGGCGGTGACGTACAACACGTACGACGAGCCAAGAAAAATGAAGTTCAGTAGCCAGTGCGGCTCTTCTGCTTGATTCCAAGCATGCCTGGAACTTTGTGCATCAGAATTGTGTACACACGATCAGAATTTACGACAACGGATTTGTTGTCGGAAAATTTGAGATCCAGATCTCAAATGTTGTGTGTCGGAAATTCCGATGGAAAATGTCCGATGGAGCCTACACACGGTCGGAATTTCCGAAAACAAGCTCTCATTGAACATTTTCCGTCAAAAAATCTGACCGTGTGTACGGGGCATTACAGTGGCTGAGAGTCCACAAGTTAGCTTCCAAATACCTGGTGATAAATGGCTCTATTTTTAGGCTAGATCTGGTCTATAAACCACAGGCTCTGTAATGCCGCGTACACGCGGTCGGATTTTCCGACGGGAAATGTTTGGTGGGAGCTTGTTGTCGGAAATTCCGACCGCGTGTAGGCTCCATCGGACATTTTCTGTCGGAATTTCCGACAAACAAAATTTGAGATCTGGATCTCAAATTTTCCCACAACAAAATCCGTAGTCGGAAATTCCGATCGTGTGTACAAAATTCCGACGCACAAAGTTCCACACATGCTCGGAATCAAGCAGAAGAGCCGCACTGGCTATTGAACTTCATTTTTCGTGGCTCGTCGTATGTGTTGTACGTCACCGCGTTCTTGACGTTCGGAATTTCCGACAAGATTTGTGTGATTGTGTGTATGCAAGACAAGTTTGAGCCTACATCCGTCGGAAAAAAAAACGTGGATTTTGTTGTTGGAATGTCCGATCGTGTGTACGCGCCATAAGTATAGCTGGATAAATGGCTCAATATTTATAATGTATCGTGTCTATAAATCAGAGGCTCTAGATGTACATTTGGATAAATGGCTCTGTATTTAGGATTTATATGCTCTATAAACCAGAGGCTGTGGGTGGACAGTTGGATAAATAGTTCTATATTTATAATGTATCTGGTCTATAAACCAGAGGCTCTGGATAGACAGTTGGATAAATGGCTCTATATTTAGGATTTGTATGCTCTATAAACCAGAGGCTGTGGGTGGACAGTTGGATAAATAGTTCTATATTTAGGATGTATCTGGTCTATAAACCATAGGTTCTGGATGGACAGTTGGATCAATGGTTCTTTATTTAGGATCCATTGGGTATATAAACCACAGGCTCTGGATGGACAGTTGGATGGTTCTATATTTAGGATGTATCTGGTCTATAACCAGAGGCTCTGGATGGACAGTTAGATAAATGGTTCTATATTTAGGATGTAGCCAGTTTATAAACCAGAGGTTCTGGGTGTAAAATTAAATAAATGGCTCTATATTTAGGATGTATCTGGTCTATAGACCAGAGGCTCTGGATGGACATATGGATAAATAGTTCTACATCTAGGATGTGTCCAATCTATAAACTAGAGGCTCTGGATGGACAGTTGGATACATTGCTCTATATTTAGGATGTATCTAGTCTATAAACCAGAGGTTGTGGGTGTAAAATTTATTAAATGGCTCTATTTGTAGGATGTATCTGGACTATAGACCAGATGCTCTGAATGGACAGTTGGATAAATGGCTCTATATTTAGGACGAATATGCTCTATAAACCAGAGGCTCTGCATGGACAGTTGGATAAATGGCTCTATATTTAGCATGTATCTGGTCTATAAACCAGGGGCTCTGGATGTACATTTGGATAAATGTTTCTATAATTAGGATGTATCCGGTCTATAAACCAGAGGCTGTGGAAGGACAGTTGGATAAATGGCTTTATATTTAGGATGCATCTAGTTTATAAACCAGAGGTTCTGGGTGTAAAATTGAATGAATGGATCTATACTTAGGATGTATCTGGTCTATAAACCATAGGCTCTGGGTGGACAGTTGGATAAATGGCTCTATATTTAGGATGTATCTGGTTTATAAACCAGAGGCTCTGGATGGACAGTTGGATACATGGCTCTATATTTAGGATGTATCTGGTCTATAAACCAACAGCTCTGGATAGACAACACAGAGTCACAAAGGAGTTAAATGCAATAATTAATTAATGAGCATTTAATCATTACAATAAAAGTGATTTGTGATAAAATAAATAGGATATCTAACAAGGCCACAGTCTACAGCCAGATATGACACCAACACTGGGTTTGCTTTATGTCTTTATCTTGTTAGGATTAGATTAAAACAATGACCCTTTTGATGATTGTACTATTCACTTTACTGCCAACATTATCTGACTCACAGAAATCCACAGGTTGTCCAAAATGTACAAACACGTGGACTACCATTGATACAATCACAAGTAATTTATTTCCAAGCTCTCAGTTCAGTGGTGGTTGGTGCTCAATATTTGGGGGGGGGGGGGCAGCAAACAAACCTCCTCCCCCTCACTCGCACCACCGCCAACCCCCCTCCCTACGTGGGAGATGGATGGGAAGGCGGCCTTAACTTACGAGATATCGAGGAGGAGGGGTAGGTATGCTGCTCCTCGCTCCAGCTGATTGAAGAGCTGGGGCTTCTACCCCCGGCCGAGGCTGTTGCTTCACCTCCCATCCGAACAGCAAGTGAGTCCTAAGACTCCCTGGCCAATCAGGTCTAGGACCCACTTCCTGATTGGCTGGGAGGTGAATCAGGAATATTAATTTGCTATTGTCACACAACTGGGTGGGCTCGGGGCGCAGTGTTCTGCACCCCGAGCCCACCCTTTTTTGAAGCCAATTAAAGCCGCAGGCTCTAATCATGTGCTTCAAAAAAAAAAACCCTGTTGAAATCCATGCGTCCAACTCCCTGTATGGAGATTAGGGGTCAGGGCATGGCATGGATTGGGGGGGGGGGGGGGAGCTCCCCTGTGCCCCTAATTTGACGCGCCGCCACTATCTCAGTTAAAGCCCTGCCTATGACAGTGTTTTACATTGCCACCCAATAAAACTTTTTCCCAAAGGTAAAGGGTCATTTTAAAGGGGTTGAGACGTCAGAAGGTTTTTTGCATATGCATTAATTAACCACTTGCTGACCGCCGCACACCGATGTACGTCCTAAGTTTGGCGGCGGATATCGTTGTTATGGCAGCAGCTAGCTGCCATAACCCCGGTATCCCCGTTTTCGTGCGGCGGTCGACTTTCAGATAAAAGTGGTCTCTGCGGCGAATTCGCCGTGAGATCACTTTTATCGGTGGCGGGAGACGGGCCCCCCCTTCCCGCCGTGATCTGGTGCCTCCCGCTGCTTACCGGAACCGTCAGTAGCGGTGGAGGCGATCGTGTCTGTCTCCTTGCTGTGCCTGGAGGCGAGGGAGGCTAAGATGGCGCCCACTTGTCTCCATGACATTGCAGGGAGGAAGCAACGTCAAAACGTCACTTGTGCCCATACGTCTTAAAGTCACATTTTTTCAATGTTATTTTTTTAAATCACTTTTTTTTTTTATTGCATTTTAGTGTAAATATGAGTTCTGAGGTCTTTTTGACCCCAGATCTCATAATTGAGAGGTCCTGTCATGCTTTTTTCTATTACAAGGGATGTTTACATTCCTTGTAATAGGAATAAAAGTGACACAATTTTGTTTTTTAAAACAGTGTAAAAATAAATAAAATCATGTAAAATAAATAATAAAAATAAAAAAAACATTTTTTAAACCCCCCCGTCCCGACGAGCTTGCGCGCAGAAGCGAACGCATACGTGAGTAGCGCCCGTGTATGAAAACGGTGATCTAACCACACATGTGAGGTATCGCCACGATCGCTAGAGCGAGAGCAATAATTCTAGCCCTAGACCTCCTATGTAACACAAAACATGCAACCTGTAGAATTTTTTAAACGTCGCCTATGGAGATTTTTGAGGATAAAAGTTTGACGCCATTCCACGAGCGGGAGCAATTTTTGAAGCGTGACATGTTGGTTATCAATTTACTCAGCGTAACATTATCTTTCACAATATAAAAAAAATTGGGCTAACTTTACTGTTGTCTTATTTTTTTATTCAAAAAAAGTGAATTTTTTCCAAAAAAAGCGCGCTTGTAAGACCGCTGCACAAATACGGTGTGAAAAAAAGTATTGCAACGACCGCCATTTTATTCTCTAGGGTGTTAGAAAAAAAAAAACAGGTGCTACAGGTGACAGAAAAGCTTCAATGCTATCATTCACAGCAAGATGGTGGTTGCTAGGACGCCAGCAGCCTCTGGCAACCTAGCAACCAATTGTCAAAAACCATGAAATCAGGCCGAGTACAGTTAAATCACAATTGTTTAATAATAAAATGTTTGGGGGTTCTAAGTAATTTTCTAGCAAAAAAAACAGTTTTAAACATGTAAACACTTAAATTCCAAAACAAGGCTGGTCCTTAAGTGGTTAAGATAAAAAGCCTTCTGTGTGCAGCAGCCCCCCTCAGCCCCCTTAATACTTACCTGAGCCCCATCTCTATCCAGCGATTTCCACGAGTGTCTCGGCTGTCCGGGACTCTCTCTTCTGATTGGCTGAGACACAGTAGCGGTGCCATTGGCTCCAGCTGCTGTCAATCAAAGTCAGTTAGCCGAACAGGAGAGAGAGTGGGTGGGGCCTAACCATGGCTCTGTGTCTGAATGGGCACAAGGAGATGTGACTCGACTCGGGTGCCCCTATAGCAAGTTGCTTGCTGTGGGGGCACTCGACAGGAGAGCGGTGGCCAGGAGCACAGAAGAGGGACCCGAGAAGTGGAGGATCGGGGCTGCTCTGTGCAAACCAACTGCACAGAGCAGGTAAGTATAACGTGTTGGTTATTTTAATAGAAGAAAAAAAACGAGACTTTTCAATCACTTTATTTATTAGAAATGTACATTAAGGATGAGGTTCAAGTTTGGGGTGATGTAGGGTTTGCTCCGAACTCTAGATTTTCACGCTTCTGGGAATGGGTGAACTGAGTGTTCCGCCACCACAGCAACTCTCTGACTGTGCAGGAAGTCATTAATCAGTGGCAACATTACTACCACTAATGACAGCTTCACTCTCCATGCTGTGGTTGCTGGGATGCTGCCTGCTCAGTGGTCATTTGTAGAATGGCTCTGTGCCATTATAAAGTGATTTCCTAATGCATGCATGGGAGTGACGTCATCGCGACCTGGCCAACCAAGCAGCCAAAGAGTCGGAGCCTGGAAGAAAGACCATCAAAAGATGGCAGCAACCTTGGCCTACAGGAGCACTGGCAGTGCAGTGCTGGGCGGGATCACTAGCCAGGTAAGTCTGTCATAACATGCTAAGCATGTTATGGCTAAAACCTCCCGGGGCCTCTTTTAAATTTTTTTTTGGGTTATGATTTGATTCCACTTTAACAATCCCCTGTCCAGCAGTGAATTTGTCTGGGGATATGTCATTGGTGTCAGGGCTGGGCTCAGCCCTTCCTTCTCTGAGTTGGCCGCTCAGCTCTCGGCTAATTGCCAGCTCCTATCTCTCCACAGTTACTCAGCTGTTGATGATATCCTGCTCATCAGTCCTGCCTACTTAAGCCGTCCAGTCCAGAGGAGCTCTGCCTTCGACTTGGTCACATCACAGAAACTTTCTCCTGCGATCCTGTTCAAGACTTGCTTTGCTGACATCCCTTCTGGCTCCAAGTTCCTGCTTGCTGTTCCACTACATTGATCCCTGACTTCTGGCTTGGCTGACTATCCGTCCCAGTTACTGAACTTTGGCTTGGATGTTTTGACTATGTTTGTTCTTTTTACTTTTATTATTAAACAATTGTGATTTAACTGTACTCGGCCTGATTCCATGGTTTTTGACAATTGGTTGCTAGGTTGCCAGAGGCTGCTGGCGTCCTAGCAACCACCATCTTGCTGTGAATGATAGCATTGAAGCTTTTCTGTCACCTGTAGCAAGAGGATTGGAGGGAGAGGATCATCGTGGGACATTTATTTTGTGCTACATTATCTTTTGTACATTGTTATTATTATTTTTATAAAGCAGTTTATGTTCGTGTGTGATAATATACTTTTTTTACTTTTTTTGTGAATGAGTAACCAGTGGTACTACCCTGTTTCCCCTAAAATAAGACCTAGCGTGATTGTCAGTGACGGCTGCAATATAAGCCCTACCCCCCAAATAAGCCCTACCCTGTTTCTCCAAAAATAAGCCCTACCCTGAAAATAAGACCTACAAGGACTTTAACTAGGGCTTATTTGGGGGGTAGGGCTTATATTGCAGCCATCACCGACAGTCACGCTAGGTCTTATTTTAGGGGAAACAGGGTATGTACTGTACCCATTACACATTCTTATGGAGTGGGTGAATATCTGGGGGCTCCCTTATTTTAAAGGAGGCTTCAGATTCTGGTAAGTCCTCCTCACAAACACCTACATCCACTGGGCCAGGTATGTGTGGGGAAGGCCCTTGTCCTCATTAACACATGTGCTTTGCCTGGCAAGATACCCTGCCTATACCAGATCCACAACAAGGATAAGGGCCTTGTATTGATTTTGGGGGACATTACACTTTTTGTTTGTTTTTTTAAACTGGTATTGGTTGGTATGGTGCACCGTGTGGTTGCTGGTATCAACTGGTAGCAACTGATGATATTATCCCACCTGTTCCACACAGTGTTCTTGGTTGCTAGGATCCAAGCAGTTTCTTTTTTTTTTCATAGGGTCCCCCTCATAATCCATACAGGACCCCCATCTAGTACAAGAGTCTGCTATGGATGAAGACAATCAACCTTTTCTAACAGAAGGAACCTGGCAGTGAAATTTCATTTACTGGCAATTTACGGTAAATCATTATTTTTTTCTTTATAAATGTCACATGTGCTTTTATGTACATTGTACATGTGAGACACTTCACAAGCAGGTATAGGCCTCCACCAAGCATTGTAAATAAAGGAATTGCACATCCTAATGTTTCACTTTAAGCATAATTTTAAAGAGCCGCTTCTACCAATTTGTATTTTTAACCACTTATCCTTAGGTGAAAGTTATGACGTCCTGGATTTTAAGTGGTGATATGTGGATGATGCCTGCAGCTGGTCCAAATCATTTGGTGGAGGGGGGATTATGGTGTGGGGTTTGTTTTTCAGGGGTTGGGCTTGGCCCCTTAGTTCCAGTGAAGGGAACGTTTAAGGTGTCAGCATACCAAGACATTTTGGACAATTTCATGCATCCAACTTTGTGGGAAGAGTTTGGGGATGGCCCCTTCCTGTTCCAACATGACTGCACACCAGTGCACAAAGCAAGGTCCATAAAGACATGGATGAGCAAGTTTGGGGTGGAGGAACTTGACTGGCCTGGGTCCTGACCTAAACCCGATAGAACACGTTTGGGATGAATTCGAGCGGAGACTGTGAGCCAGGCCTTCTCATCCAAAATCAGTGCCTGACCTCACAAATGCGCTTCTGGAAGAATGGTCAAACATTCCCATAGACACACTCCTAAACCTTTTGGACAGCCTTCCCAGAAGAGTTGAAGCTGTTATAGCTGCAAAGGATGGGCCAACTCAATATTGAACCCTACGGACTAAGACTGGGATGCCAGTGATGCCGCGTACACACGAGCGGACTTTCCGGCAGACTTGGTCTGGCGGACCGGACTCTGTCGGACATTTCGATCGTGTGTGGGCTCCAGCTGACTTTTTTTCCCAAAAGTCCGACGGACCTAGAAATAAAACATGTTTCAAATCTTTCCGACGGACTCGAGTCCGGTCGAAAAATCCGCTTGTCTTTATGCTAGTCCGGTGGACTAAAACCGACGCTAGGGCGGCTATTGGGTACTGGCTATCAACTTCCCTATTTTAGTCCGGTCGTACGTCATCACTTACGAATCCGTTGGACTTTGGTGTGATCGTGTGTGTCCAAGTCCGTTTGTTTGAAAGTCCGTCGGACGTACGCTGCAAAGTCCGTCAGAAAGACTGTCGGACCTAGTCCGTCGAAAAGTCAGCTTGTGTACGCGGCATAACTTTCATATGCATGTAAAGGCAGGCGTCCCAATACTTTTGACAATATAGTGTAATTTTCTGGCAAAAAAAAATATGATTTTTACATGTAGGAGAGGAATGCCAGAATTGGTTTGGGCTTGAAGTGGTTAAACATTTTTTTTGTATTGGTACATGTCCCTCTTCTCCCCATCTAAAAGTACCTGCGTAGAAGGTTGTAAGCTCTTTATTGTTCTCCTATTTTCCTGATACTTAATGTTTCTCACACACTTTAAGTAGCAGCTGTGAAAACTGTGTGTAAAAAAATTTACTTTACCTTTAGGAAATTGCACTTCCGCACTCACCTTTGGTAAGAGACTGTGAAGGCTCTCCGTGACATTTCTAAATTTTCTGTTCTGTGGTTCATACTGAATGGCTTGTCCCATCAGAGTGTTCTCCTGTGTCATAACCGACGAGTAGGAGGCATTGCAACATGTCTGGAAATTTTTCCTATGGAAGATGCTGAGAGTTATAATCATTGAACGTATAGGCTGAGCTGCCTATATTTGAAAGGGAACCCTATGAGAACTGCCACATGTGCTGAAATGTGTTTTAAGACAGCAAGCTTTAGGATTGTACTCTTAATTGACTACTTAGGGGTCACAAAACATGTATGGAGCCATACTCTCTCTCTCTCTCGCTCGACCTCTCTTCACCTCCTCTCTGCCCCCCTCTCTTTCTCCCTTTCACTTTTCTCTCTTTTTCTCCTCCCCCCTCTTCCCCCCACACCCCTCTGTCTCTCTCTCTCTATCTCAACTTTTGTATCTCCAAATGTAATTCAAATAAGTTTGTTGGTAGGACCAAATACATTTTAGCATTGCCAAAGTGATTCAGGAGTTAATATTGGTTGGATAGCAAAAGGAGGGGGTAGTAGGATTAGCCACAAGGGCATTTTTTTTTTAGGGGCGGGGGGGGGGGGGGGGCGGTGTGATGGAGAATATAAAGAGGGATGGAGGTAAGACCATCATTTAAACCTTGGGTCTCCAGACTTTCTAAACAATGGCTCGTTTTACTGTCCTTCATACTTTAAGGGGGCTGGAATGTGGCCATTGGAAGTAGAGAATGGCATCAGTGGGAGTAATCAATGGTCCTTTTTTGACATCAGTGAGAGAAATTGTGCCCCATCTTTGATGTCATTGGGTGGGAAGAATCATGCCACATTGTTGGTTTCACTGGGAGGAATTCTGCCTCATCGTCAGTGTCATTTGGAGAAACTATGCCCCATTGTTGGTGTCATTGGGAGGAATTGTGCCCTGTCGTGGGTGTCAGTTGGGGTAATTATGCCCTATTGTTGATGCCAGAGGATGACATTTTGCCCCAAGGGCCAGATAAACACAATCAAAGGGATGCATCTGACCCCCTAGGTCGCAGTTTGGAGACCACTGATCTTAACCACTTACCGCCCGCCGACCGTCAAATGACGGAGGGATGGTGCGGCTCTCGTTCTGGGTGGACGTCATATGACGGCGCACCCGAACGGCCACTCCCGCTTGCCCGGGAGGACGTGCAGCGCGGCGATCATGACTGCGCCATGTTACTAGTACATGGCGCGACCCCCCATCTCTGATGTGGCTCTTTAATCATGTGATCGATTGTGTCAAATCACAGCTGGTCACATGTAAACAAGGAAGTGCCGGTAATCGGCACTCCTCGCCTCACACTCACAGAGTGTGTGACGAGGAGAACCATCAGCAGCATCCCCTCGCAGGGGACAGTAAGAGATGTAATCAGTGCCCTCATTACACTAGAGCGCCAGAAGTGCCAGCAATCAGTGCCCACCAGTGCCAGCAATCAGTGCCCACCTGTGCCCATCAGAGCCAGCAATCAGTGCCCATTAGTGATGCCAGTCAGTGCTGGCTTTCAGCGCCCATCAGTGCCGCCTATCAGTGCTGCCCATCAATGCCCATCAGTAAAGCCCATCAATGCCCATCAGTTCCGCCCATCAGTGCCACCCATCAATGCCTCCTCATCAGTGCCACCTAATCAGTGCCCATACCTGCTGCCTCATCAGTGCCCATCAGTGCAGCCTATCAGTACCTGTCAGTGCCCCCTCATCAGCGCACATCAGTGAAGGAGAAAAATTACTTATTTACAGAATTTACTGACAGAAACTAAGAAATACTTTTCTTTTTCTAAATTTTTGGTCTTTTTTTTTTAGTAAACAATAAAAATCCCAGCAGTGATTAAATACCACCAAAAGAAAGCTCTATTTGTGTCAAAAAAATGATAAAAATTTCACATGGTTACACTATAGCATGAACGCGCAATTGTCATTCAACTTGCGACAGAGCTGAAAGCTGAAAAATGGCCTGGGCAGGAAGGGGGTGAAAGTGCCCAGTAGGTAAGTGTTTAACTTACCATTCCAAAAATTGGAACTTTATATATGCCAATCACTTTCCAAAGCTTGCCACCTCAACCTCCGCAACATCTCTAAACTACGTCCCTTTCTAACCAATGAAACCACAAAGCTCCTGATTCACTCCCTGGTTACCTCTCGCCTCGACTACTGCAACTCCCTCCTCATTGGCTTACCTTTAAATAGACTATCCCCCCTTCAGTCCGTCATGAATGCTGCTGCCATACTCATCCACCTTACAAACGGCTCAGTGTCTGCTACCCCTCTCTGCCAATCCCTCCATTGGCTACCACTCGCCCAATGAATTTAATTCAAAATACTAACAATAAGTTACAAAGCCATCCACAACTCTGCCCCCAGCTACATCACTAACCTAGTCTCAAAATACCAACCTAATCGCCATCTCCATTCCTCCCAAGACCTCCTGCTCTCTAGCTCCCTCATCACCTCCTCCCATATCCGCCTCCAGGACTTCTCCCAAGCCTCGCCCATCCTCTGGAATTCCCTACCCCAATTTGTCAGACTGTCTCCAAATTTATGCACTTTTAGGCGATCCCTGAAAACTTTCCTCTTCAGAGAAGCCTATCCTGCCTCCATCTAACAACTGCACTATTTTCTCCATTAGCTCATCCCCCACAGCTATTACCCTTTTGTATAACTTGACCCTCCCTCCTAGATTGTAAGCTCTAATGAGCAGGGCCCTCTGATTCCTCCTGTATTGAATTGTATTGTACTTGTATTGTCTGCCCTAATGATGTAAAGCGCTGCGTAAACTGTCGGCGCTATATAAATCCTGTATTATAATAATAGTAATATGCCTTAAATGGTCAACCACACTGTTGCATAATATAAAAAACTTTATTACAATGTATTTTTTTCATAATCTAAAAAACATCTTTTAGTAACTTGCAAGTCCAGGGACCATGACATCAACCAACTTCATCAAATGTTCTAGGAGGTTCAAAATGTACATAGGTCAATGCATATAAAGGGATCACCTGCTTACTTCCCTTCTCCTGGAGGAAAAGTTATATCCTTGGATTATAGTTACTTAAAGAGGAACTGCAGTCTGCTCACATAATTTGTAATAAAAACTTCTTTGCCATTCTGAAGCTTCCCTCCAACCACTTTGCATATTATTTTATATATACTGTGATTCTGTACTTGCCAAATATTTTGCAGAAATCTCCCTCCACTGAGTCTGGCTGCAGCCATTTTAACTGTGGGCAGCTGAAGCTGCTGCCTGTTCACTTCCTGCATTTACACAGACACACAGAGGCGCACCTCCAGCTCTGCAGCTCTCATTGGCCTTCTTATGACTCACACCTTCTACCTTCCTGGCAAACTCTCATGAGAGTGAGAGAGAGAGAGAGCTGTGCATGATGTCATAATCCTGGACTAATGACCAGACAAGAAACAGGAAGTGGGCTGTATAAGATATTTACTGGAAGAAAAACATGTTTTACCATCCAAAGTTATAACAACAAGGGCAGAAGATTTAATAGATGGAAAGTTGAAAAAATTACCGACGGTCCGCTTTAAATGTATGATTTCATTATTTTTGATTGAATATAATTGAATGTGTATTTTTGTATATATTTTTCAGCCATATTTTATTTGTATATGTGAACATCTGAGGTTTAAGGTCCCGAGGAAGCAGGTTATCCCTTGATATGTGTTGACCTATCTACATTGATCTAATTTTCAACTTCCTAGAACATTTTAAGAAGTTGGTTGATGTCATGACCTTTGGATTTGCAAGTTAATAAAAGACGATCTAACCACTGTGAAATACCACAAGTATATTGTAATAACATTTGACAATTTGAGGCTTATATAAAGTCCCAATTTTTGGAATGGTTATTTAAAATTATTGTATCGAGAGGATGATGCCTCCAGTGGTGAGATATTATTGACAACACTCCCCTCCCATATGTGTTTCTTTTAATTATAGGGGGGTAAGACCATGTAGATCAGTGGTTCTCAACACTAACCTCAAGTACCCAAAACAGGCCATGTTTTGGGAATTTATCTTAGATAAAATACCTGACCAAAATTCCAAGCCATTGACTCAGATTTAAAGCACCTGTGCAAGATAAAGGAAAACATGCAAACGTGGCCTGTTGGGGGTACTTGAGAACAGGGTTGAGAACCGTTGAAACTGTTGTATAGGATGTATAAGTCTACTACTGCTGGGATGAGAGTGGAGAGTCTCTAGAAGGGAGTGTCCCTCACTAATGAGTACTTGGGGCCATGTAGCAGAAAGTGGTTCTCATCCTCTAGGACCCCTGGTCACATTGCTGGCAAGTCTACACTCCTGGGGATTGTAGGTCTGTTCGTGCCAACATGATTCAATTTCCAGGCTGTGGGTGCCCAGTTTGTACAGGCTCAGGGTCGGTCTGTCTTTGAGGTTTTGTAGCACCTCCGTGC
Source organism: Lithobates septentrionalis (assembly GCA_037952835.1). Lineage (NCBI taxonomy): Eukaryota > Metazoa > Chordata > Amphibia > Anura > Ranidae > Lithobates > Lithobates septentrionalis. The sequence continues at coordinate 59,693 of JBBDGP010003868.1, forward strand.
AGGGGGTCTGTTTGTAGTCTCTCTGTAGTGACCGGTTAGTAGTTTCTTGAACTTCAAGAGAGCAAATTTTCCAAGGATGAGGGCTGCTCTCCAGGACTTGGACTGGGAGGGAATTTTGGCATAAATGGGCACAGAACAGAAATGGGAATTCTTCAAAGTGACTGTGAACTCACTGCAAAGCATATTCCCATGGGCAATAAGTTTAAAAGGCTAAAAATAAAACCTATGTGGCTCACAGGCCAAAGTTAAAAAAGCTATAAGCGATAAGACAAGAGCTTTTAAAAAATATAAAAATGAAGGAACATTAGTGTCGTTTAAATGTTACAAAGAATATAACAGAATATGTAAAAAGGAAATCAAGGACGCAAAAACTCAAAACGAACGACAGATTGCAAAAGATAGTAGGACAAACCCCAAAAAATTCTTCAAATATATTAATAGTAAAAAGGTCAGGTCTGAGCATGTAGGCCCTTTACAAAATAATCTAAAGTGGGTGACTGGGGACAAAGAGAAGGCAAATTTATTAAGTACTTTCTTCAGCTCTGTGTATACAAAGGAGCATGGGGGAGCTCATGTCCATAATGGGGGTGGTAGTGACACAGCCCCAAATGATCCACAATGCCTCAAAAGGGATATGGTCCAGAAATATTTAGGCAGAATAAGGGTGGATAAAGCACCTGGACCAGATGGCATCCACCCACGGATCCTAAAAAGAATTGAGCTCTGTAATTACAAAGCCATTGTATCTAATTTTTAGGGACTCATTAATGACTGGAATAGTACCACTGGATTGGCACAGGACCAATGTGGTGCTATATATTTAAAAAGGGAACAAAGTCTTTACCAAGTAACTATAGACCTGTTAGTTTAACTTCTATAGTCGGGAAGATACTGGAGAGTTTAATAAAAGACCACATAGACGAGTTCTTGCTGGAAAAAAATTTTTTAATCAACAGACAGCATGGATTCATGAAAGACAGAAGTTGTCAAACAAATATGATTTATTTTTATGAGAAGGTAAGTAAAACCTTGGACAGAGGGGTGGCTGTGGACGTGGTATACTTGGATTTTGCAAAAGCATTTGACACAGTTCCCCCCACACGGCTCATGTGTAAGGTAAAGTCTACAGGCTTGGAAAGATCTACTTGTAAATGGATAGAAAACTGGCTAAAAGACAGAATTCAGAGAGTAGTGGTTAATGAATCTTACTCTGAATCGTGTAAGGTTATCAGTGGTGTACCCCAAGGTTCAGTGCTGGGACCCTTACTTTTTAATACCTTTATAAATGATATAGGATCTGGGATTAAAAGTAACATTTCTGTCTTTGCAGATGACACCAAGTTATGCAGTGGAATAACGTCCTTACAGGATGTCTCCAATTTACAAGTTGACCTCAATGCACTGTTTAATTGGGCTACTATGTGGCAGATGAGGTTTAATGTTGATAAATGTAAAGTTATGCACTTGGGGGCTAAAAATATGCATGTATCATACATACTAGGGGGAGTACAACTGGGGGAAGCAATGGTGGAGAAGGATCTGGGGGTTTTGGTAGATCATAAGCTCAATAATAGCATGCAATGCCAAGCTGCAGTTTCCAAAGCGAGCAAAGTCCTTTCTTGTATTAGGAGAGATATGGACTCCAGAGAGAGAAATATAATTTTGCCCCTGTACAAATCATTAGTAAGACCTCATCTGGAATATGCAGTTCAGTTTTGGGCACCAGTTCTCAAAAAGGATATTGGGGAACTGGAGAAAGTGCAGAGAAGGGCAACCAAACTGATAAGAGGCATGGAGGAGCTCAGCTATGAGGAAAGATTAGAGCAACTGAATTTATTCACTCTTGAGAAGAGGAGATTAAGGGGGGATATGATCACCATGTATAAATATATAAGGGGTCCATATAGTGAACTTGGTGTTGAGTTATTCGCTTTACGGTCAACACATTGGACAAGGGGGCACTCTTTACGTCCAGAGGAAAAGAGATTTCATCTCCAAATATGGAAAGGTTTCTTCACAGTTACGCCCTGTACACACGGGCGGACTTTTCGGCATCAAAGGTCCGACGGTCTTTCCGATGGACTTTCGACGGAGTTACGACAGATTTTCGATGGACTTTCTAACAAATAGACTTGCCTACACATGATCACACCAAAGTCTGACGGATTCATACGTTATGACGTACGACCGGACTAAAATAAGGAAGGTAATAGCCAGTAGCCAATAGCTGCCCTAGCGTCTGTTTTCGTCCGTTGGACTAGCATGCAGACGAGCGGATTTTTCGACCAGACTCGAGTCCGTCGGACAAATTTGAAACATGTTTCAATTCTAAAGTCCGTCAGATTGTCAGCTGCAGGTCCGATGGAGCCCACACACGTTCGGATTGACCAGTCCGGTCGAAAAGTCCGCTCATGTGTACACGGCATTATGCCCTGTACACACGGTCGGATTTTCCGACGGAATATGTGTGATAGGACCTTGTTGTCGGAAATTTCGACCGCGCGTAGGCTCCATCACACATTTTTTTATCTGAATTTCTGACGCACAAAGTTTGAGATCTGGATCTAAAATCTGTTGTCGGAAATTCCGATCGTGTGTACACAAAGCCGACGCACAAAGTGCCACGCATGCTCAGAATAAATTAAGAGACAAAAGCTATTGGCTACTGCCCCGTTTATAGTCTCAACGTACGTGTTTTACGTCACCGCGTTCAGAACGATCGGATTTTCGGACAACTTTGTGCGACCGTGTGTATGCAAGACAAGTTTGGGCCAACATCCGTCGGAAAAAATCCATGGATTTTGTTGTCGGAATGTCCGATCAATGTCCGACCGTGTGTACAGGGCATAAGAGCTGTGAAAATGTGGAATAGACTCCCTCCACAGGTGGTTCTGGCCAGCTCAGTCGATTGCTTTAAGAAAGGCCTGGATTCTTTCCTAAATGTACATAATGTAACTGGGTACTAACATTTATAGGTAAAGTTGATCCAGGGAAAATCCGATTGCCTCTCTGGGATAAGGAAGGAATTTTTTCACCTGCTGTAGCAAATTGGATCCTGCTTTTCTGGGGGGTTTTTCGCCTTCCTCTGGATCAACTGTGGGCATAGGATTGGGTATATGGGATTGTAGGATATTTTTTATTTTATTTATTTATTTTTTATGGTTGAACTGGTTGGAATTTTCAACCTAACTATGTAACTTTGTTATTTCCATTTTCCTACATTTTTTTCTTTGAATTTGTTCATTCTGACTTTTAGTTGATATTTTGTAAGGCTGCATTGTTGGGAGTTTGAGATGAACAAAGTGCTAATGAATTGTTGGCTTGGCCGGGTTCTTGTTGGTCAGTAAGGCTTTATGGTGGTATGAGATGGGACTTCTGTTTTGTAGGAGCTCCCAGTGGCCTTTTGTCTACTGTGAACAGTAGGGGCAATCTGCCCGGCTCAGACTGGCAAGCACCATTGGAGGTGCCCCGCTGAACTTGGAGGTAGTGCTTACAAAAATTCCAGATGAAATATTTGTTTTGGGCTGGAGTTCCATTGGCATTGATCAGGATAGAAGGCAGGAATCCATAATTAAGAAGGATTGGGGTGATGACACTGTCAAAAATTTTGAGCCAGAATCTTACCAGTGGTTTTAGGTGGTACAACTGTCTTTTGATGGCACTGAAGGCTCTACATGCCTTGTCTTTTAGGGCCTCTATGGAGGAGGCAAGTCCAGGGACATTGTGAGTTTATAGGAGATCAGTTCGGCTAGAGGATAGACAAGTCCACAGTTTCATACATTCCTCTTAATCTATGACATACTACATATGGTGAACTATTTTCACTATCAGCTTGTCTTCTATGGAGTCATCTTCTATGGGGGGGGGGGCAAATCTTGGGTGTGAGCAGGGAGTTTTTCTCTAGCCCTAGGACATTATTGGGGATAATAGATAATACTGCGCATCTCTCTCTCTTTCCCCCTCTGCCTCTCTCTCTCTCCCCTCTCTCTCTATCTTCTTCTCCCTCTCTCTCTCTCTCTCTCCCCCTCTCTCTCTCCCCCCTCTGCCTCTCTCTCTCCCCCTTTCTCTATCTCCCTCTCCCCCCTCTCTCTCTATCTCTCTCCCTCTCCCTCTCTCTCTCTCTCTCTCTCTCTCTCTCTCTCTCTCTCTCTCTCTCTCTCTCTCTCTCTCTCTCTCTCTCTCTCTCTCTCTCTATCTTCTTCTCCCTCTCTCTCTCTCTCTCCCCTCTCTCTCTATCTTCTTCTCCTTCTCCCTCTCTCTCTCTCTCTCTCTCTCTCCCCCTCTGCCTCTCTCTCTCTCTCTCTCCCCTCTCTCTCTCTCCCTCTCCCCCCTCTCTCTCTATCTTCTTCTTCTCCCTCTCCCTCTCTCTCTCTCTCTCTCTCTCTCCCCCCCTCTCTCTCCCCCCTCTCTCTCTATCTCCCCTCTTTATCCCCCCCTCTATCCCTCTCTCTGTCTATTTCCCCCTCTCTCTCCCTCCCTCCCCCTCTCTCTCACCCCCCTCTTTCTCTCCCCCCTCTCTCTCTCATCCCACTCTCTCTCTCTCACTCCCCATCTTTCTCACTCACTCCCCCCTTTCTCCCCTCCTCTCTCCCTCTCTCTTTCTCATTTCTACACACCCCCATATGTGTTGGTTCCCCACCTGCGTGTGCCCCCACCATGTTTCCAGGACTTCATGCACCCATCAGTAGATCTGGGACCAGTATGGTGAAGACCACCGGGTACAGGGGAGGGGAGATCTCCTCTTCCTGCTACTTACCTGGAAGCGATGTGTAAAATGTCACTTGCAGGTTCTGGTGTCACTTTTCCCAGCCAGTGTGACCGGGGATGAAGCTAATGGAGTGTGATCTGCACTCCATAAGCTTCAGTGGAGGACAGGTGAGACATCGGTGGTTTTAGACACCTGGTATCTCATTAAAGAGAACGTGTCACCAAAAATGCATCACATATGGGGATTTTTTTCCCCGTATATGATGAATTAAAAAAAATTGGGTAAAAAATTAAATACACCCAAGCACCTAAAATGCCCCCCCCCCCCATTACATTTTTTGAACCCCTTAACACCCCCACATAAGTACACAAAACAAATATAAATGCACTTTTGGGGGGGGGGGCTGGGCATCATTACCGAAAAACATGTAACAAATAGCCGCACACATCAGAGTGAGATCAAAAATTCTAGGCTCATTATTTATCATTAACTCTAAACCTGAGTTTAGAGGCTTTTAAAGCATTGCCTGTAGAAAATATAGGGTATTGAAGTTTGTCTCTTTGTTTCATGGGCACACACAATGTTGGGCGCATCTTTTATATTTTACCAAAAAAATGGGTAATATATTGTGTTTGTGTGTCCTAAAATGAACATAATTGACCTAACTAGTGTATTTTTTACTTTAATTTTCATAAATTGTTGAGCCAATATTGTATGACGTAAAAAATTGGAACCACCACTACTAGTCTGCTTTCAGAAAATATAAAAGATTTTTTTTGGGGTTTTACAAAATCTTTAGGCCTAAATTTTTTTTTTAACATGTGTGCATAAAATGCATGTATCGCCATCCCCGACCTCCAAAGGCCTAATGGTGACCTCCAGAGTCAGGGAGAGCTGACATCCTTCCTTGTAGTGTGGGTTATTAGGCACGATGGGTGTATTGCAAGTTGAAAACATGGGCGACAGTCACTTTTTGGAGTGCAAGAAAAAAGATTTATTGTCTCTTAAACAGAACTGGGGGAGAGAGGGTTAGGGCCAGGACACCCTTAGGCAGATGCAATAGTAATTAGCAGACTCCGGGACAAAATAAGATGCTATACAGGTAGCGGGCCTTAAAGGAACTGCTGTCTCCTATGGCAACTGAACTTTGAACAGTCAATAGAGATCCATACACGTAACTCACAGTAACCCATTATAGATCTTCTCTCACATCTCACAGTATCCCACTGTAGGTCTTCACTCACTCAGCTCCCGGTCTCTCACTAGACTTCAAGATCTCAGATGTCACTGGATCCCCTGAGCTCTTCCACAGCTAACCCGCTGTAAACTCCTCAAACTTCACCCACGCTAACCCGCTGGGTCCCTGGCTTGGCACTCTGCTGAAGCTTTCCCACTTCTTTACTGTACCCAGCTGGTGAAAAGGCTGCTCTGGTACTTCTGACTTCCATACACTGGCCTCTGATAACAGGAATGGTTGTTCCTTGCTGACGACTATTCCTCCCTTTACCTCTGACCTTGATCATCACTTGCGACAGGAGTGGTCGTCCCTTGGGGCAACTGCTTCTCCCTCACCGCTGGAAACGATCTAGTTCCCCCATCTGGTGAAACCTCTGCAACCTGGTTGGGCTTCCAGCCTGAAGCCCCAACCCCGCGCTGCTTCTCTCAAAACTGGATAGGCCTCAGACAGCCTAGCAGCCAGGTGCTCCCAGGATAGGCCTCAGGCTTCTGGCACACTTGTGCCTTGTGGCACACATCCACCCAGACAGCCGTCCAAGTGGCACAGAACCCTGATCACCTGACTCCTCCCGAATAAAAAGGTGCTCCTAACAGGCCAAGGGACCAAAGAAACCCCTGAAAATTGGCTGAGTCAACCTAATCACTCCTAGTCTGGATTCCCTATGCCCTTATCATTCCACTGGCACAGGCAACAATACCACCTAGTGACAGAAGAGAGAGGTGCATCAAATCCAGAGTTAGGGAAAAAGCCAGTGAATCTCCCATCAATCAGCCAGGCTAGTTACCACCTAGAAAGCTAAATTTGTTAGCAACCCTGCCTACTATCAGGGTGCTACATGCAAAAATGGCTCTGGCAGCAAAAGGATTAAAACATTTGGAAACGTAATCACTAATCTTATACAAGCCTGCAATACATACGAGGGGAGGCCAATAAGTTCTTACATTCACCATGATCTAGATGTGCTGGGGATCTGCAGGTTTATAGGTGGATATCTTAGTAACATGCATGCCAATTTTTGTTTTTGTAGCTCGTGGTGAATTATAGTTAGAGCCAACAAAAATGTAGCAGGTGTCATGCCAGACAAAGTTGAATACCGAGCCGTGATTAATGGATGAGTGTTACGCCTTAGCCTTTTTACGGGTGGGTGAGGCAACATGTTTTCATGTTTTACTCATTTGTTTAGTCTCAGGATCACATACAGTATCTCCCAAAAGTGAGTACACTCACATTTTTGTAAATATTTTATTATATCTTTTCATGTGACAACACTGAAGAAATGACACTTTGCTACAATGTAAAGTAGTGAGTGTACAGCTTGTATAACAGTGTAAATCTGCTGTCCCCTCAAATGACTCCACACACAGCTATTAATGTCTAAACTGTTGGCAACAACAATGAGTACACCCCTAAGTGAAACTGTCCAAATTGGGCACAAAATGTCAATATTTTGTGTGGCCACCATTTTTTTCCAGCACTGCCTTAACCCTCTTGGGCATGGAGTTCACCAGAGCTTCACAGGTTGATACTGGAGTCCTCTTCTACTCCTCCATGATGACATCACAGAGCTGGTGGATGTTAGAGACCTTGCGCTCCTCCACCTTCCGTTTGAGGATGCCCCACAGATGATCAATAGGGTTTAGGTCTGGAGACATGCTTGGCCAGTCCATCACCTTTACCCTCAGCTTCTTTAGCAAGGCAGTGGTCGTCTTGGAGGTGTGTTTGGGGTCATTATCATGTTGGAATACTGCCCTGCGGCCCAGTCTATGAAGGGAGGGGATCATGCTCTGCTTCAGTATGTCACAGTACATGTTGGCATTCATGGTTCCCCCAATGATCTGTAGCTCCCCAGTCCCGGCAGCACTCATGCAGCCCCAGACCATGACACTCCCACCACCATGCTTGACTGTAGGCAAGACACACTTGTCTTTGTACTCCTCACCTGGTTGCTGCCACACACGCTTGTCACCATCTGAACCAAATAAGTTTATCTTGGTCTCATCAGACCACAGGACATGGTTTCAGTAATCCATATCCTTAGTCTGCTTGTCTTCAGCAAACTGTTTGCAGGCTTTCTTGTGCATCATCTTTAGAAGAGGCTTCCTTCTGGGACGACAGCCATGCAGACCAAGTTGCAGTGTGCGGTGTATGGTCTGGGCATTCACTGGCTGACCCCCCACCCCTTCAACCTCTGCAGCAATGCTGGAAGCACTCATACCTCTTTTTTCCAAAGACAACCTCTGGATATGATGCTGAGCACGTGCATTCAACTTCTTTGTTCGACCATGGCAAGGCCTGTTCTGAGTGGAACCTGTCCTGTTAAACCGCTGTATGGTCTTGGCCATCGTGCTGCAGCTCAGTTTCAGGGTCTTGGCAATCTTCTTATAGCCTAGGCCATCTTTATGTAGAGCAACAATTTTTTTTTTCAGATCCTCAGAGAATTCTTTGCCATGAGGTGCCATGTTGAACTTCCAGTGACCAGTATGAGAAAGTCAGAGTGATAACACCAAATTAAACACACCTGCTCCCCATTCACACCTGAGACCTTGTAACACTAATGAGTCACATGTCACTGGGGAGGAAAAATGGCTACTTGGGCCCAATTTGGACATTTTCACTTAGGGGTGTACTCAATTTTGTTGCCAGCGGTTTAGACATTAATGGCTGTGTGTTGAGTTATTTTGAGGGGACAGCAAATTTACACTGTTATACAAGCTGTACACTCACTACTTTACATTGTAGCAAAGTGTCATTTCTTCAGTGTTGTCACATGAAAAGGTAGAAAATAATATTTACAAAAATGTGAGGGGTGTACCTACTTTTGTGAATATATATATATATATATATATAATTATAATAGTGGTTTGCAATTGGTTTACTGATATTATGGCTAAAAATATCAGTCATAACCCCGGTACTTTTTTCTTTTTCAGCAGATGGCTGGCTTTCTCAGGAAACCAGTCTAAACGGCTTGTGAGCCACTGGACCTTAGATCCCTTCATAAAGACCTTATTTCTATTACAAGGGATGTTTACATTCCCTGTAAAAGGAATAAAAGTGATAACAAAAATGTAAATGGAAAATGTAAAAATGAAAAGCCAAAAGCAAAAGAAATAATAATAATAAAAAAAAAAAAGAAATGAAAAAATGAAAGCGCCCCATCCCTCCATGCTCGCATGCAGAAGCGAACATATATGTCAGTCGTGCATGCACATGTAAACTGTATTCAAACCACACACGTGAGGTATCATCACAAATGATAGCGTGAGAACAATAATTATAGCACTAGACCTCCTCTGTAACCTCAAACTAGTAAACTTTAAACGCGTTTAAAGCGTTGTCTATGGAGATTTTAAAGTACCGTAGTTTGTCGCCATTTTAAAGCGTGACATGTTAGGTATCTATTTACTCAGCATAATATAATCTTTTTTTACATTGTACAAAAAAATTGGGGTTAACTTCTTACTCAGCCACAGAAGCCAGGGAAAGTGACAGCCAGACCCAGAAATTACATTTTGCACATCACTTCTAGGTTCTTAGTAGGAAAAGGAGATCGGCAAATGGACATTCACAGGTCTCTCTATCTCCTTTACCCGACGGCACCCACCATGCCTGTCCTGAGTCCATGGGGTTCACATTAAAGCTTGCATCCTGCTCATCTACCCTCCGAAAAAGCTAAAGGAGTGCAAATTGTGCCAGACTCAGAAGGGACAATTTGCACATCACTTCCTGGGTTCTTAGTAGGAAAAGGAGAACGGTAAATGGACATTCACAGGTCTCTCTATCTCCTTTACCCGACGGCACCCACCATGCCTGTCCTGAGTCCATGGGGTTCACATTAAAGCTTGCATCCTGCTCATCTACCCTCCGAAAAAGCTAAAGGAGTGCAAATTGTGCCAGACTCAGAAGGGACAATTTGCACATCACTTCCTGGGTTCTTAGTAGGAAAAGGAGATCGGCAAATGGACATTCACAGGTCTCTCTATCTCCTTTACCCGACGGCTCTCACCATGCCTGTCCTGGGTCAATGGGGTTCACATTAAAGTTTGCAGTGTGCTCATCTACCCTCCGAAAAAGCTAAAGGAGTGCAAATCGTGCCAGACTCAGAAGGGACAATTTGCACATCACTTCCATGTTCTTAGTAGGAAAAGGAGATCGGCAAATGAATATTCACAGGTCTCTCTATCTCCTTTACCTGACGGCTCTCACCATACTTGTCCTTGGTCAATGGGGTTCACATTAAAGTTTGACAGAAACAAAGAAAAGAGGACGCACCAGCCTAGTGCATTATCCTTTAGTGCATTTATTCAAAAAGCATAAAAACTAAAATAAAAACTACTCACAAAAGGTAGAAAGAAAATCGCGCTTATAACAGTCTTTGACATATAGCAGTCTGTCCACTGATAGCAGTCTCCGAGTCCTAGGGAGGGGGACATACGAACCGCTGCTGGCTAACGCATTTCGGAGGTTAAACCTTCTTCATCAGAGCCTAACAGTGTTACTCTCTTGCAGCTACTTATACATCATTATACATTCCTCCCACATTAAAGTTTGCAATGTGCTCATCTACCCTCCAATGAAGCTAAAGGAGTGCAAATCGCGCCAGACTCAGAAGGCATAATTTGCACATCACTTCCATGTTCTTAGTAGGAAAGGGAGATCTGCAAATGGACATTGCCAGGTCTCTCTCTCCTCCCTGGCCCGCACCTGCCGTTCTGGTCCAAAGTCATTGGGGTTCACAAGTTTGCAACTTGCTCAACTGCCCTCCAATGAAGCTAATGAAGTTCAAATCGTACCAGACGAAGAAGGGAAAATTTGCACTTCACTACAAGGTTCTTAAAAGGAAGGTAAGATCAGCAGATGGACATTCACGGGTCTATCTCACTAGTCTACCCAGCGACACCTGCCATGCCAATCCCAGGTTATTGCGGTTCACATTGAGGCTGGGTTCACACTAATATGAATTGGATGTGGATTTCTCCGCATCCAATTCATATGACAGGAGAGTGTGACCGGCTCTCAATGAAGCCAGTTCACACAGCTATGGGGCAGTCCCGGAGCGGAGCGCAGAAGGGTCCTGTGTGTCTTTGGCTCAGTTTCAGGTCTGAATTCAGGCAAAAATTTGGGCCTGTGCCGTGTACACACGACCGGACTTTTTGACAGCAAAGGTCTGACGGAACAAATCCGTCGGACAATTCAATCGCGTGTGGGCTTCATCGGACCTTTTCTGTCGAAAAATCTGACGGACTTTAGAAATAGAACATGTTTCAAATCTTTCCGACGGACTTGAGTCCTATCGAAAAATCAGTTCGTCTGTATGCTAGTCCGACGGACCAAAAACTACGCAAGGGCAGCTATTGGCTACTGGCTATGAACTTCCTTATTCTAGTCCGGTCGTACGTCATCACGTTCGAATCAGTCAGACTTTGGTGTGATCGTGTGTAAGCAAGTCCATTTCGTTGGAACTCCGTCGGAACTCCGTCGGTAAAGTCCTTCGAAATTCAGTCCGTCGAAAAGTCCGCTCATGTGTACGCGGCATGATTTGTCCCTAAAACAGAGAACAGGGATGCATCAGACCCCTGCTGCGAGCCGCGACCGAAGACAGAGTGAACCCAGGCCTAAAGATTGCAACTGCAGATTTTTTTGGCCATGTCCTTGAATTACTGAACCCAAGCAGATGTGCTCATCACTTCAGGTCACATGACCTGCAAAAGCTAAGCATTAAGCAGTGAGAACTCCATAGGACACTAAAAGTGACGGGGCCGCAAAATGCAACACAGAATATAACAGAAATATTAATAATGAATGAGCCCCTCGATGTCATTCAGTTAGCAGTTACATGTACTCACAATACAGTTAAAGAAAAGGATCTCAGGGCAATTTGGAGGAGTTATCGTGGGAGCAGAATTTACGGAGTTTAATCATTAGCAACACTAATGAGATGGATTCAGATCAATCAATATTTACAGATTTCATTATCAAATCTTATTTTATTGGAGCAGAGGCTCACTTCTTCCATCAGGTATAATGAACTCAGCTATTTACTTGTGTAGGAGTGATTACAGTGAGGTTTTATTGTCGCAATTCCCCGGCTCTTCCCGGAATCTGATAATTATTTATGATGCATTTGTTTGAACTGAAATCACTAAGTTCATAAGCTGAATTAGTTGAACAAAGTGTAATACTTTCATTTTGGAGCGAAAGCTGAAAATGTTATCGGTAACCTGGCTTAATAAAATGTGAACTCAGCAAACAGCCGTATTAAATAATGTTAAAATTCCTCCCAATGATACCAGCGATGGGGCACTATTCCTCCCACTGACACCAACAATGCGGTACTATTCCTTCCACTGATGCCAATGATGGGGCACTATTCCTCCCACTGACACCAACAATGCAGCACTATTCCTTCCACTGATACCAATAATGGGGCACTATTCCTCCCACTGATACCAATGATGGGGCACTATTCTTCCCACTAATACCAATGATGGGGCACTATTCCTCCCACTGATACCAACAATGCGGCACTATTCCTCCCACTGATACCAATGTTGGGGCACTATTCCTACCACTGATACCAATGATGGGGCACTATTCCTACCACTGATACCAACAATGCGGCACTATTCCTCCCACTGATAGCAATGATGGGGCACTATTCCTCCCACTGATAGCAATGATGGGGCACTATTCCTTCCACTGATGCCAACAATGCGGCACTATTCCTCCCACATGATACCAATGATGGGGCACTATTCCTACCACTGATAGCAATGATGGGGCACTATTCCTCCCACTGATACCAACAATGCAGCACTATTCCTCCCACTGATACCAATGATGGGGCACTATTCCTACCACTGATACCAACAATGCGGCACCATTCCTCGCACTGATAGCAATGATAGGGCACTATTCCTCCCATTGATAGCAATGATGGGGCACTATTCCTCCCACTGATAGCAATGATGGGGCACTATTCCTTCCACTGATGCCAATGATGGGGCACTATTCCTTCCACTGATACCAATGATGGGGCACTATTCCTCCCAATAACACCAACAATATGGCAATATTCCTACCACTGATACCAATGATGGGGTACTGTTCCTCCCACTTACACCAGTAATGGGGCACTATTCCTCCCAATGACACCAACATTGCGGCACTATTCCTCCCACTGATACCAATGATGGGGTACTATTCCTCCCACTGATACCAATGATGGGGCACTATTCCTCCCATTGACACCAATGATGGGACATTATTCCTCCCACTCATACCAATGATGGGACACTATTCCTCCCACTAATACCAATGATGGGGCACTATTCCTCCCACTAATACCAATGATGGGGCACTATTCCTCCCACTGATACCAATGATTGCGCACTATTCATCCCACTGACACCAATGATAGGACACTATTGATCTTTTATTAAAAGAATCAAGCAACCAATTTTATACAAAAGTAAAAAACAAAACCATAGTACAAAACTTCAACAGAAATCCAAGGAATACACATCCATGTTCAGAATATATACAATATATACATAATCCACTACCAAAATTATTTACATAAAGCAGCAGAGAGGGCCTAAGAGGCACAACCCATCACCTATGTACGCAGCCATTTATCAAAAATTAATTAAAAAAAAAAATAATCTAGGGTGATAAGAGACAGACAGCCACACCCGGGAAAGAGACTCCTGGCAGTCAGGGAGGCTTGAAACCCCTCCACGCCTTCAACCAAGCCCCCTGACTCCGCTTGTCTCTCTCAAGTACCCGAATCTTCTCCACCTCATGCAAAATGTCATACACCACCACCTGAACAGGAAGGATTTTACGCCGAATGCAGACCTGACACCGTGCGTTCCAAGTGAAATAACGGACTACTAGGCTAACTAGAAAAAGTGTATCTAAACAAAAAACCCCACCAGTATTGAATGCTCCGTACACCCACTCAGCATAACCCAGCCTGGAGAGGAAAGGGACACCGAGGGCCCGTCCCACCTGTTTGTACACCTCTATGTTAAAAGGGCAATGAAGCAGAAAATGGTCCATAGTCTCCTCCTCACCTGCACACTCCTCCCGAGGACAGCTACGATCCACCCCACTGCGGAATTTCAAATTGCCCCTAACATAGAGTCTCCCATGGAAGCACAACCAGGCCAGATCCCTGAATTTAGGGGGTACTCTGTCCAAATTAATAAGTCTTAACCCTGCCCTCAAAACTGGGCCTGGGCAATCCCTTAAGGCCAGTGGGTCATGAAAGACTTCGCTCAAGACTCGACTCATAAGGACTTTCCTTGGAACCGATCTGAGATCTTCAGCTGACAATCGCCACTGCCGTAGTAACTTCAGGCACGGAGCGACATAGGCTGGTAGCTGACCACGATGACCCCTGAGATTCTTCACTTGGCCACCTTCTTCCCAAAGTCGTAGAAAAGGCCTAAACCAAGATCTAAATATGCCTGCCCATCCAGGAGGTTCCACTGCAAGCATATTACCAATATTAAACTTGAGAAAAAGCAGTGAAAAGAAAAGAACTGGGTTGACCATACCTAAGCCACCCTCCCTCCTGGATAGATAGGTGACATTCCTCTTGATGGGGTTCAGTCTGTTCCCCCACAACATCTGGAAGAACACACTACTGACCCTAGCATAGAGAGACACTGGCAAGATGCAGACAAAGCTGACATACAAGAAGATCGGAATCAGGTAAGTCTTAATCAGATCAACCCTTTCCCTCATAGATAACTTCCATCTCTTCCAGCTGACCACCTTAGTATTGGCAATTTCCAGTCTGCCTTCCCAGTTTTTGAGGCCATAATCGCCAGGTCCAAATTCAATGCCTAAAATCTTAATTCTTTCCTGGGGCACTGGAAAGGTGTCCGGGAGATCAAACCCCTCACCTTCCTTTCCCATCCAGAAAACTTCACTCTTTTCCTGATTGATCTTGGAGCCTGATGCTTCAGAATACCGTGATGTCAGAGAGACCACCTCCTCTGCTTCATCCGCCCCAGTGACAATCACCGACACATCGTCCGCATAGGCAACAACCCTCAAAGGCGGCTCACCCGGAAGCCCCACTGGCACCCCACACAACATGCCGCTCTCTAGCCTCCTGATGAAGGGGTCGATTGCAAACACATAGAGCAGGGGACTCAGGGGACAACCCTGGCGCACCCCGGAGCCAACCTCAAAGGACTGCCCAACCCAACCATTAACAAGAGGAAAGCTCTCTGCCCCCTCATACAAGACTTTTAACCAAACGACAAAACCACCCGGCAGACCGTACTTACTAAGGAGCAACCACAGGTACTCATGGTTAACACGATCAAAAGCCTTTGCCTGATCCAATGTCAGCAAATACTTTCCCCAGCCTGCAGCCCTGCACCGCTCCAAGGCCTCCCGGACAGCTAAAACTGCTGTGAAGGTGCACCTACCCTGGACCGAACA
Source organism: Lithobates septentrionalis (assembly GCA_037952835.1). Classification (NCBI taxonomy): domain Eukaryota; kingdom Metazoa; phylum Chordata; class Amphibia; order Anura; family Ranidae; genus Lithobates; species Lithobates septentrionalis. The sequence goes on from JBBDGP010003868.1 coordinate 75,100, forward strand.
GTGCTGATGGCGAGAAAGCAAAGACTCTGCTACTGACGATAGGCGCCAGAAAATGATCTTTGCCAGTATCTTTCTATCGACATTAAGAAGGCTGATGGGGCGCCAATTCTCAATCATCGAAGGATCTTTACCCTTTGAAAGAAGAATCACAGCTGAGTGCCTCATGGAAGAGGGAAGTACCCCCTCAGCAAGGCAACTGTTAAAAACCTCTACCAAATGTGGGGCCAGAATAGACTTAAAAGCTTTGTAAAACTCAGCCGTCAAGCCATCCGGTCCAGGTGACTTTTTGATGGCAAGCTGTTCAATTGCCCTTATCACCTCTTCAACTGTGATCTCCTCTGTCAAATTCATCAATGGGACATCTTCATCATTTAGACCTGGAGTAGAGTCCAAAAAGCTTTCCATCTTGTCACGGTCAAGCTCTTTCCTCCCAAGAAGGTCAGCATAAAAGGACCTCACGACCTCCAGAATCCCTGACCTGGACTTTGTCAAGGAACCTGTACTGTCCTTAAGGCCAACGACCGTTTTAACAGCTACACCTTGTTTGCAGTTCTGGTAAGGGTCAGGCGAGTGGTACTTCCCATAGTCCCTCTCCAGAACCAAAGAGGCATGCCGGTCATATTGACAATTCCTGAGAAGGAGTTTCACTTCGGAGATTGCCCCAGGATCTCCTCCTCTCGAGACAAGAATATCCAGCTTCCTCCGTAAACGTTGGTAGGTCATGTATTTATTAAACTGCTTTCTATTGGCTAGGCCCCTGAAGAATCCAGCGATCCTCTTTTTGGTCAGCTCCCACCACTCAGCCTTGCTGCTACAAAAGTCCAGGATGGTCACCTGTGCCTGAAAGAATTCCTCAAAGGATTGTCTAACATGTTCTTCCTTGAGTAGAGTCGAATTCAATCTCCAGATGCCCTTACCCCTCTGAGGGGCGTCTGAAGCATTCAGGACCACAGATAGCATACAGTGATCAGAGAACTCTACTGCCTGCACCACTGGGGGTGAGAAAGCAGAGGTCTCCTTCAAAAAAAACCTATCTATTCTACTCTGACTATTACCTCGATGAAAGGTGAACCCAGTGTCATCCGGGAGGTGCTTAATGTGCACATCCACAAGACCAGCATCCCTAACCATACTATTTAAAAAAACGCTATCATATCCCAGCCTGTCCTTGAAGTCCTTCCTGTCCTTGGGCCTAGTTACTGTATTAAAGTCACCTCCAAAGACCACTTGCCGGGATGTAAAAAGAAATGGCTTGATCCTTGTAAAAAGGCATTTCCTGTCCCACTTTGTGTGCGGTCCATAAACATTAATTAGGCGCAGGTCCTGCCCTCCCACAAGGACGTCTAAGACCATACATCTCCCAATCTCCACCTCAATAACCCGCCGGACAGTTACCATGCCGGTTTTAAACAACACCGCCACACCGCCGTAAGGCTCGGCCGCAAGAGACCAGTAAGATGGACCATACCTCCACTCTCTCTTGGCCATATGAATATCTGCCAAGGAGGTGAGCCTAGTCTCTTGCAAAAATAAAATTTCAGCATCTAATTGGCTGAACAAAAAGAAGGCCATAGAACGAGCTCTTACTGACTTAATGCTGGCGACATTTATTGTCACCACTTTTAACGGAGGGGGAACCGCCATTTGGGTTATTGGGTGGATTGCTTCTTAGCTCCCCTCTGCTGCTCATCACCAGAAGCCTCTCTCTTTCTTGAGGCCGCCTCAAACTCCATTTCGGAATCAGAACTTCGCTCCGAAGAAGCTCCAGATGAAGAGATATCCCAATTAGAGGACCTATAACGGTTGGAGACAGGCACTGGAGCCTGTTCTGTCCTCACCACCTGCTTCTTCCGCTTCCCAACCTTCCTTCTCTCCTCCAGGTACTGCAGGTCAGCTTCAGAGATGCCCTCATCTCTTACTTTTTTCTGTGAAGTCTTTACAGAAGACTTCTTTACAGAGGAAGAAGCAACCTTTTTAGTACCCACTACCACTGCTGGTGGGGGGGGGTGCTCCCTTTGAATCAGACTTAGGAGGGGTAGACTCCTGGGGGGTAACTGACTCAGGGGGCACAGACTTGGAAGGTTCTGACACAAGAGGAGGGGATACAGTAGGCTGGGGGGAGACAGATACAGAAGGAATACTTACAGACACATGAGGGGTGGCCACAGGAACTGGAGAGGGATCCTGAGCAGGACCAGGGGAGTCAGTCACCGCAGAGGAGGATGGTACACCAGGGGCCTCACCCTCCATCCTGTCCAGCCTTGACATGTCATCAATTACCTCCTTCTCCATATTGTGCCAGGCTTCAGGACATCTGCTGTAGGGGTGGCCAAGGCGCAGGCACAGGTTGCACCTGATCATTTCGGTGCAGTCCTTAGCCATATGACCCTGACCCCGACACACTGAACATATCAAGGCTGAACAGGAGGAACTCAAATGCCCCTTTTCTCCACAGCGGTGACACAGCTTCGGCTGACCAGGGTAAAAAACAGTCATCCTATCCCTCCCTATAAAAGCTGAGGAGGGCAGGTGACGGACAACATTCCCATCCCTGGCCAACCTGACTGTAACCGACCAACCCCCAGTCCAGATGTTACGCTCATCAAGGATTTTATTGGGCTTGGTCAAAACCTCCCCATAGTTCCTTAACCAAACCTCTAGATCCCGGGCAGGGACACTCTCATTAGTGAGGATAATTGTGATTTTTTTTACTGTAGACCTCTGAGAAACTGCAACTGGGGCCAGACCTTCCCATTCAGGTCTTGACCTGCAACGAGCCTCATATCTCTCCCAGAACAGGTCAAGACCCTCTGGCCTGGTGAAGCTAACTGTATAATCCCGTGTCCCAGCAACATGTATAAAGGCATACAGATCATTTGCCCCAAAACCCATCTCTAAAATCAAATCCACCACTGCACGCCGTGCTGGAGGGATCGCACCACCTTCCCATTTCAGAACAACAACATTACGTCTGGGACCCCCAGCAGAAGCCAGAGACCCAAGACCAGATCCTGGGGTGCTCAAAGTGGTAGCCTGTAGGGGAAAACCCCGCTTGGGGGCAGAGCTACCAGGAGCAGAGCGTACCACCTGAGCAAAGGTAAGTTTTTCAGGGCCAAGGCCCCACACTGAAGTCATAGCAGTCTGTACATTACTATTATTATTCACTGCTTGAACGGAGTTGGTAGGACTGTCCACACTTGAACTGGGACCATTGTTCATCACACTGGTACTGGGATGATTTTTATCAGTCACACAAAACTTCACATTCCCATCAGGAATAATCACAGTTTCTGCTGCAATATCAGCTGTCTCCTGAAGCTGTGCTGTAGAGTCCTCAGCAGCTGTGGGGCAAACAGCTTCAGCCAAAGGGGGGTTAATAGGCTCTGCTGAATCTTGTAGTGCATCTGCAGGAATGTCATTTTTTAAAAGCAAACTTTGCTGTACTGCAGCATCAGCAGGCACAGCATTGCTACACATAGGACTAGCAGCCTGACTCTCACTGGGCACATTGTCTGTATCAGTCACAGTGTTGAATGACACAAAAATTGTTTTATCCACAATATGGGACTTGACAGGCTTTACCTTGTCAGGCACATTGTCTGTAATGTCCTCATTATTAAATGCCAGCTGATCCCCCCGCATAGGAGACTCCATTACCTGGATGGCCCTGAGCATGCCTCCTGAGTCCTGGGAAGGCATGGGGCTGCTTACCTCTCCCTGAGGGGGCAGGGGGTCAGAACTGGGGGTCTCCTCCTCCACCTCCATCTTTGTCATCCTCGCAAATCTTTTATCATTACAAAACTTTTCTTTAAATGGCCCATCTCTGCCTTCCATCATGGACACAATGGTCTCCTGGTGTTCCACCCGAACCTTGGCCAGTTGGATCTCCGGATCCATGGATCCACGTCTCTGGCTATGTAAGCCCTCACGCTGCCTTCTCAGGCGCTTCAGCTCCGCTCTGAGCTTGTACAGCTTGTCTCTTTCCCTATTCAGGACCTTAATCCCGGCCACCACTCGCTCCCGGATGGCCCCGGAACCTTCATCTTCACCAGGGGCAGAGAGATCACCAACCATGGGTTGTATAGGGGCAGGTATGTTACCTGATGGCCCAGGAGATGGCTGAGAGCTTCCAGCAGGAGAGGCCCTGCTGGCCTCCATGGCTTCCCCAGAAAGGGGCCAGGAGAGCTGGGATAGATTTCCTCACCAGTCCCCTCTCACACGGATCTGCAGCAGCTCCAGAGAGAGCTTCCTCCTGACACACCTGTGCTCCAATGATGGGTGGGGCACTATTGATCTTTTATTAAAAGAATCAAGCAACCAATTTTATACAAAAGTAAAAAACAAAACCATAGTACAAAACTTCAACAGAAATCCAAGGAATACACATCCATGTTCAGAATATATACAATATATACATAATCCGTTACCAAAACTATTTACATAAAGCAGCAGAGAAGGCCTAAGAGGCACAACCCATCACCTATGTACGCAGCCATTTATCAAAAATTAATCCAAAAAAATAATAATCTAGGGTGATAAGAGACAGACAGCCACACCCGGGAAAGAGACTCCTGGCAGTCAGGGAGGCTTGAAACCCCTCCACGCCTTCAACCAAGCCCCCTGACTCCGCTTGTCTCTCTCAAGTACCCGAATCTTCTCCACCTCATGCAGAATGTCATACACCACCACCTGAACAGGAAGGATTTTACGCCGAATGCTGACCTGACACCGTGCGTTCCAAGTGAAATAACGGACTACTAGGCTAACTAGAAAAAGTGTATCTAAACAAAAAACCCCACCAGTATTGAATGCTCCATACACCCACTCAGCATAACCCAGCCTGGAGAGGAAAGGAACACCGAGGGCCCGCCCCACCTGTTTGTACACCTCTATGTTAAAAGGGCAATGAAGCAGAAAATGGTCCATAGTCTCCTCCTCACCTGCACATTCCTCCCGAGGACAGCTACGATCCACCCCACTGCGGAATTTCAAATTGCCCCTAACATAGAGCCTCCCATGGAAGCACATCCAGGCCAGATCCCTGAATTTAGGAGGTACTCTGTCCAAATTAATAAGTCTTAACCCTGCCCTCAAAACTGGGCCTGGGCAATCCCTTAAGGCCAGTGGGTCATGAAAGACTTCACTCAAGACTCGACTCATAAGGACTTTCCTCGGAACCGATCTGAGATCTTCAGCCGACAATCGCCACTGCCGTAATAACTTCAGGCACGGAGCGACATAGGCTGGTAGCTGACCACGATGACCCCTGAGATTCTTCACTTGGCCACCTTCTTCCCAAAGTCGCAGAAAAGGCCTAAACCAAGATCTAAAAATGCCTGCCCATGCAGGAGGTTCCACTGCAAGCATATTACCAATATTAAACTTGAGAAAAAGCAGTGAAAAGAAAAGAACTGGGTTGACCATACCTAAGCCACCCTCCCTCCTGGATAGATAGGTGACATTCCTCTTGATGGGGTTCAGTCTGTTCCCCCACAACATCTGGAAGAACACACTACTGACCCTAGCATAGAGAGACACTGGCAAGATGCAGACAAAGCTGACATACAAAAAGATCGGAATCAGGTAAGTCTTAATCAGATCAACCCTTTCCCTCATAGATAACTTCCATTTCTTCCAGCTGACCACCTTAGTATTGGCAATTTCCAGTCTGCCTTCCCAGTTTTTGAGGCCATAATCGCCGGGTCCAAATTCAATGCCTAGAATCTTAATTCTTTCCTGGGGCACTGGAAAGGTGTCCGGGAGATCAAAACCCTCACCTTCCTTTCCCATCCAGAAGACTTCACTCTTTTCCTGATTGATCTTGGAGCCGGATGCTTCAGAATACCGTGATGTCAGAGAGACCACCTCCTCTGCTTCATCCGCCCCGGTGACAATCACTGACACATCGTCCGCATAGGCAACAACCCTCAAAGGCGGCTCACCCGGGAGACCCACTGGTACCCCACACAACATGCTGCTCTCTAGCCTCCTGATGAAAGGGTCGATTGCAAACACATAGAGCAGGGGACTCAGGGGACAACCCTGGCGCACCCCGGAGCCAACCTCAAAGGACTGCCCAACCCAACCATTAACAAGAGGAAAGCTTTCTGCCCCCTTATACAAGACTTTTAACCAATCGACAAAACCACCCGGCAGACCGTACTTACTAAGGAGCAACCACAGGTACTCATGGTTGACACGATCAAAAGCCTTTGCCTGATCCAATGTCAGCAAATACTTTCCCCAGCCTGCAGCCCTGCACCGCTCCAAGGCCTCCCGGACAGCTAAAACCGCTGTGAAGGTGCACCTACCCTGGACCGAACAGTGCTGATGGCGAGAAAGCAAAGACTCTGCTACTGACGATAGGCGCCAGAAAAATATCTTTGCCAGTATCTTTCTATCGACATTAAGAAGGCTGATGGGGCGCCAATTCTCAATCATCGAAGGATCTTTACCCTTTGAAAGAAGAATCACAGCTGAGTGCCTCATGGAAGGGGGAAGTACCCCCTCAGCAAGGCAACTGTTAAAAACCTCTACCAAATGTGGGGCCAGAATAGACTTAAAGGCTTTGTAAAACTCAGCCGTCAAGCCATCCGGTCCAGGTGACTTTTTGATGGCAAGTTGTTCAATTGCCCTCATCACCTCTTCAACTGTGATCTCCTCTGTCAAATTCATCAATGGGACATCTTCATCATTTAGACCTGGAGTAGAGTCCAAAAAGCCTTCCATCTTGTCACGGTCAAGCTCTTTCCTCCCAAGAAGGTCAGCATAAAAGGACCTCACGACCTCCAGAATCCCTGACCTGGACTTTGTCAAGGAACCTGTACTGTCTTTAAGGCCAACGACCGTTTTAACAGCTACACCTTGTTTGCAGTTCTGGTAAGGGTCAGGCGAGTGGTACTTCCCATAGTCCCTCTCCAGAACCAAAGAGGCATGCCGGTCATATTGACACTTCCTGAGAAGGAGTTTCACTTCGGAGATTTCCCCAGGATCTCCACCTCTCGAGACAAGAATATCCAGCTTCCTCCGTAAACGTTGGTAGGTCATGTATTTATTAAACTGCTTTCTATTGGCTAGGCCCCTGAAGAATCCAGCGATCCTCTTTTTGGTCAGCTCCCACCACTCAGCCTTGCTGCTACAAAAGTCCAGGATGGTCACCTGTGCCTGAAAGAATTCCTCAAAGGATTGTCTAACATGTTCTTCCTTGAGTAGAGTCGAATTCAATCTCCAGATGCCCTTACCCCTCTGAGGGGCGTCTGAAGCATTCAGGACCACAGATAGCATACAGTGATCAGAGAACTCTACTGCCTGCACCACTGGGGGTGAGAAAGCAGAGGTCTCCTTCAAAAAAAACCTATCTATTCTACTCTGACTATTACCTCGATGAAAGGTGAACCCAGTGTCATCCGGGAGGTGCTTAATGTGCACATCCACAAGACCAGCATCCCTAACCATACTATTTAAAAAAACGCTATCATATCCCAGCCTGTCCTTGAAGTCCTTCCTGTCCTTGGGCCTAGTTACTGTATTAAAGTCACCTCCAAAGACCACTTGCCGGGATGTAAAAAGAAATGGCTTGATTCTTGTAAAAAGGCATTTCCTGTCCCACTTTGTGTGCGGCCCATAGACATTAATTAGGCGCAGGTCCTGCCCTCCCACAAGGACGTCTAAGACCATACATCTCCCAATCTCCACCTCAATAACCCGCCGGATAGTTACCATGCCGGTTTTAAACAACACCGCCACACCGCCGTAAGGCTCGGCCGCAAGAGACCAGTAAGATGGACCATACCTCCACTCTCTCTTGGCCATATGAATATCTGCCAAGGAGGTGAGCCTAGTCTCTTGCAAAAATAAAATTTCAGCATCTAATTGGCTGAACAAAAAGAAGGCCATAGAACGAGCTCTTACTGACTTAATGCTGGCGACATTTATTGTCACCACTTTTAACGGAGGGGGAACCGCCATTTGGGTTATTGGGTGGATTGCTTCTTAGCTCCCCTCTGCTGCTCATCACCAGAAGCCTCTCTCTTTCTTGAGGCCGCCTCAAACTCCATCTCAGAATCAGAACTTCGCTCCGAAGAAGCTCCAGATGAGGAAATCTCCCACTTAGAGGACCTATAACGGTTGGAGACAGGCACTGGAGCCCGTTCCGTCCTCACCACCTGCTTCTTCCGCTTCCCAACCTTCCTTCTCTCCTCCAGGTACTGCAGGTCAGCTTCAGAGATGCCCTTATCTCCTGTTTTTTTCTTTGAAGTCTTTACAGAAGACTCCTTTAGAGAGGCAGAAGCGACCTTTTTAATACCCACTACCACTCCTGGTGGGGGGGTTGCTCCCTTTGAATCTGTCTTAGGAGGGGTAGACTCCTGGGGGGTAACTGACTCGGGGGGCACAGACTTGGAAGGTTCTGACACATGAGGAGAGGGTACAGTAGGCTGGGGGGGACACAGAGACAGATACAGAAGGAATACTTACAGACACAGGAGGGGTGGCCACAGGAACTGGGGAGGGACCCTGAGCAGGACCAGGGGAGTCAGTCACCGCAGAGGAGGATGGTACACCAGGGGCCTCACCCTCCATCCTGTCCAGCCTTGACATGTCATCTATTACCTCCTTCTCCATATTGTGCCAGGCTTCAGGACATCTGCTGTAGGGGTGGCCAAGGTGCAGGCACAGGTTGCACCTGATCATCTCGGTGCAGTCCTTGGCCATATGACCCTGACCCCGACACACTGAACATATCAAGGCTGAACAGGAAGAGCTCAAATGCCCCTTTTCTCCACAGCGGTGACACAGCTTCGGCTGACCAGGGTAGAAAATAGTCATCCTATCCCTCCCTATAAAAGCTGAGGAGGGCAGGTGACGGACAACATTCCCATCCCTGGCCAACCTGACTGTAACCGACCAACCCCCAGTCCAGATGTTACGTTCATCAAGGATTTTGCTGGGCTTAGTCAAAACCTCACCATAGTTCCTTAACCAGACCTCTAGGTCCCGAGCAGGAACACTCTCATTGGTGAGTATGATGGTTATCTTTTTCACCGTTGACCTTTGCGAAACCGCAACTGGGGCCAGACCTTCCCATTCAGGTCTTGACCTGCACCGAGCCTCATATCGCTCCCAGAACAGGTCAAGACCCTCTGGCCTGGTGAAACTAATGGTATAATCCCGTGTCCCAGCAACATGTATTAGAGCATACAGGTCGTTTGCCCCAAAACCCATCTCCAAAATCAAATCCACCACTGCACGCCGTGCTGGAGGGATCGCACCACCTTCCCATTTGAGAATTACCACATTTCTTCTCGGACCCCCAGCAGAAGCCAGAGACCCAAGACCAGATCCTGGGGTGCCCAAAGTGGTAGGCTGCAGGGGGAAACCCCGCTTGGGGGCGGAGCTACCAGGAGCAGAGCGTACCACCTGAGCAAACGTGGGTTTATCAGGGCCAAGGCCCCACACTGAAGTCACAGTAGTCTGTTCATTATTATTATTTGCTTGGACTGAGCTGGGACGATTGTCCATCACACTTGTACAATTGCTATCAGTCACACACACGTTCAATTTCCCATCAGGAATAGTCACAGTTGCTGCAATACCAGCTGTCTCCTGATGCTGCACTGTAGAGTCTCCAGCAGCTGTGGGGCAAACATCTTTAGACTCAGCCAAAGGAGAGTTAATAGGCTCTGCTGACACCGGTAGTTCCTTTTCAGAAATGTCATTTTTTAAATGCAGCTCTTGCTGCGCTGCAGCATTAGCAGGTACAACATTGCTACACATAGCATTAGAAACTTGATTGTCACTGGGCACACTTTCAACATTGCTCATGGTGTTAGATGACACAAAAACAGATTCATCCCCTGCTTGGGGCTTGACATTATCAGGCACATTATCAGTTATGTTCTCATCACCAAACGCCAGCTGATCCCCCCGCACAGGAGACTCCATTACCTGGATGGCCCTGAGCATGCCTCCTGAGTCCTGGGAAGGCATGGGGCTGCTTACCTCTACCTGAGGGGGCAGGGGGTCAGAACTGGGGGTCTCCTCCTCCACCTCCATCTTTGTCATCCTCGCAAACCTTTTATCATTGTAAAACTTTTCCTTAAATGGCCCATCTCTTCCTTCCATGATGGACACAATGGTCTCCTGATGTTCCACCCGGACCTTGGCCAGTTGGATCTCCGGATCCATGGACCCTCGTTTCTGGCTGTGCAAGCCCTCACGCTGCCTTCTCAGGCGCTTCAGCTCCGCTCTCAGTTTATAGAGCTTGTCTCTTTCTCTATTCAGGGCTTTAATCCCGGCCACCACTCGCTCCTGAATTGCCTCTGAGCCTTCATCCTTACCAGGGGCAGAAAGATCACAAGCCATGGTTTGTACAGAGGAAGGCATGTCACCTGATGGCCCAGGAGATGGCTGAGAGCTTCCAGCAGGAGAGGCCCTGCTGGCCTCCATGGCTTCCCCAGAAAGGGGCCAGGAGAGCTGGGATAGATTTCCTCACCAGTCCCCTCTCACACGGATCTGCAGCAGCTCCAGACAGACAGCCTCCTCCTGACACACCTGTGCTCCAATGATGGGTGGGGCACTATTCCTCCCACTGACACCAATGATGGGGCACTTATCCTCCCACTGACACCAGCGATCGGGCACTATTCCTCTAACTGACTCTCATGATGGGGCACTATTTCTCTCACTGACACATATGATAGGGCACTATTCCTTCCACTGACACTAGCAATGGGGCACTATTCCTCTCACTGGCACATATGATGGGGCACTACTCCTCAAAATTATACTGACGATGTGGCATTTTTCCTCTCACTGACACCAGCGATGGGGCACTATTTCTCCCACTGGCACACATGATGGGGCACTAGTCCTCCCACTGACACCAACAATGGGGCACTATTCCTCCCACTGACACCAACAATGGGGCACTATTCCTCCCACTGACACCAACGATGGGGCACTATTCCTCACACTGACACCAACGATGGGGCGCTAGTCCTCCCCCTAATACTAAATATGCATTGTTTACTCCCCCTGACAGCAGACAATGTCTACTCCCTTTGGCCACAGTTCAGCCCCCTAAAGTTTGAAGGACAGTAAACTGGCCCTTTGTTTATAAACCTGTGCTATAGTTGATTTTAGAAGAATAGTGTAAGGAAAAACAGGCAGGTAGCCTGAATATTTGAATATTTTTGGGACTCTAGCCAATCCCTGGGGGGGGGGGGGGTCCAGAAGGTGGTGAGAGAACCCACCTGAGCAGAAGGGGCAATGTTCCTGGGTACAGTCCTGGAGAAGGAGATGGGGTTCTTCTCCCTGGTGAGGGGCCCTAAAGGAAGCATTGAGGAAGACATTGAGGTCCTAGCTAGGCTTAGCTGGGAGGCCTATTTGCAGATCCAGGTCCTGGGATCAAGTTTGGTCTGGGGGAATCTCAATGGAGAGAGCCAGGAGGAAATTGGTGGGGAAGAGTCCAGTTGTCCTATGGTGGTGTGAGTCTACATCTCCCTCACTAGGAGGAGCTTGGTGGATATCAACAGGAGGCAACTGATGAGTCTTTGGCTATGTGAGTAGATGATCCCCAATGCTGAAGGAAAGTGACTGTGTCACTTTTAACACTGGAAGGACTACAGGTCATCAGCAGCATAGGGGTCCTGTGGGACATTCAGTGTGTGCAGTGCAGTCAGCGGTTTGTGCAGTGTAGCCAGAAGTTGAGGAGTCCTCAGGTTATCTAGTTCTGCAGTTTTCAGGGTATCTCATGCTCCCTCTCCCTATCCCAGTTCATCTTTCCAATAAAAACCTAAAAAGAAACCCTTATGCCGCGTACACACGGCCGGACTTCCCGACAGAAAAAGTCCAATGGGAGCTTTCGGTCGGACATTCCGACCATGTGTATGCCCCATCTGACTTTTTCTGTCGGCATTACTGACGGACTCAGATATAGAACATGTTCTAAATCTTTCCATCGGAAATGCCGCCAAAGTTTAGCCCATTGGCAAGTCCGGCCTTGTGTACGCGGCATAATTAGGAAAATGCTGGGCACATGGCTATGTGAGCTCTTTGGGGGAATAGGACTATATTCACCAGCGGCTCCTACGAGGGTGCGCTACACATGTAAAAATCTGATTTTTGGCCATATAATTACTTAAGACACTCATTTCATACTATATTTTTAGAAAGCACAGGCCTTGTAGGATAAAAGTAAGTAGTTGCAATTTTTTATATTGCATGATATTTGTGCAACTGTCTGTATAAAAAATGTATATTTTCAGGGTAAAATATAATACAATGAATTTGAGAACAAAATCACACATTATAATACCCAATTTTTGGCAAAATATTAAAGAAGGGGATGTGTTGAATAAATTGATAACCAACATGTCAACTCTTAAAATTGTGTGCGCCCATGATATCGTAAAAAAAACGATGGTACCCAAAAATCTCCATAGGCAACTGATAGAATTGATCACTCACTGTGCTCATTCATAACTGAGCACAGTGAGTGATCAATTCTATCAGTTGCCTATGGAGATTTTGTGAATGAACAGGAAGTCGCTCAGCACAGAGCACTTCCCATTCATCCACTGTTTAGTGCAGAAATTTTAGAAATTTAGGGATTTCTTACACTTGCAATGCCCCGTAAAGAGCATTCTGTATTGGTAATTCATCAGAGGGCGTTTATCAGGCGATGAAGAGGCATTATGTTGCCTCCTCACCACTTGCTTTAACCCCAAAAAACCTGCACCACATGTTTGCGTGTTGCCCACCAATGCGGGCAATAATGGCATGGCCTCATTCAGGTGAATTGGTTGCATGTGATGGGCAATATTGCCCCACACCTCCTCATTGACTCATTACTTTTTCTTTAGAAATGTCATTTTAGCTGCAGCATGTTCTGTACATCCTACAGATGCGCCACTTTACAGGCAGACTAAAGGGGCCCCCAGGCACTATATTTTAAGGAATTTTTTATTTTTATTGTTTCACTTAAAGTGGGAACTCCACTTTAACCACTTGCCGACCGCCTTCCGCAGATATACGGCTTGGCTGCGTAAACCGACATATCTGTACGTCAGTCCGTACATGAGATGGTGTGGGCGCACACCTGCTACATGCCGAGGGAGCTCGTGCGTGGGTCTGGCAGACTTTATGTCCGCCGGCCACCCGCAGTCGCGGTACAGAGAAGCAGAACGGGGATCTTCCTATGTAAACAAGGTGGATTCCTATTCTGACAGGGAACAACTCTGAGATCTGCTGTTCCTAGTGATCAGGAACAGCGATCTCAGTGTTGTCCCCGTAAGCCCATCCCCCACACAGTTAGAACAACCCCCCTTGGAACACAGTTAACCCCTTGATTGCCCCCTAGTGTTAACCCCTTCCCTGGCAGTGTCATTATACATTGATCAGTGCATTTTTTTAGCACTGATCACTGTATTGGTGTCCGCCGCAATATCGCAGTCCAGCTAAACATTGCAGATCGCCGCCATTACCAGAAAACAAAAATTAAAAAAATTAAAAGTCCCTAAATCAATCCCCTATTTTGTACACGCTATAACCTTTGCGCAAACCAATCAAAATACGCTTATTGGGATTTTTTTTTACCATCAATATGTAGTAGAATACATATTGGCCTAAATTTATGAAAAAATTAGATTTTTTACATATTTATTTGGATGTGTATTATAGCAAAAAGTTAAAAATGTTGTTTTTTGTCACTCTTTTTTTGTTTATAACGCAAAAAATAAAAACTGCAGAGGTGATCAAATACCACCAAAAGCAAGCTCTATTTGTGGGGAAAAAAAAGGCATCAAATTTGTTTGTGTACAATATCGCACGACCGTGCAATTGTCAGTTAAAGAGACTCAGTGCCGTATCGCTTAATCAAGGGGGTAAATCCTTCCAGGGCTGAAGTGGTTAAGTGAAACATTAAAAATTAAAAATTCCTTTAAATATAGTGCCTAGGGGGCCCCCTTAGTCCGCCTGTAAAGTGGCGCATCTGTAGCATATATGCAGCAAAAATGACATTTCTAAAGCAAAAAAAAGAGACAAATCACATTTAAATTGACTCGCGGTTGCAATTTATTTAAAAAAAATAAAGAAAAAGACGGCGTTTATGTGAATGAGTAGCGGGTACATAGTACCCCTACTCATTCACCAAAAAATTGGCAAAAAGTAATAAACACAAGAGACAAGATTTTGAGAATTCCTTTATTAAAAAATAGTGTCCCTCAACGTAAAGCCATCTTCAATCATGCCGCCTGCCGACCCGAAAAATAGAAAAAAATCAAAAGAGCTTAACCTCCTGGGAGGCCTCCCGCCGTATGCTTGCTCTGCGCTTTGATATTTCTTATATAGGTGAGTAGCGAAATCACTAGGCTACATCATGCGGTGGCATCGCCCCCTTTCTGACATCACAGACTGGTGCATGCTGGGTCTGTGACGTCACAAGCGCAAAGGAGGCATATGGCATGAGGCCTCCCCGGAAGCGAGGAGTTTTTTACTTTTTTTTATTCTTCGGGTAGGCGGGGCACCCCATACCCATTCACATAGGGGGGCTGGGATATGTTAAAGAAGGTCTCCAAATTCCGATAAGCCCCCTGCCCGCAGACCCCGACAACCACAGCCCAGGGTTGTCGGAAAGAGGCCCTTGTCCCTATCAACATGGGGGCAAGGTGCTTTGGGGCGGGGGGGCTCCCAAAGTACCAAATCCCCCATGTTGAGGGCATGTGGCCTGGTAAGGTTCGGGGGTGGCGCTCGCACACCCCCCCCTTTCCTGACCTGCCAGGCTGCATACCCAGATAAGGGTCTTGTATGGGTTTAAGGGGGACCCCATGTCATTTTTTTTAAAAATGTTGGCGTTGGGTTCCCCTTAAAATCTATACCAGGACCTGGTATGGACTGGAGGGGTACCCCATGCAGTATTTTAAAACTTTTTTCTTTTGCCGGGCAATTGCCAGCATAAACAAAGCTAATTTTAACTGATTTCAGCTAAATTCGTTACTATTGGTTACTATTTCATTCGGAGCTTCTGATAAATCCAAATCTCCGGATAACCAAAAATTTGTAATTCGGACAGAAACAAATTGCACATGTCTACTTTGCAGCTTAAGTGGGAGGGGGGGGGTAAAAATGCAGCTTAGCCACTTCTTTTTACCCCTCCTGCCACCGCAAGTGTAAACCAGTCATTAAAGCACGAGGGATGGTACTTAACAGGAAAGAAAAATATCCTGGTGTCTGAAGTGTGGAAATCTCATCTCCTCCAAATACAGAATGATTTTCATTGTGGGAACTGGTGCTTCCTTGAATGGAGCATAGGAGTGAAAAGGGTGGGCATAGTTGGCACTTGATGAGTGCCTTTCACAGTTGTATCTGCAGCACCAAAAGATCCTTGCTGCAGGGGTTTCCAGGGGCAAAGGACTTCGGATTACTACTGAACATAGCAGTCACCAGAAAATAGGACACACTTCCATCATGGTGAGTAACGACAGCTTGAAAACTGAATTACAGGCAATTTGTAGACATGTGCACTGACAAATATGTGTTCGTTTTCGTTTCATTCGTTTTTTTGCTTTTTTCAGAAATTCGGAAATTCGAAAATTCGGAAATTCGAAAATTCGGAAATTCAGAAACCCAAATTTCTGAATTTTCGAATTTCGAATTTCCAAATTTTCGAATTTCGAATTTCCAAATTTTCGAATTTCCAAATTTTTGAATTTTCAAATTTTTGAATTTTCAAATTTCCGAATTTCGAATTCCGAATTTCGAATTTTCGAATTCCGAATTTTCAAATTTCTGAATTTCCGAATTCCGAATTTCGAATTTCCAAAGTTTCAAATTTCCAAATTTTCGAATTTCAAATTTTTGAATTCCGAATTTCCGAATTTTCAAATTTCCGAATTTTCAAATTTCCGAATTTTCAAATTTCCGAATTTTCAAATTTCCGAATTTTCAAATTTCCGAATTTTCAAATTTCCGAATTTTCAAATTTCCGAATTTTCAAATTTCCGAATTTTCAAATTTCAAATTTTCGAATTCTAAAATTCAGATATTTGAAAATGCGAAATTTCGAAAATCTGAAAAAAAGAAAGAAAATAAGTAAAATTTGAAATAACTAACTAATAATAACTAACTATTAAATTATAGGTATTGGAATTTCCTTTCAAATTTGGCTGTTTGTGAATGTAACGAATATTAATTTATCTGAAGTTAAGAATTATCCGAAATAACGAATGGAATGGAATAAGTTAATAATAAATAATAATAATAAAAAGGTTTTATTATTATTATTGTTATTCATTATTATTAGAGCGTTACGTTCCATTCCTTTAGATACGGCATTCGTTATTTCAGATAATTTGTTCAAATACGTTCACTAACAGCCAAATTTGAAAGGAAATTCCAATACCTATAATTTAATATTTATTATTAGTTTGTTATTATTTCAGCTTTTCGGTTTTTCGAATTTTCAGATTTTTATTCTTTTGAATGTTCAGATTTTCATTCTTTTTTTGATTTTCAAATTTCCAAATTTTTTAATTTTGGAATTTCCTAAATTCGAATTTTCAAATTTCCTAATTTCGAATTTTCAAATTTCCGAAATTTTGAATTTTGGAACTTTCGAATTTCCGAAATTCTGAAAATTTGAAAATTCGGAAATTCAAAAATTCGGAAATTCGGAAATTTGGAAATTTGGAAATTCGGCAATTCGGAAATTCATCAAAATTTGTTAAAAAACAAATTCGGAACTAAACTAATTGCATATGTCTAGCAATTTGTACAAAGTTATATTGGTCCATCTTGGACCATTGTAAGTATGCATGTGCCATACCTACGGGATTCCATCTAGAAGCTGAAAATCACTGTAGTAGACACCACTTGTCCAATGATCTCAACTAGGGTCATGCGCCAAGAGGCTGTCCTGCTGTTTCCTGAACTTCTTCAGCATGGTCACCATTCAGGGAACACTTTGTATTTTCTCAATAAATGCAGTGTTCTCTGATTGTATGAGATGGAGATTGTGATGTTACCTCCTGCCTCTCCACCTCACCTAATCATGGAACACTTTGCATTCCTTGAAAAAATGCAGTGCTCCCTGAATGCCACCTGACCTCTTGTGTTCACAATGCAGCAGGGCAGCCGCTCGTTAAGGGGCCCAGAAGCTAGTGGTGATCCCTGTAAATGCAGTGCCTACTACAGTGATTTCCAGCTTCTGAGCGGATCCCACAGGTATAGTACAGTATATATACAGTATCCAAGTTGGACCAATGTAACTATGAAAAAATATCCCTACCTGGAACTCTTCTTTAACTTCTAGATGTTTCCTATAATAGTGAATCTTCATTTTTTTTCTACTTGGAAAATATCTAGACAAAATATTGGAGTTAGTTAAGAGGGAAGAATGAAGATTAAAATTCGTTTTAAGCAGAGTTTTTTTTTTTATTTCTCCTTTAATAGGTTTGGCAGTCTCTGGAAGAAGAAGGAACCATTTATCATCATGGTGAAGGAATATGGCTCCTCTATGATCTTACTACCAAGTTTCTCGTTTTTAATGAACACAGAGGTTTCTTTTTGAGGGCTCTTCACCAGTGTTTCTCAACCTTTTCTCAGTCAAGGCGCCATTTAAAATTATGAACAATATCAAGGCACCCTTTAAAATTATGGACAATATCAAGGCACCCTTTAAAATTATGGACAACATCAAGGCACCCTTTAAAATTATGGACAGTCTCGAGGCACCCCATTCTAAAATGTAAAAACGAATCTAATATTTTTACATATTGCGGCAACATCGACACATGTAGGACACCCAACATTAGAGCTGATTTATTCTTCCAAAGCAAAAACACTTTTGTACACTAGTACCGACTAGTATTCCAGTGTTTCTCCTCTCCGTTTCTCTCCATCATTCAGCTAATGTGACCCCAGTTTTGACGGGGAGAGGGGCAGGCCATCAACACCCTTCTTATCAACACTGATGACTTTACTGGTTGTTAGGACACCTTTGGCTGTAAAGTTGAAATGGTGCACAATAAAAACCTGTGGCTATGTGTAATTTAAAAGGCAGGCTTGATCCATCTGCTGGCTTGTATACACTTTTGGGCAATTTTTAGGCATTTTGCTAAGGCACCCCTGAAGAAACCGCAAGGCACCCTGGTTAAAAAAAGGCTGCTCTACACCATCAATGACTTTGACATGAAAAGCAAAGTTGTCTTCTTCAACCCAGACTACCTCCGGAAATTGACTGCTCGCTACTAAAATTTTAACGACCACACCTAAGAACTGGTAAGCTGCGAGATTTTTGGTTTTGGATTTAGATATGCTTTGAGAACAGATAATGCGGGTATCAAAGATTATTAACTCAATGAAACATATCCTTTTTTAACAAACTTATTATAAGAGCTCTAAACATGTTTCTATATTTCCAAAAAAAATAAAAAGTTGGTCTCTTTTAGAAGGTAAGAGGGTTATAAAAAAAATATGTGATGGTTCTTCAAAAGATTTCCGCAATTTTTTTTAACTCTTTTTATTAAGGATTTCAAAAACAAATGACATCACTTGTACTAAACTGTACTAAAAAGGTCAGTCGGACAGAATAGTCACATGACACTCTCAGACATGACCGATTACTACTCCTCCCACCCTCACTGTTTCCAACAAAAATATATAAGTGCAGAAACATTTTGAACACCCCCTCGAATATACATATATATATGTAGCACCCTGGTCCTAAACAGGGCTGCTCACAAATTTAATTTGCTAGCTGGTAACTAGCCTGGCTAATTGTTAGTGTGATCCACTGACCTTTGCCCTAAACCTGAATTTGGGGCACCTCTCTCTTCTGTCACTAGGTGGCATTGCCGCCTGTGGCATTAGAATGACATGGACATAGTGAATTCAGGTTAGGAGTGGATAGGTTGTCCCAGACAATTGCTAGAAGTCTCTTTGGCCCCATGGCCTGCTGGGAGAGCCTGTTTATTCGGGAGGAGTCAGGTGATCGTGGTTCGGTGACACCTAGACGTCTGTCTGGGTGGATGTGTGTTGTATTGCTCCTTGTTGCTAGGCCAGAAGCCTGAGGCCTATCCAGGGGCACCTGGCTGCTAGGCTGTCTGAAGCCTATCTAGGACTGTGAGCAGCAGCGCAGGGTTGGGGCTTCAGGTCAGGAGCCTAACCAAGTTGCAGAGGTTCAGCCGGATGGGGAACCGAATGTTGCCAGAGGTGAAGGAGAAGAAGTTGCCATAAAGGACGACCACTCCTGTTACCAGAGGCAAGTGAGGATCAAGGTAAAGGTGAAACAGTTGCCACCAATGGACAACCACTCCTGTTATCAGAGGGCAGTTTTTTTTCACTAGCCGGGGACAGTGAAGAAGTGGGAATGCTTCAGCAGAGTCAAATAGGGGACTCAGCGGGTAGCGTGGGTGAAGCTTGAGGAGTATACAGCGGGTTAGCTGTAGAAGAGCTCTGGGGATCCAGAGGCAGCTGGTATCTTGGAATTCTAGTGAGAGACTGGGAGCTCAGTGTGAAGATCTACAGTAGGATACTGTAAGATGTGAGAGAAGATCTACAATGTGATACTGTGAGTTTTATATCTATATTGACTGATGAAAGTTCAGTTGCTATAGGAGACAACAGTTCTACAAAATACAGTGCACTGCATCCAGTTTAAAGGCCCTCTACCCGAATAGCTGTCTGCCTATTACTTTTTTTGGTCTGCGGAATAACCAAATTACTTTTGCATCTGTCTAAGAGTGTCCTGGCCCTTAACAGTCTCCCCCAGTTCTTGTTAAGAGACAATAACATCTCTTTTGTTGCATTCAAAAAGTGACTGGCGCCCATGTTTCCAACTTGCATTACACCCACCATGCCCAGTGACCTGCACCCTGAGGAGGAATGTCAGCTGCCCCTGACTCTGGAGGCCACCTTCAGGCCTCTGGAGGGCAGGGGCACCACTACATATACAGTATATATACAGTTGTGCTCAAAAGTTTGCATACCCTGGCAGAAATTGTGAAATTTTGGCATTTATATTAAAAATATGACTAATCATGCCAAAAAACTGTCTTTCATTCAAGGATAGTGATCACACGAAGCCATTTGTTATCACATCATTTTTTGGCTCCTTTTAAAATCATAATGATAACAGAAATCACCCAAATGGCCCTGATGAAAAGTTTACATACCCTGGAATGTTTGGCCTGGGTACAGACACAGAAAGTGGCGCACACAGCTTAAAATGGCTATTAAAGGTTAATTTCTCACATTTGTGGCTTTTTAAATCACAATTAGTGTCTGTGTATAAATAGTCAATGCGTTTGTTAGCTCTCACTTGGATGCCCTAAGCAGGCTAGACACTGAGCCATGAGGAGGTAGAAAAGAACAGTCAAAAGACCTGCGTAACAAAGTAATGGAATTTTATAAAGATGGAAAAGGATATAAAAAGATACCCAAATCCTTGAATATGCCTGTCAGTACTGTTTAATCCCTTATTAAGAAGTGGAAAATTTGGGACTCTTTTGATACCCAGCCAAGGTCAGGTAGACCAAGAAAGATTGCAACCACAACTGGCAGAAGAATTGCCCAGGATACAAAGAAAAACCCACAGGTAACTGCAGGAGAATTAAAGGCTGCTCTCCAAAAAGACAGTGTGGTAAAGGAACATTGACTTATGATTAATTGGTTTTAGTAAGGGTTCCTTTGAAGACATTGAAAATTGCAGTATTTTAGGGCTTCCCTGGGCTAAAAAAGGTGATAAAGTTTGTTATAACGTATTTAGTTAAACCAAAAAATTTGGTTGGAAATGCCTTCCCTTTCCTTAACATCCTCAAGGCTTAAACCATTAATACGATTGGACTAGCGGTAAGATTTCATTACGATACCTGCAGTGTAATAAAGCTTGATCTCAGCTGTCAGATAATAACTGGTGTCTTTGCTTTCATAGAGTGTCATTGTAGGGGAGCTAAAAGTGTGATGTATGTGCTTACACCCAAAAAATTGGATAAATATGGTCAAAAATGGGACCTGTTCAAAGTCACTCCTCTCCTTGAAATGCTATACCCTAGGAGGAGTGCCTTTAAAGTGGTCTCGTGCACACAACTGTTAGGGACAAGAAAGCCCTATAAATTGTTTCTTTCCTTCGTTGTATTTGGAGTTATATTATACCAGTGGTCTCCAAACTGTGGCCCGTGGGCCGGATGTGGCCTCTTTGCTTGCCTTTATCTGGCCCTTAGGGCACTATTCCTCCTACTGATAGCAATGATGGGACACTATTCCTTCTACTAATACCATTGATGGTGCACCATTCTTCCCATTGACTCCAATGATGGGGTACTATTCCTCCCATTGACTCCAATGATGGATCACTATTCTTCCCATTGACTCCAATTCTGGGGTACTATTCCTCCCACTGATATCAATAATGGGGCACTATTCCTCCCTCTGATACCAACGATGGGGCACTATTCCTCCCCCTGACACAGATGATGGGCCCTCCTAAAGTCTGAACCCCTGAATTATACAATTGATTTATATGATTTATATGGAAATACCTTTTGAAAAAATATCTAGAAACCATTTCTGGGCAATTCACATAGTAAGAAAATCTTAGTAAAACAATTTTGTTGTTAGCAAATTGCAAACTGCTTTACACATACTTACTGCAGCAGCTTGTGGTTTGATGGCTTCCCAATCCAACATCTTTGCAGTGCCCTGACCGACTTAAAAAATACCTCTTTTTTTAATCTGCAGAAAGAAATAAGAAAAAAAAAAATAGTGTGACAATGCTAAGATATCTACTGTATGTAGTATGTGGTGATATCAACTACATACTGTATTTACTAGTCCATAGAGTCCAGCACTGTCTTTCTTGTAGGGAATGTTCTCCCTAAGCTGCTCCTCTCCGGTCCTGCCATCTTGAATTAAGTTCCAGAGCACTGGCATAGCGTAGACAGGTATCTTTGCCAGGTCTACTGGATCTGGCAGAGCCCCACAGCATGTATGCACAAGTGCACATGCGCTCAACACAGACCCCTACCAATAAACTGACAGACATCCTGCGCCGTTTCTGCAAATGCATGTGGGGAGGGGCAGTGTGGTGCAACGGCAATAAAGACTCAGAGTCCAGTTGCAGGAAAAGAAATTGTATTAAACAAGCCCAAAAAGGGTAAGGCTCCTGATCGGGAACGCTTCGGTCCGTGCCCAAATGGGGAAGTCTCCAGGAAAGATGGCTGGTCTCTCTGCTTTCCCTACTCACCTGGAACCTCTCCCTGCTGTTACTCACTATCCCTGTCAGATGGGTGACCTGACTCTACACTACTCGCACGCAAAATGTGCGCCAAGTCTGGGAACCAGGGCCTTAAATCGGCTCTGCCTGACCCAAGATGGCTGCCAGACTCACATGGGGCGGCAGCATCCAATCGGATAGCTTCCCCAGTGACCTAGGAAACCATAGAGGAACCATTTTCCATATCCATCTTGACTTCCCCCCAAACGGCAATGCCGGTGTGGTCGAGCATCACCTACAGTGGAGAAAATAGACTGCACCTGCGTACATGCAGAAGATCCCGCGATCTGCCTCCTGGAATGAGTGATGTAGACATCCCAACAGGCAGTTGTCAGGACCGGACGCATGCACAGAAAAGCTGCAACAGATCCCAGAGGGACCCGTGGCATTTCCTGAGTGCGCGATGGGTCCAGAGACCTCATTCTCATCTAAGAGAGAACGGTGGACCTACACTATAGGAAGACAAATTTACATAAACAAAATTTGTTTTGCAATTCTAATATGCAAAAAGTGGAGGAGGCAGGGGAGAGCAACAATAAATAACAGGGTTAAGTTCTGCTTTTCAGCGGTTCCCACCCAGGTCTATTGTACAATGACGGCTTGGTGGGACCGTTCTTGTTCTGGGAGGACGTCATATGACGTCCTCCCATTTAGGGTGCGAATCGCTGGAATCAGTGGTGAGCGGTGTCTTTTGAACAAGAGCATCACTGATCAGGGTAAAGAACCAATGATGTTGGCACTTTACCATGTGATCAGCTATGTCCAATCACAGCTTATAACATGTAAACAAATGCCACTTGTCGGCATTTCCTTTCCTCAGCGCTATCACTGTGTAAGAAAAGGAAAGCCTATAACTGGCTTTCCTGTGTCAGGGGACATTTAGACTGATAATCAGGGCACTGATCATCAGTGCAGCCTCATCAGTGCACATCAGTGCAGCATATCAGTGCCCATCAGTGCCACCTATCAGTGCCCATTAGTGCCTCCTTGTCAGTACAACCTTCTCAGTGTCTCTTCATCAGTGCCCCTCAGTGCAGCTTATCAGTGCTTATCAGTGCTGCCTCATCAGTGGCCATTAATGCACATCAGTGCAGCCTCATTGATGCAGCCTCCTCAGCGCCCATCACTGCCCATCAGTGCCAACTATCAGTGCCCATCGGTGCCTCCTTGTCAGTACAGCCTCATCAGTGTCTCTTCATCAGTGCCCCTCAGTGCAGCTTATCCATGCTTATCAGTGCTGCCTCCTCAGTGCCCATCAATGCCCATCAATGCAGCCTATCAGTGCCTTGGCAGAAAAAAACCTGCTTAGGCTACCGGCTTTCCGATAAAAGTGATCCCAGTGGCAGATTTGCCGCAAGACCACTTTTATAGGCGGTGGGAGAGGTAAACCGCTTTACGGGCGTTTCCGGGTTTACCGGAGTCGATCGATCAGTTGGATGGATAGGCAGGTAGTCAAGCGAGTGCAAGATGGCTCCCTCTCGGCTCTATGCCCTTGTAGGACCGTGGTGTCCTCCCACGTCTCTTTCAGTTCTAGGGCTTAGCTGTTTCTGGACCGCCCCAAGTACATGTACTGCGGCAGGGCGGCCCTTCAGTAGGAAATCACGTACCTGTTGCGTCATTTCAATTTCCAGGTCTGGGGCATGCAAGCGCACCGCCGGGGGACCCGCTCCCGCTGTGTTCGGACACAGCTAGAGCCAATCAGCAGGTCCGGTGGACCCGATGTTGGCCCGCACCCGGTGATTGTTCCCGAGAGAGGCAGAACGGTGATCTGCCTATGTAAACAAGGCAGATCACCGTTCTGTGAGAGGGAAGATGGAGATCTTGTATTTCTGCTAAACAGGGACACGGATCTCTGTCTTCCCGCAGTCAAAGCACCTCCCCCACACAGTTAGAAAGCACCCCCAGGGAACACATTTAACCTTTTTGATTGCTCCTGATGTTAACCCCTTCCCTGCCAGTGTCGTTAGTACAGTGACAGTGCATTTTTTTCAGCACTGATCACTGTATTAGTGTCACTGGTCCCTAAAAAGTGTCACTTAGTGTCAGATTTGTCTGCTGAAATGTCGCAGTCTCACAAACAAATCGCTGATCGCCATCATAACCAGTAAAAAAAATAAATAAATAAATAAAAAATCTATAAATATATCCCATACTTTGAAAACGCTATAACTTTTGCGCAAACCAATCAATATACACTTATTGGGATTTATTTTTTTACCAAAAACATGTAGCAGAATACATATTGGCCTAAATTGATGAAGAAATTTGCTTTTTTTACATTTTTTTTATTGGGTGGGTTTTATAGCAGAAAGTAAAAAATAGTGTTTTTTTTCTCAAAATTGTCGCTCTTTTTTTGATCATAGCGCAAAAAATTAAAACTGCAGAGGTGATCAAATACCACCAAAAGAAAGCTCAATTTGTGGGAAAAAAGGACATTAATATTTTTTGGGTACAGCATCACACGACCGCGCAATTGTCAGTTTAAAAAATGCAGTCCTGTATCACAAAAAATGTCCCAGTAAACCTTTCCGAGTTGAAGTGGTTAAAGAGATGATTTTTTTTTTTTTTTTTAAGTTAAAGTGTCAAAAATGTTTTTTTTTTGTAAATGAGGGATCTGGGGTCTTTTTTAAGAGGATCTGCCAGGCTTATTTTTATTACAGTACAAGGTATGGTTAGAGTACATTCCTGGGAAAATAAATAAATGTGATCTAAAAAAAATAAAAGGGACAGTGTAAAAATAAAAAAGTAAAATAAATAAGAAAAAAAAAAGTAAAGTGCCCCATACCTCCGTGCTAACGCACAGAAGCCTACGAAGGTCGTGCCCCGCATATGTAAAACACATGTGAGGTATCGCCACGATCGTTAGAATGAGAGCAATAATTCTAGTGCAAGACCTCCTCTGTAACTCAAAACTGATAACCTGTAGAAATTTTTAAACGTCTGCTTTGGAAATTTTTAAGGGTCAAAGTCTGTCGCCATTTTAAAGCGTGACATGTTAGGTATCTATTTACTCTGCGTAACATCATCTTTCACATTATACACAAAATTTTGTGTTTTTTTTTTTTTTAATTCCTTAACCACTTTCCGCCCAAGGTACGTAATAGGACGTCCTTGACGTCCACTCAGATATCGGCTTTTTCAGCCAGCGATTCCCTACACCATAAGAATGATCAAAGCGGCTGTTCCGCCGCTTGATCGTTCTTATGGGCGGCGAGAGGGGACGTCCCCCCCCCCTGCCGTCACACTCCAGTGCTTCTACCGACTTACCACTTCCATCGGTGAGACGGAGACAGGATCCACCTGCCCCGGATGTTTACCATAGAGAGTTCTGGCAGACCAGATGGTTGCCGGAGTCTCTATGATGGTTCGGAGGCCGGGCACGATGTTATGACGTCACGCCCGGCCTCTGCATTCAAACAAATGGCTCCGCCTCGGCTGGGGAGCCGAGATCGTCTAATTTTTTTTTTTATTTCAGGCTTCCCAGCCTAGAGGTGAGATGTGGGGTCTTATAGACCCCACATCTCACTGTAAAGAGCACCGATCATGCCATATTCCTATTACAAGGGATGTTTACATTGATACTTGATACACTGCTTGCACCCCAGTCTCTTTTAGTTTGAATAACTCTTCTGCAAACTATTACTTCCACTGTCTTTGTGCAAATCCTTACTGCAAAAACACACTGATATTCTATTTCTTCACTTCCAATTGAACAAAGAAGAATCACTCTGAATAATTCCCCCTTGTAGACCATGATGGGATTGTCCTTGTGAATCAAAAGAGCCAGAAGCACACATTGCTTATTTACGATGCCCCAGAGAATCAGACATCTGCACAGTCTTTGGAAGGCACTGCCATTATGCTAACCAGGCCAGATGTAACACGGTACCTCCCCCCAACGACCTGACACATGGCATTGAACGGACCACTGCTTTCAGCCAGTCCAAGGCTATCAATGCTGTGTTCCCCGGCCACAGCATTCTACACTGACCTTTCTCTAGGAGGATAATAGTTCTGTGTCCACGGTCACAGAACGCTGCTCTACTCTCCTCCGCTTGACTGCTACTTCTTCCTTCCAGATCTCCTCCAGCATGCAAGTCCTGTGTTCCCCGGTCACAGCAGCTTTATACTTCTTTAAGGATAAAGATCTTTATCTTAAGCTCCCTCCTGGCGGCTCCTCCTCCGCGCACGGCGCATCCCCACGTGGGGAACCCTGGAACAGCAACTGTTCCAGGCGTCCCCACGCCTGGACAACACATTGTCTGTTCCTTCTTTCTAGAACTCCTCCCTGGAAGCATGTGACCCCAGCCTATATGGGAGGTCTGCCCCCTGCCAATACCGAAAGATAATTGATCAGGGGTTTACAAATGAGCTGCCTGCTACTCAGCTCCAACCCCCTTTCCAGAACAATCCTTCTGAAAGCAGGGGAGGCACCACTGAGTCCAGGTACAGGTGGCCACACCCACCACTGCACTGAACACTCCCAGTCCCAAATCTCAACAACCAGGCCCAGCCTAAAGCACAGGCCTAGCTAAATTTACCTGCACTTGGGCCCTGAGCTAAAAAAAATACTACTCTAGCACCTACCTTTAGAGGAGCCAGAGGAGTTAGTGCCTGGGATAGATAACTGAACCTGCACTAGAGGCTGGAATTCCTTTTGAGGAGAAACCAGTCATCAAAAAATACTCTGTGCATTATTTTTGTGTGTCGGTGGGTGCAGCGTGGTGCTGCGACAACAATACACTGAGTCCAGAACAGAAGTAATGCAGAACTTGTATTGAACAAAGATAAACACTTCATAATAACAAAGCAGAAGACAGCCCAAGCGGGAGCACTTATGAATCCCACAGCATGTAACAGAGCAGGTCTCAGATGAGCTGACAGCGTCTGTCTTGAGGGGCGGAATGCGGCCTGACCATTCAAGCCTAAACTGGAAGATTTCTGAGAAGAGTGTCATGTCCCTAGACTCTCCCTCTTCGTCTAGAACCTTTCCCTATTGCTATTGCTTTCCCTGAAAGATGGGTGTCCTGTCCCTACGCTGTCCACATGTGAAAACATGAGCCAAACCAAGGAGGGCAGGGTCTTAAATAGGCTCTGCCTGGTGGAAGATGGCCACCAGAGTCACATGGACTATCAGCATCCGACTGAATCACTCCCCCAGTGACCCAGGAAACCATAGGAGAACCATGTTCCTTTTAACTTTCTCTCCTCCTGCATTGTTTCTGTGGCTGATCGCCACCTGCAGTGGGGAAAGGGATTGCACATGCCTACATGTTTTTTAAAAGAAACATACTTGCAAACAGTTTGTTTCCCCATTTTCATTTCTTTCTTTTATTCGGTGGACATTTTGAGATGGCAATCAATGTTGATGGAAGTAAAGTCTACGAACATTTACAGTCCAGATGACTGCATGAAATGATGTGACGCTGTTTTTAAACCCTCTCAGAAGAAGAAATTGATATGTCCCTGCTAGGTCCCTAAGACCCCTTTCACACCGAGGGCGTTTTGCAGGCGCTATAGCGTTAAAAATAGCGCCTGCAATCCGCCCTCAAACAGCTGCAGCATTGTCTCCAGTGTGAAAGCCCGAGGGCTTTCACACCGGAGCGCTGCGCTGGCAGGACGTCAGGAAAAGTCCTGCCAGCAGCTTCTTTGGAGCGGTGAAGGAGCGGTGTGTTTACCGGTCCTCCACCGCTGCTCCCCATTGAAATCAATGGGGCAGCGCTGGGATACCGCCGGCAAAACGCTGCTATTGCGGTGCATTGCGGGCAGTTTTAACCCTTTCTCGGCCGCTAGCAGGGGGTAAAATTTCTCAAAATTGTCGCTCTTTTTTTGATCCCTGCTGCCAGGGACACAGATCTGTAAGGAGGGCTCCGCTACCGGGGACACCAGATGTAAAGGAGGGCTCTTCTGCCGGGGACACCAGATGTAAAGGAGGGCTCCGCTGCTGGGGACACCAGATGTAAGGAGGGGGCTCCACTGCCAGGGACACAGATCTGTAAGGAGGGCCTCTGCTTCCTGGAAGCACCTGATGTAAGGACGGACTCTGTTGGGGGCACCTGATGTAAGGACGGACTCTGCTGAGGGCACCTGATGTAAGGACAGACTCTGCTGGGGGCACCTGATGTAAGGACAGACTCTGCTGGGAGCACCTAATGCAAGGACGGACTCTGCTGGGGGCATCTGATGGCACGCTTAGGGGTCCCACTGATTCGGGATTATGGTGAGTTGAATGATTTCATTCTATATTACAATGTAATAATAGTAATAATGGACTTCAATCATCCTGACAACCATGGTGCTGGGATGATTGAAGCACTAACACCAGGTGTTTGGAGTATCTTTATCTGCTGATTTGTTAAACTCTGGAATACACATTTATATTGTGGTGTAGGATCTGGGCATGCTGTCCCTCCATCCCTCTTTCCTTCCTTCTCTCCCCTTCCCTACTTCTTCCCTTCTTTCCTTCTTTCTCTCTCTCTCCCTCTTTTCCCTTTTCTTTCTCCATCTCTCATTGATCTCAGACTCTAACCACACCCCCATGTGAACCATGCCCATATAAGCCACGCCTATGATTTCACGTAAACCATGCCTATTTTTTCTGAGCCACATTTTTCTTTTTTGCTATGTCAGGCCTACAAATGCATGCCCCGCCCCTAATTATAATAACTCTCCGCCTACAGCCAAAAAAGTGTCCCTATAATTTTTTTACAATGTTGGCAATTATGCTTTACCTCCATGTGCATCAGGATCTACTGCTGCCAGAGCTACACCTGTGCAGACCTCTTAGTGTGTCATCTGAAACCAAGTTGGCCATGTCACCGGCTGTTGTTCAGAGAGGAGGAGGAGGCCAAGGCCAGCTAATGTGTCTCCAGTGTTGTTTTTTAGGGAAAGAGTAGGAGGCCACAACAAAACACCCTGCCCAGGGTTGGGGAGCCTCAAGAATGTGATCCCAAGGGAAAACCTGATCATCACAAGGAGTTGGTGTTGTCACCTATTCAGTCCCTGTTGCTTATGTTTCTTTGAACCAAGAATCCAAAAGAAAGGGGATAGAAGTGGACATATCAGATCCCACTAATGTATTGCCAGGTACTGACCTGGGCATCTGAGCCTCCCAGCATGTGCCCAGTACCCCTTGACAAAAGGTTCCTAATCAAACATTTGGTCTGGTTGATGGTGTAACACCCCTAAACTAGGCACCTCATCCCTATGTGGATGAAAACAACAAGAAAGAGTAAGGGGGTTTTTGCGGTGCCAAATATAAAGAGAAGGGAATAACTTACTTTAGGTAAAATAGAATTTTATTACATAACGTATTTGTAAAAAACAAGCAATTTTAAAGCAATATAAAATTACACGTGTTTGGTGGTCGTAAATGCAAAAATGAATCACAGATCACAAGTAGCAATATTGCACACTAGCCCGACATGTTTCGCTATTAGCTTCCACAGGGGTTGTGCAAGGCTCAATTGGAACCACCAAACAAATGCTAGCACCCGCAAAATGCCAGGCTTCACCCCAGACAAACATTCCAAAAGACCCGATTCACAGGAATTAGTCAAGTAGGGCCATAGAGGGCAGGTAGGGAGGCAAAAAAATGTATGTCTAGTGGTGCATGAAGGAGACACGCATGGCTGGGTCTTCAATGAGACTATGGAAACTGGGTTTGCAGAGAACAGAACAGTCACATGCAATCGCCACACAGGAGAAGCGTCTCCCTCCGGCTCTGGTTCCTTGTTGTTTTCAAAAGGTTCCTAATATTTCAGCAATGTCCCAAAGTAGTTTGTGTAGGCAGTCTCATTTCCATGCATCTGATGGTTGTGCATGGCTGTAGGAAAGACCACATAAGATTCCTACTCATAGGATAGATTGGGGAATTGATTTGGGGAACTTTGAAGATCTCAAGATAAATCAAGGTAAATTTATGAGGATGTACAATGGGGGGCGATACCTCATGTATGGTTCATGAACCACTGATGTCATTATCAGGAAGTTAGTCCTCAACCAACCCCTCCCCCCTCCCTTCCTTAAGCTTCAAAGGCAGCTAGATGGCATTGTGTGAAAATGATCCACTGCAGACAGTTCTTCAGAGGGCAATACACGTTTCAACAAAAGGCTTGTTTGGATCTACTTCAACCACTTGCCTACTGGAGCAATTTTTAATTGTTTGCACACACACTTAAATCTGCATTTTTTTTTGCTAGAAATCACTGTAGCCCCCTTAAAAAAAATATTTTCTGAAAGCAGAGACCCTGCATAATAAAATGATGATCATTTCAGTTTTTTATGTTGCATGAGCTTGTGTAGTTATTTATCAAACCCATATTTTTAGGGAAAAATACATTACAATTCATTTTAGTGCAAGCATATTATTATACCCAATTTCTATAAAAGATTGGGCTGTGTTAAGTAAATAGATACCAAGCATGTGAGGTCGTAAAATTGCGCACGTCCACAGAAAACGTTAACATGTGATAGCATGGGCAGGTGACAGGTACACTTTATGGAGACATTGGGGGTCTATTAGACCTCCAATGTCTCCCCTGCCCTCCAATGCAGCTATTCAAACACAACTTGTACTTGAATAGCTGCATCCTCGGCTACACCGAGCTGAGGATTGACAGCTGTGACCCCAGAAGTGATGTAATACAGGTTAATACATATTAACACACAGGAGGGATCTGGGTATGGATGTTCTCGGAGTTCCTCCTGATTTCACTTGGCAAGCTGTCTCCCCTGGAGGAATGAGAGAGCCCAGGGAGCACCACGGAGGGGGCACACATTGACATCCCCAAAAAAAGTGGTCGGATGGCTCTAGAGCTGCGGAAATCAATTTATTAGAAAGTCCTTTGCCATCTGTTAACCAATTGTCTACTGGGAACTGTTACCCTCTTCGTGCCCAGGACAATTTTCAGCTTTCAGCGCTGTAGCACTTTGAATGACAATTGCGTGGTAATGCATCACTGTACCCAAACTAAATTTTTATCATGTTTTTTCACACAAATAGAGCTTTCTTTTGGTGGTTTTAATCACCACAAAAGACCAAATTTTTTAAAGAAAAAAAAACAAAAACTTTTTTCATAGTTTGCTATAAAAATTTGCAAAGAGATAATTTTTCTCCTTAACTGATGTGTGCTGTTGAGGCTGCACTGATGGGCACCGATAGGTTGCACTAATGGGCACTGATAGGCTGCACTGATGGGCAGGGCACTGATGAGGCAGCACTGATGGACACTGATGAAGCTGCACTGATGGGCACTGATGAGGTAGAACTGATGGGCACTGATGAGGTGGCACTGATGGGCACTGATAGGCGGCACTGGTGGGCACTGATGAGGCTGAACTGATAGGCAGCACTGATAGGCACTGATAAAGCTGCACTGATGGGCACTGATGAGGTAGCACTGATGGGCACAGATGGGCAGCACTGATGGGCACTGTCAGCACAAGGAAAGTATAACTGGCTTGTGTTTACATCATGATCAGCTGTAATCACTGACTGTGCCACCTGCATGCTGTAGCGGGCATGATCATGACGCCCTCCCTAAACTGGCTGACTAAGCTGTAGCCATTATTCGGCTATAACGTGGTCAGAAAGTGGTTCAAAGTCAACTTCACCTTTGGGGCAGGCCACACGATAACACGATAACATACTTACCCTGAACCCTGATCTAGCAATGATTTCTGTTTGGCCCTGCCCAACACCACACAGCCTTCGCAAAGAAATGTCCAGCTGGATCTGCACTCAGTATTAAAGCAGAACTCCAGTCTTCCCTTCAGTCTTGCACAGATGTACAGACTCCATTTAAATGTAAAACCCAAAACTATTTATTAAAATGCACTCACAAAGATTACACACAGAGTTGCTTAACAATGTGTCTAAAAGAGAGTAGGGACAGATCTTATAGCTCACCACTCCCTGCTGCTGTTGCTTGGAATAGAATCTCTACAGACCTGTTGCTGATCCAGTATGCTCTCACCACCCTCTGTGCTGAACTGATAGGCCTTGGCCCTACACCCTATGCGTTATGTCATCAAATTTACCAGGGGCTAAAATTTACAGGTCTCGGCTCTCTGCCTTACACGTTACATCATAGACTTCTTCTTCGGGGGGGGGGGGGGGGGGGGGGGGAACGTGACAGGTTTGCTGCTCTGCCCTACACATTACATTAGCAACTTCCTCAGGGGCTGAAACTGAAAGGTCTCTACGGTCTGCCCTACACATAACTTAATTGACTTCTTCAGGCTGGAATTGACAGGTCTCTGTCCTCCGCCCTATGCATTATGTCATCGACTTCTTCAGTGGGGGGAACTAATGGGTCTTGACCCCCAATAATGATCACACAGCAATATACAGTGTAAATATGAACATCCACTGATAATGTCCTCACATCTTCTTCATTTATATAGTCACATCGTAGAATAAAACAAATAAAAGAATTCTAGAACTCACATTTTCAATGTAGAATGTGATATAAGGCTTTTTAGACGGGAACAGTTAGCACTTGTTTGTGTAGCGTCTCTTTTCCTCGACCTGTGAAAAACAATTGGATATTAGAAGATCTCTCCTCTCCTCTCCTCTCTCTTCCCCTCTCCTCTCTCTTCTCCTCTCTCTTCTCCTCTCCTCTCTCTTCTCCTCTTTTCTCCTCTCCTCTCCTTTCTCCTCTTCTCTCCTCTCTCTTCCCCTCTCCTCTCCTCTCCGCTCCTCTCCTCTCCTCTCTTATCTCCTCTCTCTTCTCTTTTCCTCTCCTCTCCTCTCACTTCTCCTCTCCTCTCTTTTCTCCTCTTTCTTCTCTTCTCTTCTCCTCTCCTATCTTCTCCCCCACCCCTTCCTTTCCTTACCTCTTCCTTCTCTCCTCTCCTCTGTTCTCTTTTTCCCAATCGTATCCCCCCTCTCCTCTTCCCACTCTTCTCCTCCCCTCTTCCCTCCTCTCTTCTTCCCTCTCATCTCTTCTCCCCTACCAGTCTCTGCTCCTTTCCTTACCTCTGCCTTCTTTCCTCTGCTCTCCTCTCCCCTCTATTTTCTCCCCTCTCTTCTCTCCCTTCTCATTTCTCCTCTCCTTTCTCATCTCTCCTTCTCCTCTCCTCTCTCTTCTCCTCTCCTCTCTCTTCTCCCCTCTCTTTTCCTCACTTTTCTCCTCTCTCTTCTCTTTTTCTCTCCTCCCCTCTCTCTTCTCCTATCCTCTCCTCTCCTCTCCACTCCTCTCTCTATTCCACTCTCTTCTCCTCTCCTCTCCTCTCTCTTCTCCCCTCTCTTCTCTTCTCCTCTCCTCTCTCTTCTCCTCTCCTCTCTCTTCTCCTCTCCTCTCTCTTTTCCTCTCCTCTCTCTTTTCCTCTCCTCTCTCTTTTCCTCTCCTCTCTCTTCTCCTCCTCTCTTCTCCTCTCCCATCCTCTCTCTTCTTTTCTCCTCTCCTTTTCTATCCTATCTTCTCCCCCACTCCCTCCTCTCCTTACCTCTTCCTTCTCTCCTCTCCTCTGTTCTCCTCCTGCCTCTCTTCTCTCCCCTCTCCTCTTTTCTTCCCTCTCCTCTTTCCTCTCCTCTCCTCCCCTCTCCCCCACTCCTCTCCTCACGTCCTCCTTCTCCTCTCTCCCCTTTCTTCTCTCCCCTCCCTCCTCTTTTTTTTTTCTTTTTCCTTTTTTTTTTTTTTTCCCTTTCCTTTTCATATTTAATATTTTTATTATTGGTTTAAGAGGAGGAAAGGCATACACTTTACCAACATCAAATATAACATATTATGCATGTCTATATGCTAATCTAATATACAAATAAATTCATTTTCTTCAAAAGCCAAGACCATGCTCTCTAATTACAACAAAGGCAAAACCCCATTACAATCACCCAAACACATTAAGGCAGAGATCGTCTCCCGTCCCTAATCAAAATATATCTCCAACTCCGTCCTGGGGGGTTCTATCTAGATTTTCCTTAAGTGTCTAACTCGCTCTTACCTCTATATTTACAAAAAAACAAAACAAAAAAAACCCAAAAAAAATTAATAAAAATTAAAAAATAAATAAATAAAACCCTAAGTGGAGGGAGGGGCAGAGCCCATCTCCCGCCTCCCCCCTCCCGCCTCCCCATCCTCTCCTCCTCCCCCTCTCTTCCCCACATCCCCCTCCCCTGCCAAGAATCCAATGGCCACATCTTCTGTTTTCAGTCATTAGAACTTACATCTATAAGGTTTTTTCTCTCTTCTGTATTAACCACTTGACGACCGCCTCACGCCGATGTACGTCGGCAAAGTGGCACGGACAGGCAAAATCACGTACCGATCGGACCCCCCCCCGGTGCCCGAGGCGGTCGTCGTTTGTCCAGCGGCGATCGGTGGTGAGGGGGAGACCATCCGTTCATGGCCCCCCCCTCGCGATCGCCGCCGGCCAATCGAATCATTCCTTTGCTGCTGTATGCTAAACAGCAGCAAAGGAAATGATGTCATCTCTCCTCGGCTCGGTAATTTCCGTTCCGGCCCGAGGAGAGAAGACAT
Source organism: Lithobates septentrionalis (assembly GCA_037952835.1). NCBI lineage: Eukaryota > Metazoa > Chordata > Amphibia > Anura > Ranidae > Lithobates > Lithobates septentrionalis. The sequence continues at coordinate 109,852 of JBBDGP010003868.1, forward strand.
CAATGTGAGTGCACCAACACACACACACACAGTAGAACATGCCAGGCACACAAAACACCCCGATCCCCCCCCCGATCGCCCCCCGATCCCCCCCCCCAATCACCCCCCGTCACAAACTGACACCAGCAGTTTTTTTTTTTTTTTTGTTTTTTTTCTGATTACTGCATAGTGTCAGTTTGTGACAGTTACAGTGTTGGGACAGATACTGTTACCCCCCTTTAGGTCTAGGGTACCCCCCTAACCCCCCCTAATAAAGTTTTAACCCCTTGATCACCCCCCGTCACCAGTGTCACTAAGCGATCATTTTTCTGATCGCTGTATTAGTGTCGCTGGTGACGCTAGTTAGGGACATAAATATTTAGGTTCGCCGTCAGCGTTTTATAGCGTCAGGGACCCCCATATACTACCGAATAAATGTTTTAACCCCTTGATTGCCCTCTAGTTAACCCTTTCACCACTGATCACCGTATAACCGTTACGGTTGACGCTGGTTAGTTTGTTTATTTTTTATAGTGTCAGGGCACCCGCCGTTTATTACCGAATAAAGGTTTAGCCCCCTGATCGCCCGGCGGTGATATGCGTCGCCCCAGGCAGCGTCAGATTAGCGCCAGTACCGCTAACACCCACGCACGCAGCATACACCTCCCTTAGTGGTATAGTATCTGAACGCATCAATATCTGATCCGATCAGATCTATACTAGCGTCCCCAGCAGTTTAGGGTTCCCAAAAACGCAGTGTTAGCGGGATCAGCCCAGATACCTGCTAGCACCTGCGTTTTGCCCCTCCGCCCGGCCCAGCCCAGCCCACCCAAGTGCAGTATCGATCGATCACTGTCACTTACAAAAGACTAAACGCATAACTGCAGCGTTCGCAGAGTCAGGCCTGATCCCTGCGATCGCTAACAGTTTTTTTGGTAGTATTTTGGTGAACTGGCAAGCACCAGCCCCAGGCAGGGTCAGGTTAGCGCCAGTACCGCTAACACCCACGCACGCAGCATACGCCTCCCTTAGTGGTATAGTATCTGAACGGATCAATATCTGATCCGATCAGATCTATACTAGTGTCCCCAGCAGTTTAGGGTTCCCAAAAACGCAGTGTTAGCGGAATCAGCCCAGATACCTGCTAGCACCTGCGTTTTGCCCCTCCGCCCGGCCCAGCCCACCCAAGTGCAGTATCGATCGATCACTGACACTTACAAAACACTAAATGCATAACTGCAGCGTTCGCAGAGTCAGGCCTGATCCCTGCGATCGCTAACAGTTTTTTTGGTAGTATTTTGGTGAACTGGCAAGCACTAGCCCCAGGCAGCGTCAGGTTAGCGCCAGTACCGCTAACACCCACGCACGCACTGTACACCACCCTTAGTGGTATAGTATCTGAACGGATCAATATCTGATCCGATCAGATCTATACTAGCATCCCCAGCAGTTTAGGGTTCTCACAAACGCAGTGTTAGTGGGATCAGCCCAGATACCTGCTAGCACCTGCGTTTTGCCCCTCCGCCTGGCCCAGCCCAGCCCACCCAAGTGCAGTATCGATCGATCACTGTCACTTACAAAACACTAAACGCATAACTGCAGCGTTCGCAGAGTCAGGCCTGATCCCTGCGATCGCCAACAGATTTTTTGGTAGCGTTTTGGTGAACTGGCAAGCGCCAGCGGCCTAGTACACCCCGGTCGTAGTCAAACCAGCACTGCAGTAACACTTGGTGACGTGGCGAGTCCCATAAGTGCAGTTCAAGCTGGTGAGGTGGCAAGCACAAGTAGTGTCCCGCTGCCACCAAAAAGACAAACACAGGCCCGTCGTGCCCATAGTGCCCTTCCTACTGCATTCGCCAATCCTAATTGGGAACCCACCGCTTCTGCAGCGCCCGTACTTCCCCCATTCACATCCCCAACCAAATGCAGTCGGCTGCATGAGAGGCATTTTCTTTATGTCCTCCCGAGTACCCCTACCCAGCGAACGCCCCCAAAAAAGATATTGTGTCTGCAGCTAGCGCGGATATAGGCGTGACACCCGCTATTATTGTCCCTCCTGTCCAGAGAGTCCCGGAGCTAAGGACAGGAGGGAAATGGGCGCAGGGACGGCATGACAGTGCTGGACAGCACAGTTGCCGTTTTAAGAATGTAAAGTGGTGTTCCCCCTTTAATTGAATAGGGGGAGGGGCTGGGTGAGGGCGGCGCTCGAGCCTGTGAGAGGAAGGGAGAAGGGGGAAGTGACGTCAGTTCCAGAGCAGAGGAGAAAGCGATTGGACGTCTCACCCTCACCGCTCCATGTCCTCTTCTTTCACAAGGCAGTAAGGCGGCATGGAGGGCTTTCCTACTCAGCGTAGAGCGGCGGCTGCGCACTAGAAGCGTGCAGGCTGTGTGCCCGGACCTCAGCTGGAGCGGCTGATAGCGGTACGGCGACGGGGGGGGGGGGGGCGCGACACCTCGTGGCGGCACGGCCGCCGGTAAGGTTTTCCCGGCTGCAGGCCCTGGAGACTCACAGAACAGGCTGCATGTAGCAGAGAGGAGTTAACCCCCTAACCCCCAGGACACAGTGGAGCCAGAGTATTAAGCACAGGGAGGAGAGTCGCACTCAGCGAAGAGGCAGGGACGCGGCGGGGGGGGGGGAGCCCTGTACAGCGTACGGCTCTGCTCCCCTGGCTTGTACAGGAGCACAGTGAAAGTGGCCAGCCGGCCCAGCGAGGGAATACCTGACTACAGGGTGGGAGCCAGACAGCTAACACGGCCCACAGTCACACGCAGCCCGGAAGAAGGTCCACGCAGAGCACAGGGTTGTGGGGAGAACGACGGCTGAGGCGGGTGACGAGGACCCAGTCTAACAGGAGGCGCAGGTGTCAGTTACGGGGGGGCCAACGAGCGGGTCTGGCGGGACCGGTCGGAGGACAGAGTGAGAGCAGCGCCACAGACCCAGGGCAAACGGAGCGGGTCCATCGAGGATGCAGCCTGCGGTCGTTCGATGTACAATGGGCAGCAACAGGCATGGAGGTGAACGGTCCGTGTCGGAAGGTGGCGATGGACAAGGACATCCAGCAGCGGTGGTTCCCGGAGTGGCGGCTGGTGGGCTCTGGCCTGGGCAGCCTGGTGAGTGTACTTCTTTACTTTTCTTTATACTTTACTGTATATTTGGTTGGGTCAAGGTAGTCAACCGGGGTCTTTAGGTTTAGGGGTAATTTGGGGGATCAGGCAGGGGCACACCTCCGGCAGGGGGCAACCCCGGGGTTGCGGGAGATGAGGCTGCGAAAGCCACGGGGACGGCCACGGCGGTCGGTGAGTCTCTCGGTTTATCAAAATAAGCTCCGAATAGCCTGGGCAAGAAAGGGGACGAATCAGCGGACTCGGTCAGGTTGAGCAAAAGTGGTGCACATCTGCTTTGAGGGCCTCCTGGAGCCCCACATGTGCAGACAGCAATACCAACAATATTAAAAAGGTGAAGGGGTGGCGATATTCACGTATGGCATTTGGTGAAGTTCTACCGGCCGGGTTGAAGCCAGCATAGAACAAGGACGATTAGGAACAACGTAGGTATTGGTTGAATCCCCTGCATCGCTGCCACCTAGATACAGGCGGTCGCCATATGGGCGAACATAATAGAGGAAAACAACCCCGAACACTGTTCGGCTCGGTTGGCTCACGTGCAGGCGTTGGGTTAGCACACTGGATTTCATGGCTTAGGCGGGATGAATAGTTTTGGCAGTGGAGGGCCGTCCGAATGGCACTACGCTGGGCCCAGAAGGACATCAGCCGGGGGAGGAAGCTGCATCGCAGCATCGTGGGCACCTAATCAGTTTCAGGCTTGTGTATATTTGGGACAAACTATCGGGTAAACACACATGGGGTGCAGGTGAGTGGGATCTCTTTAACTGTCCAGAGGTTTTTGAGAACAAAAAAGTACATATGTAGGTTTTTGTAGCAAGAGGTACTACGCCGGGTAGGTTGGAAAGGATGCTTCCTTTCCTCGGTAGTTACCCGAACCGCGCAGCGGCGCACGTGTCAGGGGCCGGTTTAACTGAGGGTTTGATAATACGGGTTGGGTTGAAGACGGTCCCGCCGGGGGGCTGGCAATTTACGGGTGGCCCTGGTTCATTCAGAAGTGGTTTTGAGAAAACTAGGGAAGGAGGTTGTTGTAGGGCTCATGCCAGCCATCTTTAGCAGGCCGCTTCCAGGTAGGGTGGTCTCTCCGCGGTAAGTGGTTCCCCAGATAGAGCCCATCAAGCTCGGATTGATTCATCACCTGCTTATCGGTGAGGTGGGCTGGTCAGTGATTCAATTGCTCCGGAAGAGGGGGGGCTAACGTACACTTCTTTCAATGGAGCGGTTGCGTAAATGCGGCGTTATGGGTAGGGGTCATTGTTGGCCCAACCAGACATTGTATGGGTTTTTCAACTGTTTCGGTACATCCGGGCAGCTTGCAGCTGCTGAGCGGCATAGGGAACAGGGCACAGCAGGTGGAGCGTTGACCGTTGATGGGTTGCTTCATTTAGTGTGCCTTCTTCAAAACGTTCAGCTCCTTCTTATATGGGGTAGTTTGGGATGTTTTGGGTATTCGAATCGGGTGTGCATTGGATGGGTCAGTTTGTTAGGGTTGGTCCAGTGGGTTACAATATCTACGCAGTCTTGTTGGAAGTTGCGACAGTTGGCGGTATGTTTCGGAGTTCCTTTAGTTCCCACTGCAACATTACATTCCTGTGACTGGGAAGTGTTTCTTTAGGGATGAATGCGGGCTACTGAGGGACAAGCCAGGGAGGCTAAAAGACGAGGTGCAAGGGACCTTTAGAGCAAGCAAGGTGCAGTTACGTCAACTACAATATTTGCAGGGTGGCTGAGTGTGGCTTGCCGCAACATAATCCCCATGGGCAAGGTTTATTCTTGCCTTTGGATGGCGGCTGCAGCTAAGGGAGTACGGGCTCCTACTCACGTTTCAGCCGCAAAAAAGGATTACAGGGAGCACTTGTGGGTTAGGCAGGCTTTCTTAGAATCGTACAGCGGGCGTGTTTTTTGTATGTCATGTCCCGTCTGCGATTTTGACTTGGAACTAGTAACGCATGCTGCAGGCTCCACGGGGATGTAGCATTGTTTCAGGGGAATATGGAGTGCAGCTCGGTCCCCCCCCCCCTCCCCAGCTGGTTGCCGGGCAGGTTTGCTGCAGAACCTGTCTTAGGGCGGAATTGTCTAATTATAGCGGCCTTGAAAATTCAAGGGGAATCCTTCAGCAACCAAAAAGTCTGAAGCAACCGAGTCGATTTGGGGGTGGTAGAGGTGGTTTATCTATTGACAACGACATATGTGCCGGTGGTCAGATTCTTGCGACATTGGGCACTGCGTGGCCTACAAGGGATGCATTCATCTACGCGGTACTCTTATCAGGGTGTGATAGCAATTTTTTTTTTTTTTTTCCCGTTTTCAATGGGACAAGTTTACAGGAGTTGGGATCATTAGCAGGCATTATATGGGGTATGTAACAAAGGGTATCAAGCAACTTGTGCGTATGGCTATTTGGTATGCCTACTCAAATGATATAGCAGGAATGGTTTGCTTTATTAACGGGGTTGTCAGGGCCCCAGAAGGTCAGTACGCAGCCTATGCGGTTATCTTAGTTTTTCAACGTGGCAGGAGACGGGGTGTCTCAGCAGCTGTTTTTGACCACGGGTTGGCAGGTTTGGCCTTTCTTTTAAGTGTCAGGGCAACGTTACCACGCCAAAGAGTTTAGGTTAAAAACGAATGTCGTCAGGGTACAGGATGGGTACAAGTAAGGGTATGGGAGGCGCCCGGTCTCCTGTAAGATGTTACAGGTTTTTTTGTATCCCAGTGTGGAGAAGGTCTACGTTCTCTTTATGCAGGGGCTTTATTACGGGCAGCATTTGCATTAGCTTTCTTGGGTCAGGACATGCGGCCTGGGGGTAGGAGTCCTGTCAATATGTCAGGACAGGTGCGTCCTTATCACATTTACAGAGGGTAACGGTGTCTGCAGATGTGTGTGTTAGTAGCTGGGTACGACCCGAAAGTTTCTCTTGTCAGTCTTTTGGATGGGGGCAGACAGGTAGGCGTTCATTCCGGGCCTTAGACAAGTATCGGACTGGCGCATTGGTAGGTATGACTCGGAGAGAGGTTCAGTGGTACATTTCCCACATCCAGGCTGTTGCAGGTTCACATGATTTTGGGCTGTTATATTGTACTTGTGATCGATACTTTATGTGGTTGGTGCGGTCATGTATTTTTCGTTCACAGGTCGAGAGGCGGGCCTGGTGGTTTATACTTGGTTATTCCTAAGTTCATTGGGGGGCCTATGGGCGTAGGTTCAGCCGAACGGTAGGCAATCACGTAACCCCAGGCTGCAGGCTCAGGCCGGTTCATGGGAGTCCAGGCATGTGGGGTACAGGGTGTGGGGTGAAGTACGCAGGTTTTTCCTGTTTATACAGTTCCCCATATGGTTTTTTGCTGCTACATGCGGGGGGAAATGGTATGGGAGCCAGAGCTATGTGGCCCCTCATTCGTGATTTTAAAAAGGTATTTGTTATGTTTGAGTGAGCTGGTTTGGTTTTCATCAAAAAACGGGGGTTGGCTATATACGCCACGGTGAGCTGTAGGTTGATCCATGGAGGGATCTGTGTAATTGTGGGATACATCTGAATGGTGTGGGGACCGTTTTGTGGGCATTGGACCTTCCAGGAAGGCATACAGCGAGGGCTGAGGGTGTGGGGGCGCACGCAAGGGTAAGGGGTTACCCCTTTCGTGCTGTGGCAGTGTTGGGTCGCTGGAGAAGGAGAAGATAGAGGTTACATTTATGGAACATGTGGTACCCATCCATGGGATGGGGGTTATTTCTGGTACCCATCCATGAAAGGATGGGGGTTGTTTCTGGTACCCATCCATAAAAGGATGGGGGTTGTTTCTGGTACCCATCCATGAAAGGATGGGGGTTGTTTCTGGTACCCATCCATGAAAGGATGGGGGTTGTTTCTGGTACCCATCCATGAAAGGATGGGGGTTGTTTCTGGTACCCATCCATGAAAGGATGGGGGTTGTTTCTGGTACCCATCCATGAAAGGATGGGGGTTGTTTCTGGTACCCATCCATGAAAGGATAGGGGTTGTTTCTGGTACCCATCCATGAAAGGATGGGGGTTGTTGCTGGTACCCATCCATGAAAGGATGGGGGTTGTTTATGTACTTCCAGGTTACGAGGTACCGCCTCCGAGTCAGGGGTTTCCGACTGGAGGCCTAAAGTTTAAAAGAAGTTTGTTATTTATTGAATTTTATAATTTGTTTAATAAAAGGCCGTCAAGGCCATTTACTCCAAAACCTGGTCAAGTCATTTGTGAAGGGGTTTGGAGGAGGGGAAGTTTTGGGGGATATAAGGTGATCAGGAGACTGGGCTTAAGTCCTACAAATGTCATGACAATCCTGGTCTTTGCATTGGTGAATGTTTTGAACGCTACCATGCACTAGTTGAGTATTAGCGTAGGGTACAGCATTGCACAGACTAGGCACACTTTCACAGGGTCTCCCAAGATGCCATCGCATTTTGAGAGACCCGAACCTGGAACCGGTTACAGTTATAAAAGTTAGTTACAAAAAAAGTGTAAAAAAAATATATATATATATATATATATATATATATATATATATATATATATATATATATATATATATATATATATATATATATATATATATATATATATAAAATAAAAAAAAATAGTTGTCGTTTTATTGTTCTCTCTCTCTCTATTCTCTCTATTGTTCTGCTCTTTTTTACTGTATTCTATTCTGCAATGTTTTATTGTTATTATGTTTTATCATGTTTGCTTTTCAGGTATGCAATTTTTTATACTTTACCGTTTACTGTGCTTTATTGTTAACCATTTTTTTGTCTTCAGGTACGCCATTCACAACTTTGAGTGGTTATACCAGAATGATGCCTGCAGGTTTAGGTATCATCTTGGTATCATTCTTTTCAGCCAGCGGTCGGCTTTCATGTAAAAGCAATCCTAGCGGCTAATTAGCCTCTAGACTGCTTTTACAAGCCGTGGGAGGGAATGCCCCCCCCCCACCGTCTTCCGTGTTTTTCTCTGGCTCTCCTGTCTCAACAGGGGACCAGAAAATGCAGCCGGTGATTCAGCCAGCTGACCATAGAGCTGATCAGAGACCAGAGTGGCTCCAAACATCTCTATGGCCTAAGAAACTGGAAGCTACGAGCATTTTATGACTTAGATTTCGCTGGATGTAAATAGCGCCATTGGGAAATTGGGGAAGCATTTTATCACACCGATCTTGGTGTGGTCAGATGCTTTGAGGGCAGAGGAGAGATCTAGGGTCTAATAGACCCCAATTTTTTCAAAAAAGAGTACCTGTCACTACCTATTGCTATCATAGGGGATATTTACATTCCCCGAGATAACAATAAAAATGATTAAAAAAAAATAAAAATGAAAGGAACAGTTTAAAAATAAGATAAAAAAGCAAAAAAATAATAAAGAAAAAAAAAAAAAAAAAAAAAAAAAAAAAAGCACCCCTGTCTCCCCCTGCTCTCGCACTAAGGCGAACGCAAGCGGCGGTCTGTCGTCAAACGTAAACAGCAATTGCACCATGCATGTGAGGTATCACCGCGAAGGTTAGATCGAGGGCAGTAATTTTTGCAGTAGACCTCCTCTGTAAATCTAAAGTGGTAACCTGTAAAGGCTTTTAAAGGCTTTTAAAAATGTATTTATTTTGTTGCCACTGCACGTTTGTGCGCAATTGTAAAGCATGTCATGTTTGGTATCCATGTACTTGGCCTAAGATCATCTTTTTTATTTCATCAAACATTTGGGCAATATAGTGTGTTTTAGTGCATTAAAATTTAAAAAAGTGTGTTTTTTCCCCAAAAAATGCGTTTGAAAAATCGCTGCGCAAATACTGTGTGAAAAAAAAAAATGAAACACCCACCATTTTAATCTGTAGGGCATTTGCTTTAAAAAAATATATAATGTTTGGGGGTTCAAAGTAATTTTCTTGCAAAAAAAAAAAACTTTTTCATGTAAACAATAATGCCGCGTACACACGAGCGGACATTACGGCGGACTTTGCCCGGCGGACTTTTCGACGTACTTTCCGACGGACTTTGTGAATGAACGGACTTGCCTACACACAATCCACCAAAGTCCGTCGAATTCGTACGTGATGACGTACGACCGGACTAAAACAAGGAAGTTCATAGCCAGTAGCCAATAGCTGCCCTAGCGTGGCTTTTTGTCCGTCGAACTAGCATACAGACGGCGGACTTTTCGACCGGACTCGATTTCAACGGATAAATTTAAAACAAGTTTCAAATCTAATTCCGTCGAACTTTTGAGAAAACAAAGTCCGCTGGAGCCCACACACATCGAATTGTCCGACGAAATCCAGTCCGCCGGGCAAAGTCCGCCGTAATGTCCGCTCGTGTGTACGCGGCATAAGTGTCAGAAAGGGCTTTGTCTTCAAGTGGTTAGAAGAGTGGGTGATGTGTGACATAAGCTTCTAAATGTTGTGCATAAAATGCCAGGACAGTTCAAACCCCCCCCCAAATGACCCCATTTTGGAAAGTAGACACCCCAAGCTATTTGCTGAGAGGCATGTCGAGTCCATGGAATATTTTATATTGCGACACAAGTTGCGGGAAAGAGACAATTTTTTTTTTTTTTTTGCACAAAATTGTCACTAAATGATATATTGCTCAAACATGCCATGGGAATATGTGAAATTATACCCCAAAATACATTCTGCTGCTTCTCCTGAGTACGGGGATACCACATGTGTGAGACTTTTTGGGAGCCTAGCCGCGTACGGAACCCCGAAAACCAAGCACCGCCTTCAGGCTTTCTAAGGGCGTGAATTTTTGATTTCTCTCTTGACTGCTTATCACAGTTTCGGAGACCATGGAATGCCCAGGTGGCACAAACCCCCCCAAATGACCCCATTTTGGAAAGTAGACACCCCAAGCTATTTGATGAGAGGTATAGTGAGTATTTTGCAGACCTCACTTTTTGTCACAAAGTTTTGAAAATTGAAAAAAGAAAAAAAAAAAAGTTTTTTCTTGTCTTTCTTCATTTTCAAAAACAAATGAGAGCTGCAAAATACTCACCATGCCTCTCAGCAAATAGCTTGGGGTGTCTACTTTCCAAAATGGGGTCATTTGGGGGGGTTTTGTGCCACCTTGGCATTCCATGGCCTCCGAAACTGTGATAGGCAGTGAAGAGTGAAATCAAAAATTTTCACCCTTAGAAATCCTGAAGGCGGTGATTGGTTTTCGGGGTCCCGTACACGGCTAGGCTCCCAAAAAGCCCCACACATGTGGTATCCCCGTACTCAGGAGAAGTAGCTAAATGTATTTTGGGGTGCAATTCCACATATGCCCATGGCCTGTGTGAGCAATATATCATTTAGTGACAACTTTGTGCAAAAAAAAAAAAAAAAAAAAAAAATGTGTCACTTTCCCACAACTTGTGTCAAAATATAAAATATTCCATGGACTCAATATGCCTCTCTGGAAATAGCTTGGGGTGTCTACTTTCCAAAATGGGGTCATTTGGGGGGGTTTTGTGCCACCTGGGCATTCCATGGCCTCCGAAACTGTGATAGGCAGTAAAGAGTGAAATCATAAATTTACGCCCTTAGAAATCCTGAAGGCGGTGATTGGATTTCGGGGCCCCGTACGCGGCTAGGCTCCCAAAAAGTCCCACACATGTGGTATCCCCATACTCAGGAGAAGCAGCTGAATGTATTTTGGGGTGCAATTCCACATAGGCCCATGGCCTGTGTGAGCAATATATCATTTAGTGACAACTTTTTGTAAATATTTTTTTTTTTTTTGTCATTATTCAATCACTTGGGACAAAAAAAATAAATATTCAATGGGTTCAACATGCCTCTCAGCAATTTCCTTGGGGTGTCTACTTTCCACAATGGGGTCATTTGGGGGGGTTTTGTACTGCCCTGCCATTTTAGCACCTCAAGAAATGACATAGGCAGTCATAAACTAAAAGCTGTGTAAATTACAGAAAATGTACCCTAGTTTGTAGACGCTATAACTTTTGCGCAAACCAATAAATATACGCTTATTGACATTTTTTTTACCAAAAACATGTGGCCGAATACATTTTGGCCTAAATGTATGACTAAAATTGAGTTTATTGGATTTTTTTTATAACAAAAAGTAGAAAATATCATTTTTTTTCAAAATTTTCGGTCTTTTTCCATTTATAGCGCAAAAAATAAAAACCGCAGAGGTGATCAAATACCATCAAAAGAAAGCTCTATTTGTGGGAAGAAAAGGACGCAAATTTCGTTTGGGTACAGCATTGCATGACCGCGCAATTAGCAGTTAAAGCGACGCAGTGCCAAATTGGAAAAAGACCTCTGGTCCTTAGGCAGCATAATGGTCCGGGGCTCAAGTGGTTAATGAAAAGATTCCGTGGAGACCATGTTTTCAGATATGTCCCTCTTTTTTGCCGGGATGTCCAAACCAAATCTTCCATAAGGTTCAATTGTTCTACTCTTTTAAGCCACAATCCTACCGTTGGTGGTTGTGCCTGCTTCCAAGTGAGTGGAATGCATGCTCTAGCTGCATTCAGCAGATGACATGGAATAGATTTCTTATATGATTTAACTGGGATTTTAGTATCTTGTAATAGGAAGAAAGATGGATCCTCCGGAATCTCCTGATCACTAAATTTTTGAGCAATTCTCCGGACTTCCTTCCAAAAGTTCTCTATTCTTGGGCAGGACCGGAAAATATGCATTAACATCTCCTCCTTCCCCCCCGCAACGCCAGCAAATATCTGATACCTCCGGGTAGCATCTGTTTAGGAATGCTGGGGTGCGGTGCCACCGGGACAGAATCTTAAAATTTGTCTCCTGCATTCTTATGCAGATTGACGACTCAAATATATTGTGTATCATATTAGTACACTGCTCTCTCCTCTCTTCTTTTCCTCCTTCTCTTCTCTCCCCTTTCCTCTCTTCTTCCCTCGCCTCCCCTTTTATCTCCTCTTCCTTCTCCCCCCTTCCCTCCTCTCCTCTTCTCTCCCACCTCTCTCCTCTCCCCTTTCCTCTCTTCTTCCCTCTCCTCTCTCTTCTCCCTTCCCCTTTCTTTTCCAGTCCTTTCACGCTGTCTTTTCTTTTCTTTCCCTCCTTCCTTCCTTCCTTCCTTCCTTCCTTCCTTCCTTCCTTCCTTCCTTCCTTCCTTCCTTCCTTCCTTCCTTCCTTCTTGCAATGGGGACACCTGTCTCATTGAAACTATCTAAGAGGGGAATCTCCCCCAAGCTCCCCCCCAGTGTAATCCGCAGTGACGAGCTGTCAATGGGAGTTCTAGCCTTTACCCATAAATGAAAGTACTATTTACAAAGAATTAGCTGTTCCAATGTCTCAAGCAATTACACAGGTGTCACAAAGAACCCCCATCTTTTTCCTAATACGTTTATTTCTCATGACCTAGATCTGGAAAATACCACATGATGGCCACTAGATGGAGCTGATAATGATAAGAAATAAACATGCTAAGTGAATTATGGGGATTATCCATAAAGGCTGTGCAAATTCTGAGACAGTGTGAATGTCTCAGCATTCACTCAAAAGTCACAAATTATATCTGTAGTGTTTGTAGTGTTTGTATCGTGTGTGAACTGTCAGTTTCTACTTGTTGAACATTACCTAAAATTCAATCCTAAGAAAAAAAAAATAGCCTCAAGAACATTTGACCATAACAGTTAAAGAACATTTGACCAACAGAGAAAATAAGCTAACACTATAGGCTAAGAACATTCGACCTGAAGAGGAAATAATATGAGGGAGACCTCAGCATTATAAACTAAGAGATGCATTTCCTTCAAAAAATGGCAGAGCTATTTGTCATGTGAAACTGCATATACAGTATATTCATTTTGTGCAAATGGAGGCAAAAATTAATGTTATTGGGCTATTTTCTCTCCAGATTGAAAGTTTTTTTATTGATAAGTATAAATTAAATCAGGAAAATACCCCATTATGGCCACTAGATGGAACTAATGACCATGTACAGAACTGATGCAATTTTGCAGACATGAAACACTGTTGTATTGCCTCATTACCACCTGTTTAACCTCCTAAATACCGGAAAACCTCACCGCAACTGTTATTTGGCAGGACAGACATGCCAAAACCCTGATCCAGGGTTGTGGGGGAAAGCACCTTCATTAACAAGGTATTTTCCTCATGTTGCGGTCATATTCCAGATTCCGATAAGCCCCCCACCCACAGACCCCCATAACCACTGGACCAGGGCTGTGGGGAAGAGGACCTTCATTAACAAGTTGTCTTTCCCATGTTGCGGTCATATTTCAGATTCCAATAAGCCCCTCACCCACAGACTCCCACAACCACTGGACCAGGGTTGTGGGGAAGAGGACCTTCATTAACAAGGTATCTTCCTCATGTTGTGGTCATATTCCAGATTCCGATAAGCCCCCCACCCACAGACTCCCACAACCATTGGACCAGGGTTATAGGGAAGAGGAACTTCATTAACAGGGTATCTTCCTTGTGTTGAGCTCATATTGCAGATTCTGATAAGCCCCTCCATTCTTAGACCCCCACGACCACTGGACCAGGGTTTTGAGGAAGAGGAGCTTCATTAACAAAGTATCTTCCTCATGTTGTGGTCATATTCCAGATTCCGATAAGCCCACCCACCCACAGACCCCCATAACCACTGGACCAGGGTTGCTTAAGGCATCCCCAGGTATGTTTTTTTTAACCGCTTGCCGACCGCCTCACACAGATATACGTCGGCAGAATGGCACAGGCAGGCAAATGGGCGTACCTGTATGTCCCTTTAAATTCCTGTCGGGCGCGTGCGTGCACACTTAACCCCTTGATCGCCCCCCCAAATGTTTAACCCCTTCCCTGCCTGTGTCATTTACACAGTAATCAGTGCATTTTTATAGCACTGATCGCTGTATAAATGTCAATGGTCCCAAAATAATGTCAAAAGTGTCCGATGTGTCCGCCATAATGTCGCAGTCAAAAATCACAGATCGCCACCATTACTAATAAACAAAAAAAATTAATAATAAAAATGCCATAAAACTATCCCCTATTTTTTTGCGCAAATCAATCAATATACGTTTATTACGATTTTCTTTTACCAAAAATATGTAGAATACATATCGGCCTAAACTGAGGAAAAAAATTGTTTTTTTATATATTTTCGGGGGATATTTATTTTAGCAAAAAGTAAAAAATACTGCTTTTTTTTTTTTCAAAATAGTCACTCTTTTTTTGTTTATAGCGCAATAAATAAAAACCGCAGAGGTGATCAAATACCACCAAAAGAAAGCTCTATTTGTGGGAAAAAAAGGACGTCAATTTTGTTTGGGTACAACGTCACACAACTGCGTAATTGTCAGCTAAAGCGACGCAGTGCCGAATCGCAAAAAATGCTCTGGTCAGGAAGGGGGTAGAATCTGCCAGGGCTGAAGTGGTTAAAGGAACTGGGCAATTCTTTTATTTTTTTTTTTAATGTTTTGCATTGATACAGGGCAGTGCCCAACCCCCCCTATGCCCTTTGACAACTTCTTGCCTAGTAGCCTTGAAAATGGCCAGAATAGACTTTAAAGATTGAGTTCCCAATGACCTCAATAGGGTTTGGTTTTGCACCTATAACTCCCCTCCACTTCCACATACATTATGTATTGCCCTTCTGATTTCTCTTTCTGTCTCTTTGCCATCCTTTTATTCTTTTTCCATTATCATCAACGCGTAGGCCCACGTCCCATGAGATATCCTGTCATGGCAAGATCCCTAACAGACCATTTACCCTTTGCTGTGAAGTCGCCCCCCTCTCTAGTAGGACCAGCGAGACATTGCCCAGCTAAAGAATTGCCCAGCCCAGCTGAGATTTGATGTTCCATTAAGTCTTTTCTTGGGTATTGCCCATGTGACACGGCCCTTATGCCATCTCCATCATCTCTCTGCCTTTCTCTGTGCCTCCTACATACACATACCCAAAGTGGAGCCCAACACACCCCTTCGGTATTCGATACTCTCAGAGACTTACCGGTCATGTCCAGGTTCTGGTTGGCTCTGCTGACTCTGGTAGAAGACGTAACATATCACCAAAGTATTGAGGACCAGGATGACCTTCCATGGGTAATGTCTCACCATTATGATATAACACAATGATGGTAGTGGAGCAGATTGGGATACCTCTGGGTAATTTCACTCTCTGCTGGTGGAAGTGACCTCACCCCTATAGGAGTGCACACCATAAATAAATCTTTATGTAAACTTCATGAAAGAATTCCATATCTTCTCCACCATGCTAGCAGGTTTCTGGGCTCACTGCCCAACTCCTTTTCTCTTTCAGTCCATCCACCGACCGCCAGTAATACAGAGAAGAGAGTTCAAACTTTAAATCCAAAATCCGGGCTTAACAACTATTGGCTGCATACAAAGGGCGTGTGTATTCTTCCTTCAATCTCGCTGTGCTCCGTGTCGTACATCCAAATCTATGCAGTAATTCAATGTGAGAGAACTCCTGAACTTTGCCTCCATGGAGGAGGTTCAAGCAATAAAGGCCGGCTAAGGCACACACTGTCACTTTAATGGAGAGAACATTGATTCAGCACTTATATCTCCTCCACTCTCTGACAAAGTACAACCTGTCATTCTATGTACACATCCAACACTGTCCACTACCTCCACACTCTGTCACCTTAAATACAGATTACTGATCCAGCACCAATTCCGTCTAAACTATCTGTCACCTTATATACAGATTACTGATCCAGCACTGCTTCCTCCTCCGCTATCTGACACCTTATATACAGATCACTGATCAGGCACTGCTTCCTCCTCTACTATCTGTCACCTTATATACAGATTACTGATCCAGCACTGCTTCCTCCTCCACTATCTGTCACCTTATATACAGATCACTGATCCAGCACTGCTTCCTCCTCCACTCTCTGTCACCTTATATACAGATTACTGATCCAGCACCAATTCCGTCTAAACTATCTGTCACCTTATATTCAGATTACTGATCCAGCACTGCTTCCTCCTCCGCTATCTGACACCTTATATACAGATCACTGATCAGGCACTGCTTCCTCCTCTACTATCTGTCACCTTATATACAGATTACTGATCCAGCACTGCTTCCTCCTCCACTATCTGTCACCTTATATACAGATCACTGATCCAGCACTGCTTCCTCCTCCACTCTCTGTCACCTTATATACAGATTACTGATCCAGCACTGCTTCCTCCTCCACTATCTGTCACCTTATATACAGATCACTGATCCAGCACCTCTTCCTCCTCCACTATCTGTCACCTTATATACAGATTACTGATCCAGCACTGCTTCCTCCTCCACTATCTGTCACCTTATATACAGATTACAGATCCAGCACTGCTTCCTCCTCCACTATCTGACAAGCAGTGGCGTCACTAGTGTTGATGTCACCTGGTGCGGTAAAACATGTTGTCAAACCCCCCCCCCCACCATTTTTAGGCCGGCAGCCCAGCATTGGAGCTCGTTGGTGTGCGTTGCAGTGGTCAATAAGGCCTAGAGCAGTGATGTCAAACCTTGGCACCCCAGATGTTTTAGAACTACATTTCCCATGATGCTCCACTACACTGCAGAGTGCATGAGCATCATGGGAAATGTAGTTCGAAAACATCTGGGGTGCCAAGGTTCGACATCACTGGCCTAGAGGATGACAGGTTAGGCACTTCTTAATGTCTCTCAGTCCCTAGAAGCAGTAATCGATAATGGCCGACAGGCCCTCTTACCAGTCTCAGCAAAACTAGAGCAGTGATCCCTCTGGTTGGAGGTTTGCTCACTCTGGGTTGCCCAGGTCAACTCTGGTAATTAGTGTAACACATCTCTACCCTGGCAGTGGCTCAGTCTTTCTCTCTCTGGTGGTGCTGGGCAGCAGTGTGGCCCTCACTTTAGTGGTGCTGGGCAGCAACGTGGCCGTCTCTCTGGTGGTGCTGGGCAGTGTAGCTCTGTCTCTGGTGGTGCTGGGTAGCGTAGCTTTCTCTCTGGTGGTGCTGGGCAGTGTGACTCTCTCTCTGGTGGTGCTGAGCAGCAGCATGACTCTCTCTGTAGTGGTGCTGGGCAGCAGCCTGGCTCCTTCTCTGGTGGTGCTAGGCAGCGTGGCTCCCTCTCTTGTGGTGCTAGGCAGCCTGGTCTGATGGTGCTAGGCAGTGTGGCTCTCTCTCTGGTGGTGCTGGGCAGCGTGGCTCTCTCTCTGTGTGGGGGTGCTGGGCAGCATGGCTCTCTTTTTTGTGGTGTGGGTAAAGCATGGCTCTCTCTCTGGTGTTTCTGGGCAGCAGCATGGTTCTCTCTGGTGGTGCTGGACAGCATGGCTCTCCCTCTGGTGGTGCAGATACAGCATGGCTCTCTCTCTCTTGTGGTGTGGGTACAGCGGGGCTCTCTCTCTCTCTGATGGTGCGGGTACAGTGTGTTTCTCTCTCTGTTGGTGCAGGTACAATGTGGCTCTCTTTCATGAAGGTTCAGATACAGAGTGCCCCTCTCTCAGAGCAGCTTTATGGTGCCCTTTGTTGGTGCTGGGCAGCGTGGCTCTCCCTCTGGTGGTGCAGATACAGCATGGCTCTCTCTCTTGTGGTGAGGGTACTGCGTTTCTCTCTCTCTGATGGTGCGGGTACAGTATGTTTTTCTCTCTGTTTGTGTAGGTACAGCGTGGCTCTCTCTCTGGTGGTGTGGATACAGTGTGGTTCTCTCTCTGGTGGTGCGGGTACAGTGTGTGTCTCTCTCTGGTGGTGTGGGTACAGTGGGGCTCTCTCTTGTGGTGTGGGTACAGCATGGCTCTCTCTCTCTGATGGTGTGGGTACAGCGTAGCTCTTTCTCTAATGGTGCGGGTACATTGTGGCTCTCTCTCTGGTGGTGAAGGTACAGTGTGGCTCTCCCTCTGGTGGCGCAGGAACAGCATGGCTCTCTCTCTGGTCTTGCGGGTACAGTGTGGTTCTCTCTCTGGTGGTGCGGGTACAGCATAGCTCTCTCTCTGGTGGTGCAGGTACAGTGTGGCTCTCTTTCTGGTGGATCTGGGCAGTGTGGCTCTCTCTCTGGTGGTGTGGGTACAGCGTGGCTCTCTCTCTGGTGGTGCAGGTACAGTGTGGCTCTCTTTCTGGTGGTTCTGGGCAGTGTGGCTCTCTTTTTAATGGTGCGGGTACAGCGTGGCTCTCTCTCTCTGATGGTGCGGGTACAGTGTGGCTCTCACTCTGGCTTCCCCCAGCACAGTCCTCTATTTTTCCTGTCTCCTGTAGTGTTCACTTCCTTAGCTTTTTTCCGGGTTCCAGGCTCTCTCTCTCTCCCCCTAGCAGAGTGCAGGGGGCCAGGGTTATGGGGATGAGGCCCTTGTCCCCATCAACATGGCAGGGCCCCCCGGGCCCAAAGCACCCACCCCCACGTTGAGGGCATGTGGCCTGGTATGGTTCAGGAGGGGGCGTTCGCTCGTCCCCCCTTTCCTGACTTGCCTGGCTGCATGCTCAGATAAAAATTGGCATGGGGTTCCCCTTAAAGTCCATACCAGACCCGAAGGGCCTGGTATGCATTGGGGGACCCCTTGCTGTTTTGTTTTCATCATCTTTAATTATCTGCATTTTTTTTTTTTTACATTCATATGTCAGCGGGGAACCCGCTAACAGCTGATGAGTCATCCGTTGTTAAGGATGCGGCGGCTGGCTTCCTAGCCCGCATCCTTAACAACGGATGACTCATCAGCTATTTGCCAAGAATACCACATGTGATACCACCAGCAAAACCCTGGTGGTAAATATTGCATTTTTTTTTATTCTCTGGTCCATTTGTGAATTGGACTTTTTAAACAACATTTTTCATTTTGAGGAAAATACTGCATAGCCATTTTTTTTTAATTGGACTTAATTTACTACATGTGATAATTTATGCAAATGAGTCACGTCACTGCATTATCCTATGTGGTAAACGTTAGTGAATTGACCCCAATGTCCCCGCACTGTCCCTACTTTTCCATAACCTTTTCCTAGCTCTAAATACAGGTAACCTGTCTCTACAGTAGCCCCTTGCAAAAAACGCGCTAAACCTGGGAGCCAATGTCTTAAATAGACTCTGCCTGACCCAAGATGGCCACTCGAGTCACACTGGGTGCTACTTTCTCCTGTGACTACAGGAAGTCATAGAGGAACCAAGTTCCTCACAACTTCCTTCCCATTGTACCATGCCTCTTTGGTCAAGTGCCACCTGCAATGGGGAGTACAGACTGCACCTGCCTACAAGCTGCTTACTGTGAAACCAATAGCTCCGCGCTTAGGTAATAAAGGAACTGCAGCCCCCCAGCACAGAATCGCACCAATGTGAAATTCCAGAAAGAATAGAGTCAAAAACAGGGGTGATTGGCGCTGTTCCACTGAAATCAAAAAAACTGGTGTGGTATATCAAGTGAAACAAACTAAGCATAAATAACAATGTATGGAATAAAAACAAATTAAGTGAGACTGGCTAAAGTGTGTGAAACACCTGCCCCCATGAAAAGTGCAGCGTGTATTCACTCCTTAGTAAACCAAAATAGATCAAAATCTAGGTGAATCAAAAAAAGTGAAAAGAATTCCCAAACAGACTATCAGGAAATCCTTAAAACCATGTACTGATCATAATGAACATCAATAGTGCATAAACTAAAAAACACCAATAGTGCATAAATAAAATATGAAATCTATAATCACAAATGCACATAAGAGGATTAAAAATTCATCATAAATCTTGAGTCCACAAAACGTCCCAAAGAATATTAATAAAATAAAATATAAATAAAAAGGCTTGTAGTGTAAAGTTCTTCATAAAGTGCAAATCGTGAGTCTTTTTAAATCATCTAGCATTGATCTTAGTGACGTGAAATCCTCCTGTCTTCCAAACGCCCCCCAATGTGCCCTCACTCACCGAAAGGGAACACCCCTGCAGGGGTATCAGGCCTGTCAGCTGTATCCCGCAGCTATGGTCCCTGGTAAAGGCTCCCGGGTGTGGAACGAGCGGTGGAACGCACGCTGCACCGCGCTGTTTTTTCCTACTCAGTCTGACTGCCAACTAGGCAGCGGGATATTGTTGGCTCGTTTTTTGTATATTTAATAAAGCCTTTACATTTTACGGAATTACGCGATGGGATTCATTTTTATTTTATATGGATGTGCCTGCGGGGATTGACTGGAGCCAGCCCGGACACCGAGAGTGGAGATTCGAACAGGAGCCTTTACCAGGGACCATAGCTGCGGGATACAGCTGACAGGCCTGATACCCCTGCAGGGGTGTTCCCTTTCGGTGAGTGAGGGCACATTGGGGGGCGTTTGGAAGACAGGAGGATTTCACGTCACTAAGATCAATGCTAGATGATTTAAAAAGGCTCACGATTTGCACTTTATGAAGAACTTTACACTACAAGCCTTTTTATTTATATTTTATTTTATTAATATTCTTTGGGACGTTTTGTGGACTAAAGATTTATGATGAATTTTTAATCCTCTTATGTGCATTTGTGATTATAGATTTCATATTTTATTTATGCACTATTGGTGTTTTTTAGTTTATGCACTATTGATGTTCATTATGATCAGTACATGGTTTTAAGGATTTCCTGATAGTCTGTTTGGGAATTCTTTGCACTTTTTTTGATTCACCTAGATTTTGATCTATTTTGGTTTACTAAGGAGTGAATACACGCTGCACTTTTCATGGGGGCAGGTGTTGCACACACTTTAGCCATTCTCACTTAATTTGTTTTTATTCCATACATTGTTATTTATGCTTAGTTTGTTTCACTTGATATACCACACCAGTTTTTTTGATTTCAGTGGAACAGTGCCAATCACCCCTGTTTTTGACTCTACAAGCTGCTTACTGACACAGGTGAGTTGGAGTTGTGAGATCAGATCTTTTGTACAGGTTAGGCAGTATAGGTAAAATGAGGGGAGAGGGAAATTTTAGGAATCGTTGGATTTAGTTTATTTTTCCACCTAGTGAGTGTCATTTGAAAGTCCTTTAGAATATTTTTTGCTTTAGATTTTGGAACAAATGGACCTTCTAGAAGAAAAACCTCATACACTGTTACAAATTTTCCACCCAGCTCCATCGAATGTTCTCAAAACGGACATTGATTTGAGACAGAACGTTCATAAGGGCCCCCCCCCCCCCCCCAATGCGCCAGGCCCCTAATCTACATGCAGGGTGCCGGATGCATGGATTTCAATGTATTTATTTTTTTTTTGAAGCACATGATTAGAGCGAGAGGCTCTAATTGGCTTCAAAAAAGGATGGGCTTGGGGCTCTGCGCCCTGAGCCCACCCAGTTGTGTGACAATAGTGAATTAATATTCGCTATTGTCTTCCTAATTCCTAATTCTCCTCCCGGTCAATCAGGAAGCGGGCCCTGAGACCCGATTGGCTAGGGATTCTTAGGACTCCCGGCCAATCCGGTCCACCTCCTGTTCAGCCGGGCAAGCTCATCTCACATCTCATCTCTTCATCTCACCCCGATCAAGGACGGGAAGGCCTCCAATCACTGCCTTCCCGTCCGTCTCCCACGAGGGGGGGGTGCAAGTGAGGGCTTTGCTTGCCCCCCCAAAATATTGAAAACCAGTCGCCACTGATTTGACCCCACTTACAATTAGAATTGAACAAACATTCTGCAAATGAAAATTTTCGAATGAAATTCTACTAATGTATGGCCAGCTTAAGATGTAAAATGGAGAATCAAAAGCTGTTGACTTTTGACCCATGTCCTGGATTAACCTATGTTCTAAGTTCTCTTGTTTTTGATGCAGAACATGAGAGAGAATGTTAATTTTCTCTCACACTTGGCTTTTTTCATCTACTGTAAGTGCCAAGGCTGATGCTATCTGAGATAGTCAACAATTTTTCCAGTTCTTGGACTTGTGGCTGAGACAAGGCTTTCTTCTCAAGAAGATTATGTATAACCTCCCATTCCCATAAGCCTACTTCTTTGTGTATTTATTCCACTACCATTTCCTAGCTTTCGTATCTGATGCATGATACAACACTTGGTTGATGCACTTTATTTCAAGACTCTGGTTCTCTCATTTTAATTTTATTTTGCAAGATGTCTCTTTTTATTTGTTGCCTATTCAAGTGCTTGCATACTGTCCTGATGCTAGCCTATTGCGATCAAACAGGTCTGTACAAGTAAATTGAGGTTGTCAAGCATATCAACACATGCAGCTAGAATCATCATATCATTTAATGAACATAGAGAGTAACTTAGTTTGAGAGCGTTTTGCAAGACAAGCAAAATGTGTTCATAAATTTTGACTTGATATACAAACGATGTCTTGATATACATGTAGCGTCAAGTCACAACTGAGTATAAAAGAGGACAGGCGCCTCTAAGTGTAGAAATGTGGTTACATTTAATGAAGGTACAACATTTAGCGACTCACATGGTTGATGATTAAAACAGGCACATCTAAGTATGCAGGCATCCGGGGTAGAGCTGTCCACATAGACCATCCTCCTCATCCCCTCCACGCTGAGCTCCATGAGCGCTTCAAGCCTCGCTTTCAAATCGCTCTACTGCAGGGTAGTCTTCCCGGTCACGACTGTGAACTGACAGCGATGAGAGCCGGTGGTCCGGAGGATGGTCTATGTGGACAGCTTTACCCCCAGGTGCTTGCATATTTAGATGTGCCTCGTTTAATCAACCATGTTAGCTGCTAAATGTTGGACCTTCATTAAATGTAACCATATTGTTACACTTAAAGGCGCCTCTCTTTTCTTTTATACTCTGGAGCTCCTGCTGGCTTTTGCTTCTAATCCCCTTGTGGAGGCTTCCGTTTGTGGATGGACATTTTATGGTTACACAACCTATCACATTGCTATAATCTTTTTATATGGACTCTAAACTGAAAGACCTATGAATAAATGGTTGTGGAACGAATCATCTGAGTTTCCATTATTTCTTATGGGGAAATTCACTTTGATATAAAAGTGCTTTGGATTACAAGCATGTTTCCAGAACAAATTATGCTCGCAATCCAAGGTTTTACTGTACTGTATATTACCGTATTTATCGGCGTATAGCACGCGCCGGCGTATAACACGCGCCGGCGTATAACACGCGCCGGCGTATAACACGCACCCCAAGTTTAGGAGGGAATTTTAAGGAAAAAAACTTTTAGGTGGGAAGTTTAAGGAAAAAAAACTTACATTTAAATGCCCATCAATGCAGCGTTATCGTGTCCATCTGCAGCCTTGTCAGTGTCAGTGCAGCCTTGCCCCAGTGTCCATTGCAGCCTTGTCAGTGCAGCTTTGCCCCAGTGCAGCCTTGTCAGTGCAGCTTTGCTCCAGTGCAGAATTGTCAGTGCAGCTTTGCCCCAGTGCAGCCTTGTCAGTGCAGCCTTGTCAGTGCAGCCTTGTCAGTGCAGCTTTGCCCCAGTGCAGCCTTGTCAGTGCAGCCTTGTCAGTGCAGCTTTGCCCCAGTGCAGCCTTGTCAGTGCAGCCTTGCCCCAGTGCAGCCTTGCCCCAGTGGTCAGTGAAGCCTTGCCCCCAGTGTCCATTACATGATCGCCGCCGACATACACAAAGTGTGTAGTTTTAAATATGGCGCCGCGGAGTTCGGAGGGACTCGGTTACTGGGCGGAGCCGAGATACACATAGCTGAGTGTACTCGGCTCTTCTCGTTGCCACTCACAGTCACGCCCAGTCCCGCCCTATGATGGACATAACATAGGAGCGCCCGAAAGAGCCGAGAACACTCGGCTATGTGTATCTCGGCTCCGCCCAGTCACTGTGATCTCGGCGGCGCTCGTTCAGCTCCGCCGAGTCCCTCCGAACTCCGCTGCGCCATATTTAAAACTACACGCTATGTGAATGTCGGCGGCAATCGCCGCGAATAGATCACAATTAGCGGGGATCAGCGTATAACACGCACCCACGATTTTCCCCTGATTTTAAGGGGGAAAAAGTGCGTGTTATACGCCGATAAATACGGTAATTTCCCAAAAACAGGAGGTCCACCACACTTCCATATAATCTAAAAATCATGATCAATCATGTTACAAAATGCTTATTTTTGGATGCATACAGTATCTACCAACAATCATAACCACACAGGATAAATGATTTCAAATGTGTGTCCCATATGTTTATGTGTTTCTCAGGTCTTGCTCACTTCTTCAGAACAAGTAAACCCAACCTATAAAGTATATTGTTTTACAATGTTTGTTTTTTACCCAACATGTTTACGAGGTGTGTCTAAAAGGTTTGTTGAATGGTATAAAACAAACAAGACAGAAGATACAAACAAATTACCTTCATTGGCTTTCAAAACAATTGCCATCCTTCACAACACATTTTTGGCAACGTTCATAAAGATTCTGGAAACTGTTAGCAAAGGTATCTTTAGGAATCGATTGCAGAACCGGTGTCACACATTCTTGGATTGCTGCCAAGAAGGCGATTAACATTGTCTTGACTTTGGACTTTTGCAGGCGACTCTTTCTGGGTCACAGGGAAGACGGTGAATGCCATTTCATCTATTGTTTCTTGGATTCCGATCAAACTGGTAGTATCAGGTCTCATCCCCTGTGACGATGGTTCACAGAAAGCATGGATCCTGGTCACACATAGTAATGAAATCTCCAGAGGTTTCCATCCATTTTTCTTTCTGTTCATCTGTCAGCTTGTGCGGCACAAACCGAGAACAGACTTTCCGCTTACTCAAATCTTCAGGGACGATGGTGCGCACCGTGTCCTTGTTAATGCCCAATTCCTTTGCCATAAAACATAGAGTCAGTCGCCGATCTCGTGCCAGCATTTGTCACTCGATCATGTCTGGGGTTCTACTTGTTGATGGCTGACCCGAACGTGGCTTATCCTCAGACGTTTCCTTCCAGTTGAGAAAGCCCTTGAACCAGTCTTAAACAAATTTTCCGCTCAAAGCTTCCATCCCATACACTTGCACAAACATTTTATGGGACTCCATCGCCATTTTCCGCAAATTGTAGTAGAACTTGATGTTCACTCATTGCTTCATTGCAATGTCACCCTACCTCTCACACTGACTACGTTCGACTGCCCACAACAGGTTTACCCTGAGGGTCATGTGTACTCCACGCTACACTTGGCGCACCTGGCCCATGTTGCCGCTCGGACCAGACACCAAGATTTTTAGACCCACCGCTTACAGATAGATCAGTATCCAAAAACCTGAATAATATCTAAATAAATATTTTATAGAATCATAGTGTCATGTACTGGTAGTGATCGAACTGATGAGAGGGCTTACACCTTCTGTCTTGTTTGTTTCCTGAGATTAATGACAGGTTAGGACAGGACATGGAGTGGCATGGGCACTTGTACTAAGTCCTGGCCAGCAGAAGAAGGAGAGCTTGCAATGACGTAGAAGCTGAAGAACAGGAACTCAAGTCAGGTGTTGTCAAGGGACTTTCAGAAGCAGAAGGCAGGAACATAGTCAACCAGGCAGAAGCTGGCAATGGGCGAGCAGCAGAGGTATAGATTCAGAAGACAAGAGCGTAAACAGGAGCATGGTCAAGATTAGTGTCACATGGGAAGATGGTGAGTCTAATGCACACAGGCGGATTTTTGGACTGGACTGGTCCGACGGACTTTCAACGGACTTTCGATGGACTTTTGACGGAATGCCGACCAACTTTTGAACAAACAGACTTGCCTGCACACGATCACACCAAAGTCCGACGGATTCGTACGTGATGACGTACGACCGGACTAAAATAAGGAAGTTGATAGCCGGTAGCCAATAGCTGCCCTTGTGTGGGTTTTCGTCCGTCGGACTAGCATGCAGACGAGCGGATTTTTGGACCGGACTCGAGTCCGTCGGAAAGATTTGAAACATGTTTCAAATCTAAAGTCTGTCAGATTTTTGACTGAAAAAGTCCGCTGCAGGTCCGATGGAGCCCACACACGGTTGGATTGTCCGCTGGATTCGGTCCGTCAGGCCAGTCCGGTCGAAAAGTCCACCCGTGTGTACACAGCATAAGGGATAAGCAGGGTGCAGAGTCAAAAAATAAGCCAGAGGTCAGATACTTGAGGGATTGAGATCAGGTGTAGTCAAAAGGCAAACCGAGTAGTCAGAAGGCAAACTGAGTATACTGAGTATATCACAGGATCAAGCAGGGTTTGGTCACAGGTCACAGCAGCTGATGACCACTCAACAATGATCTCGATCTTGCAGTGCTTTAAATATGCCACTGGGCAACAAAAGTAAATTCAAACATGCATGTTCATGCTCATGAGCGCGCTAATGGCCCTGATTCCGTGCACAATTCTGGAGGACCATTCTGTGCATTCAGTGTATGTTTAACGCAGTATACAGTATCTCAATGCATTACTGCACATTAAAGTGGTTGTAAACCCTTTACAACTACTTTTTACTACAGGCAAGCCTATAATTAGGCTTCAATACACTGTATTATATACTCTGCACTGCACTATATACTCTGCACTGTATTATATATACTATACTAACTGCACTATATACTCTGAACTTCATTATATATACTATACGGACTGCACTATATACTCTGAACAGCATTATATATACTATACGGACTGCACTATATACTCTGAACTGCATTATATATACTATACGGACTGCACTATATACTCTGACCTGTATTATATATACTATACGGACTGCACTATATTCTCTGAACTGCATTATATATACTATACAGACTGCACTATATACTCTGAACTGCCTTATATACAGTATACTATACAGACTGAACTAAATACTATTAATTGTATTATATATACACTGTGTTATATACTCTGCCCTACACTGTGCTATATACTCCGCAGTACACTTTGCTATATACTCTGCCCTACACTGTGCTATATACTCTGCAGTACGCTGTGTTATATACTCTGCCCTACACTGTGCTATATACTATGCAGTACACTAACAATTGCGCGGTCGTGCAACGCTGTACCCAAACAAAATTGACGTCCTTTTTTTTCCTCAAATAGATCTTTCTTTTGGTGGTATTTGATCAGCTCTGCGGTTTTTATTTTTCGCGCTATAAACAAAAAGACTGACAATTTTGAAAAAATATATATATTTTTTACTTTTTGCTATAATAAATATCCCCAATTTTTTTTAAAAAAAGCAAATTTTTTCCTCAGTTTAGGCCGATATATATTCTTCTACAAATTTGTGGTAAAAAAAATCTCAATAAGCGTATATTGCGCAAAAGTTATAGCGTCTACAAAATAAGGGATAGATTTATGGCATTTTTATTATAATTACTATTTTATTATTATTATTTTTTTACTAATAATGGCGGCGATCTGCGATTTTTATTGGGACTGCGACATTATGGCGAACACATCGGACACTTTTGACACATTTTTGAAACCATTGACAATTATACAGCGGTCAGTGCTATAAAAATGCACTGATTACTGTGTAAATGTCACTGGCAGGGAAGGGGTTAAACACTAGGGGGGCGATCAAGGGGTTAACTGTGTGACCTGACTGTGTGTTCTAACTGTGGGGGGAGGGGACTGACTATAAGAGATGACAGATCGTGGTTCCTAGCTATTAGGAACTCACGATCTGCCTCTCCTCTCCATACACAGAACAGGGATTTGTGTGTTTAAACACACACGTCCCTGTTCTGCCTCTCGTGCACGCGCCGGCCACGAGCATCGGCACCCCCACAATGCAGCGCGCGCCATGCGTGCACCAGCTATCCCGCTTAAAGGAGCCGATGTACAGCTACGACGGTTCACGGGATCGTGCCAACCTGCCACAGTATAATGTCGGCAAGTGGTTAAGGTCTGCGGCAGAGACACCAAAATGTATCCAAAAAATCTCTAATCTTGTTCCCAGTGCACTATACTGTGGCCTCATCATACAGATTAGCTCCCCAAGCCGTTGTTTACAAAATAAAGAAAGCTTGCAGGGAAAATGTAATTTTTTTGGCTTTATAAATGCAATTATTGCTGCAGCAGCTTCTATACATGGTACAGTGCTACTTTACAGGTAGACTAAGGGGACCACCCAAGTACTATATTGAAAGGAATTTTTCATTGTTATGCTTTCACTTTAAGTATCAACAAATCACTGCTCATCTACAAATGACATTTTTTACAAATACATTTTTCATTGATACATGTCCCCCAGGGCAGGACCCAGACCCCCCCCCCCCCCCCCCCAGCCGTTTTTCCCCTAATACTTGCATATAAGCCTTCAAAATGGGCACTTTAGATTTTTACAGTTCGGGGCCCATAGACTTCAATGGGGTTCGTCATTCGGTTCCGAACTTTTGCAATGTTCTAAAGTTCTGGTGTGAACTTAACAGGGGGTCATTTTGCCCATCCCTAGTTGATATGCTCGACGACCACAATTTACCTGTATAGACTTGGTTACTTTAACATTTTGGAGATGATCAACACTGCAATGTGATAAGGTTTTGTATCCAAGGACCCCTAACTTTAATATATGATGAGCTATGCTACCAAGCACATAATTGAAGTCCAGAAGACTGGTCCTGAGGAAGTCCTTTGGTGACGAAAGTAGTTGGGTGAGGGTACAGCAGTGTTGGAGGAGTGTTTCCTGTATTGACAGTGGTATCAATTTCACATAAAAGCCTGCTAGGACCTACTTATTAATTTTTTAAGGCCATTTTGGATACCTGAGTCTGTCTATGGGAAAGCATGTCTGTGGTGGAGGATTTAGCGCCTTCTTCTCTGGGGTGGAGCACCAATTTGAAATGGACGCAATGGGGTTTATTTACTAAAACTGGAGAGTGTAAAATCTGGCAGCGAATCAGCTTCTAACTTCAGCTTGTTCAATTAAGCTTTGACAGAAAAAAACCTGGAAGCTGATTGGCCACCATTGCAGAGCTGCACCAGATTTTGCACTCTCCAGTTTTAGTAAATCGACCTCCCTGAGTTAATCAGAACTGTTTAATGCTATTGCTGCACAAGATCTGTATTTTGAATTAAATTGTTGTATGAGAGAGTTATATATATATATATATATGTATATATATGTATATATATATATATATATATATATATATATATATATATATATATATATATATATATATATATATATATATATATATATATATATATATATATATATATATATATATATATATATATATATATATATATATATATATATATGTATATATATGTATATGTCTGTATATATAAATATATATAGAGATGTTTTTATCACTTAATGACTATGGACTCTGTACTATGTATCAGACATTTCATGGACTCTTTGAACAGCTTAATGCTGTAAATAGAGTTTCTGCACCAAGCAAGTTGTACTCCTTCAGAGTAGGGAGATTTATATGGGTGTGCTTTTCGCTTAATGTTCATGCTCTATGTTTAACCCCTTAATGCCTAATGGTAAAACAAATGTTAATGCCTAAGCACAATTTTGCAACTTTAACATGTGTTAGTAAAATATCGTCACAACTACCGTATTTATCGGCGTATAACACACACTTTTTTCCCCTTAAAATCAGGGGAAAGTCGCAGGTGCGTGTTATACGCCGATCCCCTGCGATCCCGAGCTGTCAAACTTAAAAATCGCCGACCGCGATTTGAAAATGGCGCCGCCGGCCCCGAAATACACAGAGCCGGTCCTCGGCTCTTTCCGGCGGCTCTCGTTTACTTTCGGCTCCACTCGTAGTCCCGAGCGGAGCTATCCGAACCTACTCGGATAGCTCCGCTCGGGACGACGAGTGGAGCGGAACGTGAACGAGAGCCGCCGGAAAGAGCCGAGGACCGGCTCTGTGTATTTCGACGCCGGCGGCGCCATTTTCAAATCGCGGTCGGCGATTTTGAAGCCCAGGAAGCAGGGACAGGGGATCGAAGGCTGCACTGGGGCAAGGCTGCACTGGGGAAGGCTGCACTGACAAGGCTGCACTGGGGAAGGCTGCACTGACAAGGCTTCACTGGGGAAGGCTGCACTGACAAGGCTGCACTGGGGAAGGCTGCACTGGGGAAGGCTGCACTGACAAGGCTGCACTGACATGGCTGCACTGACATGGCTGCACTGACAAGGCTGCACTGACATGGCTGCACTGACAAGGCTGCACTGACAAGGCTGCACTGACAAGGCTGCACGGACATGGCTGCACGGACAAGGCTGCACTGACATGGCTGCACTGACAAGGCTGCACTGACAAGGCTGCACTGGGGAAGGCTGCACTGACAAGGCTGCACTGACATGGCTGCACTGGGGCAAGGCTGCACTGAGAAGGCTGCAATGATGGGCATTTAAATGTAAGTTTTTTTCCCTTCAACTTCCCTCCTAAAAGTTTTTTTTTTCCTTAAAATTCCCTTCTAAATTGGGGTGCGTGTTATACGCCGGTGCGTGTTATACGCCGATAAATACGGTACTTTGTGATTCCAGGAGGATTATACCATGTTTTTTTTTTCAGGACAATTGACCCCAAAAGCTTTAAAAAAAACATTCTGCCCGTGCAGCTCTCCGATGACATGGGAGGCCCAGGATGGCGCTGCATCAATATGATACTGGTACCGGCTTTAAAGCAATACGTTTCACTATTTAGGGATGGAGGGATTTTTTTAATCTTTTGAGGCTTGTAGTCCAATGCTGCAAAGAAGCGAAGGGAACTATGCCATAGCCCCAATCGTTGCATACGTGCTCCTCAGTTAACTATTAATGCAAGTACAGTGCTTTGAAAAAGTATTCACACCCCTTGAAATTTTCCACATTTCATGTCATGTTACAACCAAAATGTATTTTATTGGAATTTTATGTGTTAGACCAACACAAAGTGGCACATCATTGTGAAGTGGAAGGAAAATGATAAATGTCTTTCAAATTTTTTTACAAATAAATATGTGAAAAGTGTGGTGTGCATTTGTATTCAGCCCCCCGGAGTCAATACTTTGTAGAACCGCCTTTCACTGCAATTACAGATGCAAGTCTTTTTGGGGATGTCTGTACCAGATTTGCACATCTACAGAGGGACATTTTTGCCCATTCTTAGTTGGAAAAAATAGCTCAAGCTCTGTCAGATTGGATTGGATTGGATTGGAGAGTGTCTGTAATCAGCAATTTTCAAGTCTTGCCACAGATTCTCAACTGGATTTAGGTATGGACTGTGACTGGACCATTCTAATGCCGCGTACACACGGTCAAACTTTTCGTCTACAAAAGTCCGACAGCCCGTCCGAAGACTTTCAACTGACTTTTGGCGGACTTGCGGCAGACTTTCTAATGAACGGACTTGCCTACATACGATCACACAAAAGTCCGACGGATTCGTACGTGATGACGTACACCGGACTAAAATAAGGAAGTTGATAGCCAGTAGCCAATAGCTGCCCTAGCGTGGGTTTTTGTCCGTCGGACTAGCATACAGGCGAGCGGATTTCTGGGTCCGGCGTAGTTACGACGTAAAGATTTGAAGCATGTTTCAAATCTAAAGTCCGTCAGATTTGCGGCTGGAAAAGTCCGCTGAAAGTCCGGGGAAGCCGACACGCGATTGGATTGTCAGCAGGCTTTGGTCCGTCGGCGTCCGTCGGACTTTTGTAGACGAAAAGTCTGACCGTGTGTACGCGGCATAACACATGAATATGCTTTGAGCTAAACTATCCCATTGTAGCTCTGGCTGAATGTTTAGGGTCGTTGTCCTGTTGGAAGGTGAACCTCTGCCCCATTCTCAAGTCTTTTGCAGACTCTAACAGGTTTTCTTCTAAGATTGCCCTGTATTTGGCTCCGTCCATCTTCCTATCAACTCTGTCCCTACTGAAGAAAAGCATTCCCACAACATGATGCTGCCACCACCATGTTTCACGGTGGGGATGGTGTGTTCAGGGTGATCTGCAGTGTTAGTTTTCCGCCACACATAGCGTTTTGCTTTTAGGCCAAAAAGTTCAACCTTGGTCTCATCTGACCAGAGCACCTTCTTCCACATGTTTGCTGTGTCCCCCACATAGCTTCTCGCAAACCCCAAACGGGACTTCTTATGGCTTTCTTTCAACAATGTCTTTCTTCTTGCCACTCTTCCATAAAGGTCAGATTTGTGGAGTGCACGACTAATAGTTGTCCTGTGGACAGATTCTCCCACCTGAGCTGTGGATCTCTGCAGCTCCTCCAGAGTTACCATGGACCTCTTGGCTGCTTCTCTGATTAATGTTCTCCTTGCCTGGCCTGTCAGTTTTGGTGGACGGTCAAGTCTTGGTAGGTTTGCAGTTGTGCCATACTCTTTCCATTTTCGGATGATGGATTGAATAGTGCTC
Source organism: Lithobates septentrionalis (assembly GCA_037952835.1). Classification (NCBI taxonomy): domain Eukaryota; kingdom Metazoa; phylum Chordata; class Amphibia; order Anura; family Ranidae; genus Lithobates; species Lithobates septentrionalis. Next base: position 142,152 of record JBBDGP010003868.1, read on the forward strand.
CGTGAGATGTTCAAAGCTTGGGATATTTTTTTTATAATCTAACCCTGCTTTAGTTTTCTCCACAACTTTATCCCTGACCTGTCTGGTGTGTTCCTTGGCCTTCATGATGCTGTTCGTTTACTAAGGTTCTCTAACAAATCTCTGAGGGCTTCACAGAACAGCTGTATTTATACTGTGATTAAATTACACACAGGTGGACTCTATTTACTAAGTAGGCGACTTCTGAAGGAAATTGATTCCACTAGATTTTAGTTAGGGGTATCAGAGTAAAGGGGGCTGAATACAAATGCACGCCACACTTTTCACATAGTTATTTGTAAAAAATTGCAAACCATTTATAATTTTCCTTCCACTTCACAATTATGTGCCACTTTGTGTTGGTCTATCACATAAAACCCTAATAAAATACATTTATGTTTTTTGTTCTAACATGACAAAATGTGAACATTTTCAAGGGGTAGGAATACTTTTTCAAGGCACTGTATCTCTTCGTTTTAATCACAGCACACTACGTATGTTAAATAATAATTAACCATTCCTTTTATCTATGAAATGGAGCTTTAAAACAGTGTCGTCTTCTTTGCAATCTTTATTGCTTCAGTCTAATTGTTGTTGTCACAGGGGTTCAGCTTTTCAGCTTTAACAAACATACAGCTATCATTCATGTAAAGGTGGACTGTGCCCCACCAAAAAACGTCACAAGTGTCATAAATTGCTTTCTTTGCAAAATTGCTTTTCTGGCCAAGTCCTGCGTGTTTCTCAATCAACGTACATCTGTAAGGGTATAGGAGTATATATTTTTTCTTAAATAACGCATTTAATGCTTCAACTAAGAAACACATCGATTGCACATCTTAGCATGGAGAGCAGAGCCTAAAACACCTGCAGGTATGCATACATGGATGGGGAATGTACGATTTGTTCCTATTTTCATTTTCTTTCTGGCAGGGACTTGGCGTGGCAGTTTGCAGTGTGACGTTTGTCTAGGTTTTTGGTGCTTGGTGCCTTCATTTTTAGCTTAATGTTTGCATTCTAGAAAAGGCACTGGAACAGTTTAAGAATCAGAGGTTAACCTTTTCCTTAAAGGGGATAGGGGACAGGAAAGGGAAAGGGAAAAAAAGATAGAGAAAGAGGAAAAGAGAAAAGAAAGAGAAGATAATAAAGAAGATAATAAATCGGAACTGCATGGAAAAACAGAAAAAGAATAGGGAAAGGGAACAGGATTGGGAAAAAGGAACTGAATACAGAAAATGAACGGGATCAGAAGAGGGAGCTGGATAGGAGACAGGAACAGAATAGTGTGTATATGTGTGTGTATATATATATATATATATATATATATATATATATATATATATATATATATATATATATATATATATATATATATATATATATATATATATATATATATATATATATATATATATATATATATAATTACTAAAAGTATTGGAACACCTGCCTTTACACACTCATGAACTTTAATGGCATCTCAGTCTTATGCCCCGTACACACGGTCGGATTTTGGGATATGTGGGATAGGACCTTGTTGTCGGAATCCCACGGAAAATGTGGGATAGGACCTTGTTGTCGGAAATTCCGACCGTGTGTGGGCTCCATCACACATTTTCCATCGGATTTTCCGACACACAAAGTTTGAGAGCAGGCTATAAAATTTTCCGACAACAAAATCCGTTGTCGGAAATTCCGATCGTGTGTACACAAATCTGACGCACAAAGTGCCACGCATGCTCAGAATAAATAAAGAGATGAAAGCTATTGGCCACTGCCCCGTTTATAGTCCCGACGTACGTGTTTTACGTCACCGCGTTTAGAACGATCGGATTTTCCAACAACTTTGTGTGACCGTGTGTATGCAAGACAAGTTTGAGCCAACATCCGTCGGAAAAAATCCTAGGATTTTGTTGTCGGAATGTCCGAACAAAGTCCGACCGTGTGTACGGGGCATTAGTCTGTAGGGTTCAATATTGGGTTGTCCCACCCTTTACAGCTATAACAGCTTCAACTCTTCTGGGAAGGGTGTCCACAAGGTTTAGGAGTGTGTCTATGGGAATGCTTGACCGTTCCTCCAGAAGACCATTTGTGAGGTCAGGCACTGACGTTGGAGAGAAGGTCTGGCTCGCAGTCTCCGCTCTAATTCATCCCAAAGATGTTCTACCGGGTTGAGGTCAAGACTCTGTGCAGGCCAGTCAAGTTCCTCCACCCCAAACTCGCTCATCCATGTCTTTATGGACCTTGCTTTGTGCACTGGTGAGCAGTCATGTTGGAACAGGAAGGGGCCATCCCCAAACTGTTCCCACAAAGTTGGGAGCATGAAATTGTCCAAAATGTCTTGGTATGCTGACGTCTTAAGCGTTCCCTTCACTGGAACTAAGGGGCCAAGCCCAACCCCTGAAAAACAACCCCACACCATTATCCCCCCCTGCACCAAATGATTTGGACCAGTGCCCAAAGCAAGGAAAAGGGAACGGGAACAGGATTAGGGTGAAAGAACAGCATAGGGAAGGGGAACAGGATAGGAAATTGGAAAAACCATAGGAAAAGGAAACAAAATATAAAACTGGAACAACACGAGGAAGGGAACAGGTTAGAAAATGGAAGCACAAGAAAAACAGAAAAGGAAGGCGCGCACACCTAGTGCATTACCAAAGATAATTTAATAATAAAAATGTTTTATATAAAAGTGGGTACTCACAAAATGCAACTGACAAAAGGCCATAAAAACAATGCATGGACATGCACAGAACACGGGGTACAGCTAACGCGTTTCGGGGGCGCACCCCCTTCCTCAGAGCTAGGCTAGGAAAACGGAAACAGCATAGGGAAAGGGACAGGTTAGAAAATGTGAAAAACATAGGGGAAGGGAACAGGACAGGTAAAGGGATTAGGAGGATAGAGAAAGGGAACAAGATAGATCAAAAGATACATAAAGAATTGAAAAAGAATCAGGTAAAGGAAAAGGGGAAGAGAGAAACGGAAGAGAGAAAGGGCTCGCTGTGCATCTTTATATAAATCGCATTGCCTGTTTTTTCCTAAAATGTCGCTCTTAGTTTTGGAAACCCTTTCCTTATCCTGTGTGTGTGTATATATATCCTATCTCTTTAGAAGCGTCTGACCCGAATCTAATATTGCAGTATATTCTGCTCATAAATGAAGTACGCAGCGATCTTTCACCTCCCTCCTGGCACTGCTCTACTTGGGATCCCGACTCTTGGCACACCTCCTGACAGTCCAGTGATTCAAGATCATTCCTTGTCTCAACCAGGTCAAGCCTGATCTCAAGTCTACATGTAAGATTCCAATACCTGGCCATGTCCTCTCTGGGAAGGAATATTTCCGGTCAAGGGCTTTAGAGACGATCTGGACTTGTGAGGATATGCATTTGAACAGTGTGCTGCGTAGATGGCGCCTCTTCCTTTTCACAGTGCTGGCTATCCACGGCTTCTACACCTGTCTGCAGAGGAGGATGACCATCGACTTTTGGTAAGGGTTTTTACTGCTTGTGTGCATTTAACTTCTTTGAAGAAGGAAAGCCAACCTGATTTTTTTTAGGATTTTCTAGGGTATACCTACCTTAATCTAATATCATTCATTGAGCTTCTTAGGCAAAATTTCACAAAGTGGAAGTGAGTGTTATTTAGAAGTTTTTTTTTTCTCTCTCTCTTTCATGTGTGTATGCATATGATATGTACTGTTGCTTTAATAGTTTATCATTTTACTTTTTTCGGTCTTTTTTTTGTGCAATAAAAAAAAAAAAAAATAGGCTAATGAGGGGCCCTTTTTTGGCATAAGATTAACCACTTCTGGGGTTTACACCCCTTCATGACCAGGCCATTTTTTGCTTTATGGCACTGAGTTGCTTTGATTGACAATGGCGCGGTCGTGCGATGATGAACCCAAATAAAATTTATGTCCTTTTTTACCACAAATAGAGCTTTCTTTTTTTTTGGTATTTGATCACCGCTACGGTTTTTCTTTTTTGTGTTATAAACAAAAAAAAGACCGACAATTTTGAAAAAAAAGCAATATTTTTTACTTTCTGCTATAAAACACAGCCAATAAAAAATTTTTAAAAAATCTAATTTCTTCATCAATTTTAGGCCAATATGTATCCTGTTACATATTTTTGGGGAAAAAAAAACGGAATAAGTGTATATTGATTGGTTTGCGCAAAAGTTATAGCGTCTACAAACTATGGGATATATTTATGGAATTTTTTTATTTTTTATTTTACTAGTAATGGCGGAGATCAGTGACTTATAGCGGGACTGTGACATTGCAGTGGACAAATCAGATACTAAGTGACACTTTTGACACTTTTTTGGGGACCAGTGATACCAAATCAGGGATCAGTGCTAAAAATATGCACTATCATTAATGACACTGGCAGGGAAGGGGTTAACATCAGGGGGCGATCAAAGTGTTAGATGTGTGCCTAACCTGTGCTTGTGTACTGTGTGGGGGAGGTGCTTGTACTATGGGAAGGCAGAGATCCGAGTTTCTGCTTTGCAGAAACACGGGATCAATACCTTCCCTACTGACAGAACAGTAGTCTGCCTTGTTCACATAGGCAGATCGCCATCTTGGTGTATTCTGAACGATCGGCGGGTCCAGGCGGACATCGAGTCCCCTGGACCCCCTGATTGGCTCCTGCTGTGTCCAGTCACAGTGGGAGCCTGTTGCCAGCGGCGCGCGTGTGCGCCCCAGACCCGAGGTGCCGGATCACGTACTAGGTAAGTGATCCTGCGCAGGAGAGCTACCTTGTCACCATATATATACAGTATATGGTCAGAAAACAGTTAACTGAAAGGAGCCTCTGTAACTCTCAGGAGTCATTTAAAGCCCACTGCACCCTTTAAAACTACCAAAAACCCACCTTAATTTTCTCATTGACTTCAACATATTTCGACAAATGAGAATTTCTCCCAATTTTCACAGAAATTCAGGGTAAATTAAAACTTTCAGTTTGGCTCCTCCCCATTACTTATCTATTCCAGTTCCAGCAAAGAGATTCACAGTAACAATCCCTAGCTAGGAAACCTCACAGCTAGACTCTCTCTAGAGATACCAACAGTTGAGAAGTGATTTAGCCCACCACCATCCACTGAAATTTCCGTTGTGGGAAGACTAATACTTTAATGACATGGGTGAACACTTGTTAAAAAATATTTAAAATGTGGCTGGCACAATAAGTAGAGATATTTTTCCATGTACTCTTTTTATTGATCAAAGAATAATACCTTATGCCGTTCATACAGTATCTCACAAAAGTGAGTACACCCCCCACATTTTTGTAAATATTTTATTTAGAAATTACACTTTGCTGTAATTTAAAGTGGTGAGTGTACAGCTTGTATAACAGTGTAAATTTTCTGTCCCCTCAAAATAACCCAACACACAGTCATTAATGTCTAAACTGCTGGCAACAAAAGTGAGTACACCCAGATAAGTTCCCACTGACGTCATTGATCTTTTTAGCACTCAATAAGAGTGTAAGTAGCATTCTTCTTTAACCAGGTCCTATGGAACCCTAGGGTTCCTCCAAAGGTTGCTAGGGGTTCCTTGAAAAGGTGAGCAATTTCTACCTCTCACATAAGTTCCCACTGACACCATTGATCGTTTTAGCCATCTATAAGAGTGAAAGGAGCATTCTTCCTCAACCAGGTTCCATGGAAACTTAGGGTTCCTCCACAGGTTGCAAGGGGTTCCTTGAGAGATGAGCAATGTCTGCCTCTCAGATAAGCTCCCACTGACGCCATTGATCGTTTTAGCCTTCTCTAAGAGTGTAAGGAGCATTCTTTCTCAACCAGGACCCATGGAACCCTACGGTTCCTCCAGAGGTAGTAAGAGATTGCGTGAGAGATGAGAAATTTCTACCTCTCAGATAAGTTTCCACTGACACCATTAATCTTTTTAGCTTTCTGTAAGTGGCTAATTCTTCCAAATGAGCACAAGTGTAAGGAACAATCTTCTCACTGACCATCGCACTAATGTATCATGAGATGTAGATATAGTCATTTTTAGAATGGGCTCCCTGAGACTGGAAAGTTATTTCAAGGGTTCCTCTGTGTTGAAAAGGTTGAGAAAGACTGGACTACTTTGACGTTTTTCTGCCATCACTTTTCCATGTTTGTATGTTAACAAAGTGACAAAAAAAAAGGTTTTAAGCAATAAAAATCATGACGAAAAAACAAGACGATCATTCATAATAAAAAGTGTCAATTTATGTCATTCTGTTAGGGACTGCAGCTACTTTAACAAAGTTGACAAAGTATCTATAAAACCATAAGGAAAGGAAATCACTTGAGGTATGAATGCTTCTGCTTTACGCAAGAGATAACAGTCTGATTGTAGAATTCAGCTTTTACACCAGTAGATACACCCAGATAAGTTCCCACTGACATCATTGATCTTTTTAGCACTCAATAAGAGCGTAAGTAGCATTCTTCTTTAACCAAGTTCCATAGAAGCCTTGAGATCCTCCAGAGGTTGCTAAGGGGTTCCTTGAAAGATGAGCAATTTCTACCTCTCAGATAAGTTCCCACTGACACCATTGATCGTTTTAGCCATCTATAAGAGTGTAAGGAGCATTCTTCCTCAACCAGGACCCATGGAACCCTACGGTTCCTCCAGAGGTCCTAAGAGATTGCTTGAGAGATGAGCAGGGGAGGGCTGGCAGCCTTAAGCCTGTGGGGCAAGTCCAGTTGAGTGGCCCATTGTACCACCGAATCAGCCCAACATCCATGCCTACCGGGTTTTATAACATTGTTATGAAGCAAGACAAATATGACACAGCAATGACAGCATGACCCCGATCTTGGTAAAAAGCAGACTACGCGGCTCTTTACTCATGTGACTTGCTGTGTCCAATAACAGCCAATCACATGTAAATGACAGCATGTGAGGAGAGCCGATCAGCGGCATCATCTCGCAGGGGAGACTGTACAGATAGTTAGGGCACTGATTACAGGGCAGCCCTAGCAGTGCCCAGCAGGTGACGCCAGTCTGTGCCCATCAGTGACACCAATCAGTGCTGCCTTTCAGTGCCCATCAGTGCCACCCATTAATACCCATCAGTGCCCAACAGTACCGCCCATAAGTACCGCCTATCAGTGCCGCCCATCAGTGCCACCACCTATCAGTGCCCCCTATCAGTGAACTTCAGTAAATGAGAAAAATGACTTACAGTGCCTTGAAAAAGTATTCATACCCCTTGACATTTTCCACATTTTGTCATGTTACAGCCAAAAACGTAAATGTATTTTATTTGGATTTTATGTGATAGACCAACACAAAGTGGCACATAATTGTGAAGTGGAAGGAAAATGATAAATGGTTTTCAATTTTTTTTACAAATAAATATGTGAAAAGTGTGGGGGGGCATTTGTATTGCGCCCCCCTGAGGCAATACTTTGTAGAACCTCCTTTCTCTGCAATTACAGCTGCAAGTCTTTTTGTGGATGTCTCTACCAGCTTTGCACATATAGAGAGGGACATTTTTGCCCATTCTTCTTCTTTGCAAAATATCTCAAGCTCTGTCAGATTGGATGGAGAGCGTCTGTGAACAGCAATTTTCAAGTCTTGCCACAGATTCTCAATGTGATTTAGGTCTGGACTGTGACTGGGCCATTCTAACACATGAATATGCTTTGATCTAAACCAGTGGTTCTCAACCTTACTAGTGCCGTGACCCCTTGATAAAATTTCCCAAGTCATAGAGACCCCTAACAGTAAAATTATTTTTGTAGCGTGGGTTGTCAGCACCCAAGGCAAGACAAGTCATTTACACCCCTAACCCACGGACATTTAGCGCTCCCTGAGTCCCTTCCACTTGTACAGTTTTAAAACCCCTTATGGTACATTTTAGAATGTACCACTCTTTCTCTTTGTTCTCCTTTCTTTCCCTTTTATCTCTATCCTAATTTCTTGTTTTTTTTCCCTGCCCCTTTCTCATATTCTTTCTCTCCCTTTTTCTTTGTTCCTTCCCCTCTTTTTCCTCTCACTTTCATGTATTCTCTATTTTTATTCCTTCTCTTATGCCCCGTACACACAGTCAGATATTCCGATGGAAAATGTGTGATAGGACCTTGTTGTCGGAAATTCTGATCGTGTGTAGGCTCCATCACACATTTTCCATCGGATTTTCCGACACACAAAGTTTGAGAGCAGGCGATAAAATTTTCCGACAACAAAATCCGTTGTCGGAAATTTCTGATCGTGTGTACACAAATCCGACGGACAAAGTGCCACGCATGTTCAGAATAAATAAAGAGATGAAAGCTATTGGCTACTGCCCCGTTTATAGTCCCGACGTACGTGTTTTACGTCGCCGAGTTCAGAATGATCGGATTTTCCGACAACTTTGTGTGACCGCGTGTATGCAAGACAAGTTTGAGCCAACATCCGTCGGAAAAAATCCTAGGATTTTGTTGTCGGAATGTCCAATCAATGTCCGACCGTGTGTACGGGGCATTAGTCCTTGGTGGAGGGGGTGGGGGGAGTTGGGATGAGTGGCAGTGCTGGGGGGAGTTCTGATCGGCCAACTTAGGTGCTCTTGGTCATCTGCTGATCTGAGAACTGTAGTGGGGACTTTTAATGGCAACTATAATCACAGGTAATGTCACTCACTGTGTCTCTGGCTTCACTGTGTCTCTGACTTTGTGGTGTCTCGTAGCAGTGACACCTATGTTGAAATCAGGAGATAGGGTCTCCTCCAGCCCTTTCCACTTCACATTCCTCTCCAGTCAGCTGACCTCTAGTCTCTGCCCCCCCAGCCATGTTGTTAACTGAATGGGCAGCCCAGCTGGGTGGCCGCAAAAAGGCTGGGAGAGCGTTGCGGGCTTCAGGAACAGCCCAGGATTCAGTGACCCCTGGCAAATCATCATTTGACCCCCAGGTTGAGAACCACTGATCTAAACCATCCCATTGTAGCTCTGGCTGTATGTTTAGGGTCGTTGTCTTGCTGGAAGGTGAACCTCCACCCCAGTCTCAAGTCTTTTGCAGACTCTAAAGCCGCGTACACACAATCAGACTTCCATCGGACAAATCTGTGGATTTTGCTCGAAGGGCGTTGTCCATGAACTTGTTCTGCATACACACGGCAGAACATTTTCAGCCAACATTCACGAAACCACATGGTCTTTCAGCTCCTTAGCGTCATCCTTTGGGCAATTTCTGCTATTGTTGTCTGATGTTTAGCATTGGTTCGGAGCATGCGTGTTTGTACTTTGGATTTTAGTCTGACGGATTTGTGTACACATGATCAGATAATCCGATGGAACACATATGTTGTCGGACAACTTGAGAGCATGCACAGCCAATATTTGTTGAAAATTCAGACAACAATTGTCCGATGGAGCATACAGACAGTCGGATTGTCTGACAAAACACATCCGTTGGACAATTGTTGTCGGAATATCCGATCGTGTGTACAAGGCTATACTCTTTCCATTTTCGGATGATGGATTTAACAGTGCTCCGTGAGATGTTCAAAGCTTGGGATATTGTTTTATACCCTAACCCTGCTTTATACTTCTCCACAACTTTATCCCTGGCCTGTCTGGTGTGTTCCTTGGCCTTCATGATGCTGTTTGTTCACTAAGGTTCTCTAACAAACCTCTGAGGGCTTCATAGAACAGCTGTATTTATACTGGGAATAAATTACACACAGGTGGACTCTAATTACTAATTAGGTGACTTCTGAAGGAAATTGGTTCCACTAGATTTTAGTTAGAGGTATCAGAGTAAAGGGGGCTGAATAAAAATCCCCCCCACACACACACTTTTCAGATATTTATTTGAAAAAAAAAAATGTTGAAAACCATTTATCATTTTCCTTCCAGTTCACAATTATGTGTCACTTTGTGTTGGTCTATCACATAAAATCACAATAAAATACATTTACGTTTTTGGTTGTAACATGACAGAATGTGGAAAATTTCAAGGGGTGTGAATACTTTTTCAAGGCACTGTATTTACAAAAACAATTTGGTCTTTTTCATATTTTAGCAAAAAATAAAAAACCCCAGTTGTGATTTAATACCACCAAAACAAAAACTCCATTTGTGTGAAAAAAAAGGACAACAATGTAATATGTAGTGTTGCATGGCCGCGCAATTGTCATTCAGAGCCGAGGTTCACACTGACATCGGGGATAAAATCGAGCGAGTTCAGCTGAACGATTGAACGATTTCATACTCCCATGTCAGTCCCGACTTTGGGGTGCGATTTCAGAGACATCTGTGCGGGTTCCTGTACAAATGTCTATTGAAATCGCACCCCAAAGTTGCCAAAAGTAGTACAGAAACTACTTTTGGGAATCGGTGTGACACCGCAAGTGGAATCGATGCGGCACTGCACCGATTCGGATGGTGCCATCACCGGCAACTGCCACCGATTTGGCATGCGATTTAACATGTCAAATCGCATGCCAAATCGCTCCAAGGTGAACCTGGGCTTAATGTGAGAACACTGAAGACTGTAAATTGTCCTGGGCAGAAGGGGGTGAAAGTGCCTGGCAGGCAAGAGGTTAAATGATAAGGCTGAGGAAGACACAGAGTAGGAAGGAAGAGAGGGGTGAGGGGAGAGTCTGGTCACAGATCACTCACTTGTACAAGGCACAGTCCCAGCAGGAGGCTCGGTGCCTCACTCAGTGTCTTCATGTTTAGGATGGGACATTGTGGCTGCCGACTTTAAAGCTTCCCGCCCGCATATCCCCTTCACACAGCACACGGGCTGCATGGAGTGTGGGCGGGCACAGGGAGAAAGGGGCGGGCACAGGGAGAGAGGGGCGGGAAGAGGCAGAACTGATCGTTCTCCCATTGGTGTAGACTAGAGGAGGGCTGTACTGTGTGCTCTGCAAGATGGAACACACACACACTCGCAGCCCAGGCTGTGATAGGTGCAGCCAACATCCCTGCCACAGGACACATCGCAGCTGCAGCATGGGATGGAGGGATCACTGCTCTTTCACAATTTGGCCGCTAAATTCAGCATCCAGCCCATTAACCCCGCCCCCCTGCTGCCCGAGCAATAGCACTCGGCTGGGTCCAGAAACTGCACATGCGCAGTACTGAGCTGGCTGCACAGCGGCCCTTTTACAGGGATTCAGAGCGGCCCGGGGGGAAATTGCCACTCTGCCCCCCGGCCCAGCCCGCCCCTGGAGATGAGCAATTTCTACCTCTCAGATAAGTTCCCACTGACACCATTAATCTTTTTAGCTTTCTGTAAGTGGCTAATTCTTCCAAATGACCACAAGTGTAAGGAGCATTCTTTTCACTGACCATCATACTAATGTATCATGAGATGTAGATATAGTCATTTAAGCATGGGCTCCCTGAGACTGGAAAGTTATTTCAAGGTTTCCTCTGTGTTGAAAAGGATGAGAAAGACTGGACTACTTTGACGTTTTTTGACCATCACCTTTCCATGTTTGTATGTTAACAAAGTGACAAAAAAAAAGGTTTTAACCACTTGCTTACTGGGCACTTAAACCCCCCTATCCAGACCAATTTTCAGCTTTCAGCGCTGACGCACTTTGAATGACAATTGCGCGGTCATACAATACTGTACCCAAATGAAATTTTTATCATTTTTTTCCCACAAATAGAGCTTTCTTTTGGTGGTATTTGATCACCTTTGCGGATTTTATTTTTTGTTAAAAAATGTAAAAAGTCCGAATTTAAAAAATAATTTTTTTTTTTTTTTTTATATATTTTGTTATAAAATTTAAAACAGGTAATTTTTCTCCTTCATTGATGTACGCTGATGAGGCGGCACTGATGGGCACCGATAGGTGGCAGTGATGGGCACTGATGGGTGGCAATAATGGGCACTGATCGGTTACACTGATAGGCAGCACTGCTAGGTAGCTCTGATTGGCACCACTGGTGGGCATTGATAGGTGACACTTGTCGGCATTGATAGATGGCACTTGTAGGCATTGATAGGTGGCATTCATGGGCATGGATAGGTGGCACTGGTGGGCACTGTGGGTACTGTCAGGTGGCATTGACAGGTGGCACAGATGAGGAATAATTGCCTCTTCCTCTTCGGGACCAATGTCCCTTGTAGATGAGCCGGTGGTCGGCTTTTTTTTCTCCTCACGCTGTCAGCGTGAGGAGAAAAAAAAGCAGGGTGTGTGCACAGGGGAGGCCATTATATGACAGCCTCCCGGAAATTCAGGTCCGCGCTGTGGCCATCATTCGGCTATAGCGCGAATGTCAAGAGGTTAAGCAATAAAAATCATGACGAAAAAACATGACGATCATTCATAATAAAAAGTGTCAACCTATGTCATTCTGTTAGGGACTGCACCTACTTTAACAAAGTTGACAAAGTATCTATAAAACCATAAGGAAAGGAAATCATTTGAGGTATGAATGCTTCTGCTTTATGCAAGAGATAACAGTCTGATAGCACTCAATAAGAGTATAAGTAGCATTCTTCTTTAACCAGGTCCTATGGAAGCCTAGGGTTCCTCCAGAGGTTGCAAGGGGTTCCTTGAAAGATGAGCAATTTCTACCTCTCAGATAAGTTCCCACTGACACCATTGATCTTTTTAGCCATCTATAAGAGTGAAAGGAGCATTCTTCCTCAACCAGGTTCCATGGAAACTTAGGGTTCCTCCACAGGTTGCAAGGGGTTCCTTGAGAGATGAGCAATGTCTGCCTCTCAGATAAGCTCCCACTAACACCATTGATCTTTTTAGCCATCTCTAAGAGTGTAAGGAGCATTCTTCCTCAACCAGGACCCATGGAACCCTACGGTTCCTCCAGAGGTTGCAAGAGATTGCTTGAGAGATGAGCAATTTCTACCTCTCAGATACAGTAAGTTTCCACTGACACCATTAATCTTTTTAGCTTTCTGTAAAAGCCAGGACCCATGGAACCCTACGGTTCCTCCAGAGGTGGTAAGAGATTGCTTGAGAGATGAGCAATTTCTACCTCTCAGATAAGTTCCCACTGACACCATTAATCTTTTTAGCTTTCTGTAAGTGGCTAATTCTTCCAAATGACCACAAGTGTAAGGAAATTCCAACAACAAATGTCCGATGGAGCCTACACACAGTCGGAATTTCCGACAACAAGCTCACATCGCACATTTGTTGTTGGAAATTCCGACCGGAACCGGATCGGAAATTCGGCCAGCAAAAGACCGATGAGAGCTTTTGGTCGGAAAATGCGACCGTGTGTATGCTCCATTGGACTTTTGCTGGCCGAATTCCAGCCAGCAAAAGATTGAGAGCATGTTCTCAATTTTTCGGTCGGAAAAAATTCCGTTGCTTGTCGACTAGCAAAATTCCTACGCATGCTCGGAAACAATTCGACGCATGCTCGGAAGCATTGAACTTCATTTTCTCGGCTCGTCGTAGTGTTGTACGTCAATGCGTTCTTGACGGTCGAAAGTTCAGAGAACTTTTGTGTGACCGTGTGTATGCAAGACAGGCATTAGCGGAATTCCGTCGGAAAAACCTTCCAAGATTTTTCTGACGGAAAATCAGCTCGTGTGTACAGGGCATTAGAGTTCCCTAATGGTACACAAAGACCAAAAAAAAACCATTCAACCATCCTTTACTCTATCCTAAAAAAAAAGTGTTTTCCATAAACTTCAATTATTACAACTTAGGGTTTCTTCTTTTTTTTTTAACCCTTTCAGGAGGAGAGCGCGTTTTGTAAAAGCCTCGATTTCTGACTGCGAGAAAGTGAGAAACATCACTTTAACAGAGTCATTAAAATCGTAAGTATTGAAGTCACTTCTAAAATAATTATATCACTCAGTTTACATCAGTATAGCGGAAGTAAGGGAATGGTTAGAGCCCCTATTAGGCTCTTATTTCTGACTATATCCCTGCTCGGCCTTTTGGCTAGGTTGACCTGAGTGTGCCTCACCCCCCCCCCCCCCTTAGGGGGTTAGGGAAGGGTCCTTCATAACACATCCTAATTGCACTTTTTTTATACATTTTGGTGCTTAACCACTTCCCGATGTACGTCGGCAGAATGGCACGGCTGGGCATATGGGCATACAGGTAAGTCCCATTGAATTTTCCGCCGTGCCATTGCGTGCATGGTGCCGGCGGGGCGTGCGCCGGCCAGGAGCTCCGTGAGTCAGGTCGTGGGTCCCGCGGACTCGATCGCCGCAGGGATACCAGCGATCGCCTCACGGAGAGGACGAACGGGGAGATGCTGATGTAAACAGCATCTCCCCTTTCTGCCTAGTGACAGTGTAACTGATCTCTGCTCCCTGTCATCGAGAGCAGAGATCAGTGACGTGTCACAGCTAGGCCATCCCCCCTACAGTTAGAAAAGACTCCCTAGTACTGACTTAACCCCTCCCCCTAGTGGTAACCCCTTCCCTGCCAGTGTCATTTGCACAGTAATCAGTGCATTTTTATAGCACTGATTGCTGTATTAATGCCAATGGTCCCAAAAATGTGTCAAAAATGTCCGATGTGTCCGCCATAATGTCGCAGTCCCGATAAAAATTGCTGATCGCCGCCATTACTAGTAAAAAAAAAAAAATATTAAAAATGCTATAAAACTATCCTCTATTTTGTAAACGCTATAACTTTTGCGCAAACCAATCAAAAAAATGCTTATTGCAATTTTTTTTAACCAAAAATATGTGGAAGAATACGTATCGGCCTAAACTGAGGGAAAAAAATGTTTTTTTAATTATTTTTGGGGGATATTTATTATAGCAAAAAGTAAAAAATAATGCTTTTTTTTTTTCAAAATTGATGCTATTTTTTTGTTTAAAGCGCAAAAAATAAAAACCGCAGAGGTAATCAAATACCACCAAAAGAAAGCTCTATTTGTGGGAAAAAAAGGACGTCAACTTTGTTTGGGAGCCACGTCGCACATCCGCGCAATTGTCAGTTAAAGTGACGCAGTGGCGAATTGCAAAAAACACACTGGTCAGGAAGGGGGGTAAATTCTTCCGGAGCTGAAGTGGTTAATTTTTGTGCACCACACCATGGGCTTAAAAAACACGCTGTTTTCATTAGTAGCAGCCCATCCATATGGGGCACAGGGGCGCCACCCCCCTAATCCATGCACCCGGCCCCTAATCTACATGCAGGGTGCCGGACGCATGGATTTTAATGTTTTTTTCTTTTTTTTTGAAGCACATGATTAGAGCCTGAGGATCTAATTAGGTTAAAAAAAATGGTGGACAGAGCAATGCGCCCCGAGCCCACCCAGTTGTGTGACATTAGCAAATTAATATTTGCTAATGTCTTCCTGCTTCTACTCCTGACCAATCAGGAAGCGGGCCGGGAGATTCGGCCCGCTTCCCCCAAAAATATATAAAAGAACAAATTTTTTCCTCAGTTTAGGCCGATATGTATTCTTCTACACATTTTTTAAAAAATCGCAATAAGCGTATATTGATTGGTTTGAGCAAACGTTATATAGCGTCTACAAAATAGGGGATAGATTTATGGATTTTTTATTAGTATTTTTTTTTTTTTTTTACTAGTAATGGCGGCGATCTGCGATTTTTATCGTGACTGCGACATTATGGTGGACACATCAGACACTTTTGACACTATTTTGGGACCAGTGTCATTTATACAGGGATCAGTGCTGTAAAAATGCACTGATTACTGTGTAAATGACACTGGCAGGGAAGGGGTTAAACACTAGGGGGCGATCAAGGGGTTAAGTGTGTCCTAGGGAGTGATTCTAACTGTGGGGGGGGGTGGGCTACCTAGGACATGACAGCGATCACTGCTCCCGATGACAGGGAGCAGTAGATCTCTGTCATGTCACTAGGCAGAACAGGGAAATGCCTTGTTTACATAGCCATCTCCCCATTTTGCCGCTCCGTGACACGATTGCGGGACGCCGGCGGGCATCAAGTCTGCGGGACCCGCGGGCATGGTCATGCTGTATGCGCAAATTAAAGGGGATGTACAGGTACGCCCATTTGCCCACCACTGCCATTGTGCCGACGTATATCGGCATGCGGCGGTCGGCAAGTGGTTAAAACTGTAAAATTCACAGTTATAAACAATCATAGTGTGTAAAAAAAAAAAACCTGATTGCCTCCCCAGAGTAGTAAAGTTTTACTGTGATAACACTGTATTGCTCTGGTCACTGTATGTAAACTAAATATCATTAAAAAAAAAAAAAAAAACATTTAAAAAAATAAATAAATAAATAAAATGTTTGTGTTATTGTTTTTTTTACATACTGTCACCAGTCAGTGTCCCTGATCATCGCCACACCAGTTATATGATGATGCTGTACTGCACTGGTGACAGTATGTAAAAAAAAATAGCTTTTTATTTTTAATTTCTTCTGTTTTCAAAAAATTGTGACAAAAATGTACAACTTCACTAAACTCGCCATGCCTCTTGCTAAATACCTTGGACTGTCTACTTTCCAAAAAGGGGTCATATGGGGGATATTTGTACTGAGCCTCAAGAAATGAGTTTGCAGACTCTATAACTTTCCTACAGACTAAATAATATACACTGATTTGGGCTATTTTTACCGGAGAAATGTAGCAGAATACATTTGGCCTAAATTTATTAAAGTGGAGTTCCTCCCAAAAGAGTACTTTAAGTACTCCTTGCCCCTTACATGCTACAATTGGCATATCACTTTTAGGGGGGGGGGGCTTACTTTAGAGAGGGACTTCCTGTCCCACTTCCTCGTTCTGCCTTCAGGCCACCTCGGCGACTCCTCCCCTCCCTCTCGGCAATCTTCTGGGACACACAGGTACCAGAAGATTGCCTGTCCACTCGGAGAGCGCAGCGCAACTCCCACATGCGCAGTGCGCGCCTGGCCGTGAAGCCACAAGCTGTCATGGGCGGGTGCCCACAGTTCCAATGACGGCGCCGCGGAGAGGAGGAGGAGAGGAGCGAGGCTTCCGGTGCCTGCATCGTGGGACAGGTAAGTGGCTGTTTGTGCCTGGACCATGGGACAGGTAAGTGCCTGTTTATTAAAAGTAAGCAGCTAAACTTTTTGTAGCTGCTGACTTTTAATAAACTGAAAAAAGCCTGGAACTCCGCTTTAAGAACATTTATTTGCAAAAAAAAAAAAAGAAAGCAAGAAAATGCATTTGTTTTTTAAAATTTCCAGTCTTTTTTGTTTATTTTGCAAAAAAAAAAAAAACAGTGGTGAATAAACACCACCAAATGAAAGCTCTATTTGTGTGAAAAAAATAAATAAAAATGCCATATGTGTACAGTGTTGCATGACCGCGCAATTGTCATTCAAAGTGTGACAGCGTTGAAAGCTGAAAATTGGCCTGGGCAGGAAGGGGGTAAAAGTGGCCGGTATTGAAGGGGTTAAAAATATTACTGTAGAGGCCATACATTTTTTCTGTCCCCTGAAGCCTGGCTGAAATATTCCTATCTCAGTTTACATTCCCATCCTGGCTAGTTTCTGGGATGCCGCAGCAGTTGGACTAGGGTTGCCACCTGTCTGGGATTCACCCGGGTTTTGAATTGTGTGTCCGGGTTTTAGGCGGACTGACACCCGGACACATTATTCAGACTTGGCTGTGGCTCCCTAAGTAACCAAGACAGTCCCATACAAATCTGTGAGCAAGTTCGGCATCACTGGGGGGGCAGGGTGTTGATGTCAGGAAAAGCAATTCTTCCACACCCACTGTTTGCTGCAGCACGATAAACACACCGCAATACTACTCACCTTAGGGTACCCAAAGGTGTCCCAGGCCACTAAAGTGTTCGGGTTTGGCTTGAAGAAAAGGTGACAACCCTAAGTTGGACCCTGATCACCAGTATCACAAGAGTGAGAATTACCTGTTCCAAAAGCTGCACGTGCGCAGCAGCGGCGCTGATGTTGGACTTATGCCAACGGCATTTGAGACCTTTTATCATGAGGCTGTAGATTTTTTTTAATGAGTAGATGTGTCATATACCTGGTTGGAAGCCAAAGTGACGAGAGGGCTTCCAATGCGGCTCTGGTCCAAACACTCCTGGGTATAGAGACAGCTGTGCCAAACAAAAAGTAGCACTGGTGCCGGGGATTCAGGTGGTTAACAGTTGCCTGTGGAGTTGGTCCACAAGAGGGTATCTAGGCAGCAAACGGGAGTCTCAGGGATACTCCAGAAGAAACCATAGCTGGCAGTCCATACGCCCTTGGTAAGAGGATACAGGGCAAGGCCCATAGAGAAGGTCTGGAAAGAAGAGCTGCCAAAATTACGCACAGGTAGTTAAAAGAGACAATATCTTGAAGTTGAGGTGGGGTTACATAGTAGGTGAGGTTGAAAAAAGACACAAGTCCATCAAGTCCAACCTATGTGTGTGATAATGTGTCAGTATTACATTACATATCCCTGTATATTGCGGTCATTCAGGTGATTATCTAATAGTTTCTTGAAGCTATCAATGCTCCCCGCTGAGACCACCGCCTGTGGAAGGGAATTCCACATCCTTACCGTTCTTACAGTAAAGAACCCTCTACGTAGTTTAAGGTTAAACCTCTTTTCTTCTAATTGTAATGAGTGGCCACGAGTCTTATTAAACTCTCTTCTGCGAAAAAGTTTTATTCCTATTGTGGGGTCACCAGTACAGTATTTGTAAATTGAAATCATATCCCCTCTCAAGTGTCTCTTCTCCAGAGAGAATAAGTTCAGTGCTTGCAACCTTTCCTCATAACTAAGATCCTCCAGACCCTTTATTAGCTTTGTTGCCCTTCTTTGTACTCGCTCCATTTCCAGTACGTCCCTCCTGAGGACTGGTGCCCAGAACTGTACAGCATACTCCAGGTGCGGCCGGACCAGAGTCTTGTAGAGCGGGAGAATTATCGTTTTATCTCTGGAGTTGATCCCCCTTTTAATGCATGCCAATATTCTGTTTGCTTTATTAGCAGCAGCTTGGCATTGCATGCCATTGCTGAGCCTATCATCCACTAGGACCCCCAGGTCCTTTTCCATCCTAAATTCCCCCAGAGGTTCTCCCCCCAGTGTATAGATTGCATTCATATTTTTGCCACCCAAATGCATTATTTTACATTTTTCTACATTGAACCTCATTTGCCATGTAGTCGCCCACCCCATTAATTTGTTCAGGTCTTTTTGCAAGATTTCCACATCACAGGGTCATACACAGGTAAGCAACTGGGATGAGAGATGTGGTCTGGAGCCAATTCAGGGTCATACACAGGTAAGAAGCCAATATGGGAGACCTTATTTGAAGCCATGATAAGGCTATGCAGCTGGAACGAGAGATATGGTCTGGAGCCAAGCCGGGGTCATAAACAGGAGATCAGAGGTTTATCAGCAAGCTGAGGTCATAATCAGGAGTCAAGCAGAGATAAGTCCAAGAACAAGCCTAGTCTGTCAAGGGTAATCAAGAAGCTCAGAATCGGGATACTCAGGACCAAGGATCACGGATAGCTGAAGATCATTCAGCAATTACAAATCTCGAATTTCCTTAACTACTTCCAGTCCGGCGTCTTTTCTGGCACTTTTTGTTCACATGTAACAATCAGTATTTTTTTGCTAGAAAATTACTTAGAACCCCCAAACATTATATATTTTTTTTAAAGCAGAGGCCCTAGAGAATACATTGGTGGATTTTAAAATTCCGTATGTCACACAGTATTTGCGCAGTGGTTTTTCAAATGCAATTTTTTGGGGAAAAAATACTTTTTAAAAAAATTTTAATGCAAAAAAACACAATACATAACCCTACTTTTTGTAAAATATAAGAGATGAAGCTATGCCAAGTAAATAGATGCCAAACACATCATGCTTTAAAATTGCGCACACCCGTGCAACAGCGGCAAACGATGTAAATTTTACTATCCATAGGTGACGCTTTAAAACCCTTTCCAGGTTACCACTTTATATTTACAGAGGATGTCTGGTGCTAGAATTACTGCCCATGATCTGACGTTCGGGGTGATACCTCACAAGTGTTGCAGGGCCGTCTTTAATATTGATTGGACCCTGGGCAAACATTTTCTCGGGCCCCCCTTCCATGCACTTTCATTCTCCACCTTCTCTGAGACATATAAAATATAGCAGTTTACTGAATCAGATCAGGCAGCAATTGAGATTGGTTGCCAGAGCTTATAGTGTATCATTACTGCTCACTGACTGACTGCTAGAGGTTATAGCGCACATTATGGCTCACTGATTATTTGCTAGAGGCTACAGAACATGACTTCTGCTTGTTAATTGGTTTCTGGAGATTACTGTACATCAATACTGCTCACTGATTGGTTGCTAGAGGTTACTGGACATCCTTACCACTCACTAATTGGTTGCTAGAAGTTACTGCACATTATTACTGCTCACTAATTGGTTGCTAGGCTTTACTACATATCCTTACTGCTCAATGATTGGTTGCAAGAGGTTAGTGCACATTATTATTGCTTACTGCTCGGTGGCTAAAGATTACAGCACATCAACTCAATGCCTGCACCCCATGAACTGGGGAGGTGAGGGGACCCATCAATAGACAGAAAACTCCTAGGGATCCTAGGACTCCTTAGATCAATGGCAATGCTGGGGGAGGGGGGGTTGTGATCAGTGGCAATGCTGGGGAGTTGATGGGATCAGTAACAGTGGTGGGGGGATGGGATTAGTTAGGAGGCAGTACATTGTGGCAAATTCTGAATCATGTAGAGCAAAGCTGGACATCTTTGGCAAGCATGTAGTGGTGGATTCTACACGGACCACCAATGTAACGGGGAATTTACAATGACCACCAATGTGAGGGGGGGGGGGGAATTTACATTGATCACCAATGTAAGAGGGAATTTGCACTGACCACCATGTAACGGGAGGATTTTACGCCACCCACCAAAATAAAGAAATTTCTACACTGACACCAATCTAATAGGAGCGTTTACACCAACCACCAGTGTAAGGGGCAATATACCATGACCTCCATGTAACGGGGAATTTACACTGACAACCATTGTCAAAGAGATTTGTTCTGACCACCAATGTAGGGTGACACTTCTACACTGACCACCAATGTTAGATGGTGGTTTCACACTGACCACCAATGTAAAGGGAGATTTACACTGACCATCAGTATAAGGGGCAATTCTGCACTTACCACCAATGTCAAGGGAAATGTACACTGATCACCAATGTAATGAAGAATTTACCTCACAAGCAATGTAATGGGGGATTTTACATCAAGAACCGATAAAGGGGGATTTTTACACCGGCCTTACTTCAAGGGAGGAGGAAATTTAAACTGGTATAGTTGACAAGTATGAGGCAGCTGCTTTGGGCCCCACAACAATGATGGGGCCCAGGGCAGCTGCCCCTTTTGCCCTGCCTTAAAGAAGTGCCCTGAAGTGTTGGACGATTGCTGTTTGTGTGTGTGTGGGACCAACGTGCACATTCACCTTTGCGCACTAGCATGGGAGGATGGGGCACTTCCTTTTTTAAAAAAAATTATTAATATATTTATTTATGTAATTTTTTTAAACTATTGCTTTTTTATCACTTTTATTGCTGTCACAAGGAATGAAAACATCCTTGTGACAGCAATAGGCATGTGACAGGTCCTCTTTATGGAGAGATCTTGGGTCTATAAGACATCAACAAGGCATTTTCCTCCACACAACTGCCCCTCACTGGATATTTTCTCTTTTTTGGACCATTCTCTGTAAACACGAGAGATGGTTGTATGCGAAAATCCCAGCAGATCAACGTTTTTTTAAATACTCAGACCAGCCCATCTGGCACCAACAACTATGCCACGTTCAAAGTCACTTAAATCCCCTTTCTTCCCCATTCTGATGCTCGGTTTGAACTTCAGCAAGTCGTCTTTACCACGTCTAGATGCCTAAATGCATTGAGTTGCTGCCATGTGATTGGCTGATTAGCAATTTGTGTTACCAAGCAATTGAACAGGTTTACCTAATAAAGTGGCCGGTGAGTGTATATATGTAAAGACAATTGACCACAATTGTATCAGATTTGAATTGCTGATTACTTTGATCCTGAGGAAGCAGATCCTGTCCACGAAATGTGTCAACACTATTCTGCACATCTTGTAGTTGTTTAAATGCAATTGAGATGCTCTGGACAGTGATTTTTAGCACCCTCTAGTGCACTGATAGCGAGCCTTGTCACCACAGATGTTTTGGAACTACATTTCCCATGATGCTCAACTACACTGCAGAGAGCATGAGCATCATTGGAAGTGTAGTTCCAAACCATTTGGGGTGCCAAGGTTCGCCATCACTGCTCTAGTGTGTGCTAGAATTGAGGGCAGGCAAACCATACTCTGATTTACATTTAAGTTGGTGAGTCTTAATTGGGTCAGGGTTTATTAGAGGTTTGGGCTGGATCAGCAGCTCTCTAAAGCCTCTCCCTGTTTCTAGAGTGTTGGAGGAGGTTCTGGAAGATAGTGGGTGGAGACTAGGAGGGGCTGCTCAACATATTTGTAGGTCCCTGGCCAATCCCTGGGAGCCTGGGAGCCTTTAAATATTGATGAGACATGCCAACAGGGGCAAAGGAAGATGGAGCAACAGTGTTGAGGAGGCTGTTGGTGGCCCTCAGGGGTGCCCCCTAGTCTGGGGGGTGTCGTGTCCTGCCCTGGGCCGGGGCCCGGGTGCTGGAAAGATCTTTCCAAAACAGATGGGAGGAAGTCTTTCCTGGAGGCACAGGAGCAAGACAGGTCATAGTGAGTAGTGCAACACTGTGAGGGACTAACAAAGGGGGGATACTGCCACATGTAACCAGTCTCTATTGAAGACAGCGGTGTGCTTAAGTCTTCAGGCCTTTCCCTAGAGATCTCCTGAGAGTCACCGGGGCGGGCTGGTGAAGAGTCAGTCGGGTGGACTGACTGTTGAGGCAACCAGGAGGGCTGGGGAAAGGGGCAGCTGCAGCCAGGTGGGTTGGCAGTGCCTGAAAAGGTGGTCCTGGGATCAATAGCCACAAGGGAGAAGTTACGAGCTGTTTCATTATATCTGCGTTACACTTAAAGGGGCTGCGAGTTCCTGCCTGTAATTGGCTGTGGCTAAATCTGACTGGGAGCCTGTCAGATCATCTCAAGAGTGATTCAGCTGGAGCAAGCGTGTGTAGGAGGTAAGAGGAGAAGAGACTGTATATAGATGTATATAGGAAGGTATCCCTGAAGCTGTTGAAGCCAAGTGGGCATCCCATCCCTATCCAAGTTATTGACCCACTAATAAATAACATAAACAAAGCTAGGGACTGTTCTCTGACTCTGGGTGTTTGTAAAAATTTGGTGTATCTGGCTGTGCAGGAGTGGGGGATCCAAGTTCATCTGCAACTCCAACAGGTGGTGTGCTACAGATTATATATTGTAGGTTACTGCAGAGACCAGGACCCGGAAGGTCAATTTGATATCAAGTCCCAATGGTTTAGTCTGGAACATCAGCCACTGCTAGGGAGGAAGACCAATGCATGTGAGATACTCCAATAGTACTTTAAACTTTGTCCAACATCAACATTGGGTAAAGAAAGTGGTTCTATGCTTAGTTTGTCATTATAGAGTTACACATGGGCAGCCATATTTACTCTTTAGATACACAGACCCTAGTCATTACTTTCCAATGCAGTAAAGCGGTTCTGCTTTAATGCTCCTCCTCACATTGACAATCTGTGAATCAGTCTACTCATTGAAAACAATGCACTTCCTGTCTGGCCTATATCTTATCTCAACATTTTAAGGGAGGGGCATGTTCTACAACGAGCCACTGAGAGCTCCCCCTACTGGCTAAACTACTCAAACTTTATTTGATAAAATAACAGATACAGGGTATATGGAAGAACAATTTCAAAAGTTATATTAAAAGTTATTTACTTTTAAGCTTCATTCTGGGCTCTCTTACCACCCTGTGTTGACCCCTGTCCCCAGTTCAACATCACCCAGTACCCCCCTATGCCCTAAGGCACACAGGGTCATGTTCTTTTTCATTTTTTTCTCCAGGCTGGGTGGTTCTCAGTAATAATACAGAGAGCATCATCACATTAGCTCTGCTCTCTGCATTATTACATATAAGTGAAGGGTACTATGGCGACACCTCCTCCTCACTGCCCTCAGTCTTCTTGTTTGAATGACCTGAAGATGTCCGAGTTTCACAATATTAGAAAAGTGTGCCTGACATGATATAAGCTTTTTCATATTATTTACCCTTTTTTCTGTAACTCTAAATCAATTGTCTCCAAGCTGCAGCCCCCCCAGACTGGATGTGGCTCTTTGCTTGCCTTTATCCAACCTTTGGGGCACTACTCCTCCCATTACTTCCACTGACACCAACACTGGGGCATAACTCCTCCTACACCAAAGATGGTGCGTTATTCTTCTCACTGATATCAACGATGGGGTAATATTGCTCCCCAACACCAATGATGGGGCACTATTCTTTCCACTGACACCAACGATGGGGTACTATTCTCCTACTGACACCAATAATGGGGCACTATTCCTTCCACTGACACTAACGATGGGGTACTGTTCTCCCACTGACATCAACAATGAGGCACTATTCGTTCCACAGACACCAATGATCCTCCTACTACTGACCCCAGGCACCATATAATTTTTTTTCTCCCACTAACCCTAAAGCCTATGGCATTGTTTACTTCCATTGGTGCTGGGGCATTTTTTTTGCTCCAGCTGGCCATAGTCCGGTGTCTTTAAAATCTAAAGAACAATAAACTGGCCCTTTGCTCAGAAAATTGGGAGACTCCTGCTCTAAAATCTAGAAGTGCTGTTGTTTGGAGGTAACATGTTCCTTTTATTTTCGTCTTTCTACATAGACTTGAACCTGATGACTTCAGAAGGCTTGTTAATAAACTGGGGCATTGTCCATGGCAATACAACGAGTCTGAACACGATAAACTTAGGTGAGTATTCCCTATAATGCTTTCTTTTTTCGCTATGACAAATCTTCCTATAAGATTGAGGATATACTTTAGATGAATGGGGGCCATGGACCCACCCCTTAATGGGTCACACCACTGTGCCCTTCTTTCAGAGTGTATTTACGTAGAGTGCAGTGCTAAAGTCACCATGCCAGTGTTACTCTCTGCATCAGCAGAGGTCCATCCTGAGCAAGAGAATGTCTCTTTGAAGAGAAGATGAACAATTGAGCAAAGTGACTTTAAAGCTTTGGTGCTTTAACTCCAACTAAAATAAATTTGTTATTGGTTAGAGTGGGAAAAAGTTGGAGCCCTTGTGACACTTTTACTGCTGTCTATATCCTTATTGGGGAGATTCTCACTGTTTTGTCTGACAAATAGGGATGAGCCGAACTTCCCCCAGTTCAGTTCGCACCAGAACATGCGAACAGACAAAGAATTTCTGTGAACATGCAAACACCGTTAAAGTCTATGGGACACAATTGCTCATTTTTAAAGGCTCATTTTTAAAGGCTTATATACAAGTTATTGCCATAAAAAGTGTATGGGGGACCCGGGTCCTGCCCCAGGGGACATGTATCAATGCAAAAAAAAGTTTTTAAAATGGCAGTTTTTTCAGGTGCAGTGATTTGAATAATGCTTAAAGTGAAACAATAAAAATGAAATATTCCTTTTAATATTCTGCCTGGGGGGGTCTCCTTAGTCTCCCTGTAAAGTGGCGCATCTTTCTCGTGTGTTTTTCTGTGCCGCAGCAAAATGACATTTCTAATTGAAAAAATTTCATTTAAAATTGCTCGCGGCTGTAATGTATTGCCAGCTGCCGGCAATATAGATAAAAAAAATGAGGAAAAAATCAGCATGGGTCTCCCCCCCCAGTCCATACCAGGCCCTTCAGGTCTTGTATGGATATTAAGGGGAACTCCAAGCCAAATTAAAAAAAAAAAACAGCGTGGGGGTCCCCTCCAAAATCCATACCAGGCCCTTTGGGTCTGGTATGGATTTTAGGGGAACTCCATGCCAAAAAAAAATGGCGTGGAGTCCCCCCCCCCAAAATCCATACCAGACCCTTATCCGAGCAAGGAGCCTGGCAGGCCAGGAAAAGCAACCATACCAGGTCGCTTGTCCTCAACATGGGGAGAATGCTTTGGGGTCCCATGTTGATGGGAACAAGGGCCTCATCCCCACAACCCTGGCCATTGGTTGGGGGGTCTGCGGGCAGGGGGCTTATCAGAATCTGGAAGCCCCTTTTAACAAAGCCCCCAGATCATGCCCCCCCCATGTGAATGGGTATCGGGTAAATCCTACCCCTATCCATTCACCAAAAAAAGTGTCAAAAAATAAAAACCACAATACACAGTTTTTGACAATTCCTTTATTAACAAAGAAAAAAAAAAGTGTCCCGCGATGTCCATCCATCTTCAATCACGGTGCCCAACGGACCCGAAATATAAAAAAAACCCTCAACCTCCATGGGAGGCGTCCCACCGACTGCTTTCTTTTTATGGTGACAGCTGTTATATAGGCAAGGGCAGGGTCACCCGCTGACGTAACCAGATGACCCCACCCCCCTCTGACAGCACATGACATCAGAAGGGACGGGGTCACTCGGTTACGTCACCGGGTGGCCCCACCCTTGCCTATATAACAGCGGTCACTGCGAAAAGACAGCAGTCGTCGGGACACCTCCCAAGGAGGCGGAGGTTTTTTTTTTGCTTTGTTTTTTCAGGTCCGTCGGGCGCCATGATTGAAGATGGATGGACATCGCGGGACACTTTTTTTCTTTTTTAATAAAGAAATTGTCAAAAACTGTGTATTGTGGTTTTTAATTCTTGACACTTTTTTTGGTGAATCGGTACCCCATACCCATTCACATAGGGGAAGGGTGGGATCAGGGGGACCCCAAAGCACCATCCCCATGTTGAGGGCATGTGGCCTAGTATGGTTCAGCCCCCCCTATCGTGTCCTCCAGGCTGCTTGCTCGGATAAGGGTCACGCCATTTTTTTTTTAATTTGGCATGGCATTCCCCTTAAAATTTATGCCAGACCCTAAGGGCCTGGTATGGATTTTGGGGGGGACCCCACGCCGTTTCCATTTTTGCATGGAGTTCCCCTTAAAATCCATACATTATATATATTACACTGACTGCACTGTATTTATATATATATATATATATATATATATATATATATATATATATATATATATATATATATATATATATATACTAGACTGCCTGCCCTGTATATATAGTCTACACTGAATGCATAATATATATACAGTATCTCACAGAAGTGAGTACACCCCTCACATTTTTGTAAATATTTCATTATCTCTTTTTATGTGACAACACTGAAGAAATGACACTTTGCTACAATGTAAAGTAGTGAGTGTACAGCTTGTATGACAGTGTAAATTAGCTGTCCCCTCAAAATGACTCAACACAGAGCCATTAATGTCTAAACCACTGGCAACAAAAGTGAGTACACCCCTAAGTGAAAATGTCCAAATTGGGCCCAAAGTGTCAATATTTTGTGGCCACCATTATTTTCCAGCACTGCCTTAACCCTCTTGGGCATGGAGTTCACCAGAGCTTCACAGGTTGCCACTGGAGTCCTCTTCCATTCCTCCATGACAACATCACGGAGCTGGTGGATGTTAGAGACCTTGCGCTCCTTCACCTGCTGTTTGAGGATGCCCAACAGATGCTCAATAGGGTTTAGGTATGGAGACATGCTTGGCCAGTCCATCACCTTTACCCTCAGCTTCTTTAGCAAACCAGTGGTCGTCTTGGAGATGTGTTTGGGGTCATTATCATGTTGGAATACTGCCTGACGGCCCAGTCTCCGAAGGGAGGGGATCATGCTTTGTTTTAGTATGTCACAGTACATGTTGGCATTCATGGTTCCCTCAATGAACTGTAGCTCCCCAGTGCTGGCAGCGCTCAAGCAGCCCCAGACAATGAAATTCCCACCACCATGCTTGACTGTAGGCAAGAAACACTTGTCTTTTGTACTCTTCACCTGGTTGCTGCCACACGTGCTTGACACCATCTGAACCAAATAAGTTTATCTTGGTCTCATCAGACCACAGGATATGGTTCCAGTAATCCATGTCCTGCTTGTCTTCAGCAAACTGTTTGCGGGCTTTCTTGTACATCATCTTTAGAAGCGGCTTCCTTCTGGGACGACAGCCATGCAGAACAATTTGATGCAGTGTGCTGCGTATGGTCTGAGCACTGACAGGCTGACCCCCACCCCTTCAACCTTTGCAGCAATGCTGGCAGCACTCATATGTCTACTGTATTTTTCAGACCATAAGACGCACTTTTTCCCACAAAAAATATGGGGGGGAAATGTCCCTGCGTCTGCGGTCCAAATACTGAATGGACACCCCCCCCCCCCCCCGTCTCCGTCTCTGCCATTTTAAAGACTGGGCCAGCGGTGGTCAGAGAGCACGTCCGCAGATGGGAGGCCGTCAGAGGGGTCAGCTAGAACTCATGGGGGGGTCAGACTGGTCCGCGGCGCAGGATCTTCTTCCCAGCAGCACGTACCACACAGCAAGGGAAGGAGGCGGCTCATGTAAAAGAAGCTCAGGAAGCTTTACTGCAGGTCCAGTGCGTGGAGGCAGGCCCACATGACGTAATTATGTGTTGCTCCACGCACTGGGCTGTTCTGTTGCTGACTAGTAAAGCGAGCCCTCATTGGTCACTGCCTCACAAGTCCCTTCCAGTTCCTCTGCAAGCAGTGCCCACTCTGCATTCTGCATTCTACAGTATACAGTACAAAAAAATTACTATACACTGTGAATACTGGTAATTAATCCTGAACAGGTGCCAGCCCAGCCCCCACTGACAGGACCAGGACCAGGTGCCAGCTCAGCCACCCACTGACGGGACCAGGTGCCAGCTCAGCCACCCACTGACGGGACCAGGTGCCAGCTCAGCCACCCACTGAAGGGACAAGGTGCCAGCTCAGCCACCCACTGCAGGGACCAAGCACTAAAGCAGAAAGGATGATGAAGCAGAAAAGACTAGCCTATAAAACTCCTTTTAAACTGCAGGTAGTAAAATATGCTAAGGAACATGGAAACATTTTGGGTCACCTCCAACTGAAAAAATGATAAAAGAGTGGAGGAAACAGGAGGATCAGCTGCAAAAAAGCAAATAAAAGTAAGCACACTTTTCGTGGGCATGCTGCAAAGTGGCCACAGTTAGAAGTGGCCATGAAAGAATGGATCACCCATCACAGGAATAATGGCTTCTCAGTCTCTACAAAAATGATAATATATGAAGCTAAACGCATTGCTGTAGAGAAAGGCATTCAAGATTTTACCGGATCACCATCGTAGTGCTGCAGATTTATGAGGCGATGTGACCTTGTTATTCGCACCAAAACTAGAATTGTGCAAAAAATGCCAAAAGAATATGATTCTAAGATTCTGTCTTTTCATAAATTTGTGATTGATGCTAGGAAGAAAAATGGTTTTGAAATTGGCCAGATTGGGAAAATGGATGAAATCCTGCTAACGTTTGATGTGCCATCTAATAGGACTGTTGATTTGAAAGTTGCCAAAACCATAACTGTGAAAACCTCAGGACATGACAAAACACATTACACGGTTGTGTTGTCCACCAAATTGCCGCCCATGCTAATGTTCAAGTTCCACGAGGAGTTGTTGTACATGTTCATGACAAAGGATGGATGGACGAAAATGGAATGAGAGTATGGGTTGAAAAAGTGTGGTCCAAACATCCTGGAGGGCTTCTGAAAAAACCTGCCTTATTAATGCTTGACCAGTTTAGAGCACATATTAGCAAAACTACAAAAAAGTGCCTTAAAGAAGTAAAGATTCATCTAGCTGTAATTCCTGGGGGTCTTACCAGACAGTTGCAACCTCTCGACGTTTCCATCAACTAACCATTTAAAGTCTTAATGCGAGAAGAGTGGAACAAATGGATGGCTGCTGGTAATCATGATCTGACACCTACTGGACGAATGAAGAAGCCCACTATCACTCAAGTTTGTGAATGGGTGAAAAAATCATGGCACTCAGTGAAGGAGGAAATCGTTGTACAGTCATTCAAAAAATGTGGCATTAGCAATGCCTTAGATGGAACTGAAGATTGTATCGTATATGAAGATAGCGAAGAAAGTGATGTTAGTGATTGTGAGCAACTGAGCTTCATAAATTCTGACACTAACGATGATGAGTTCTTGGGGTTCCTAGAAAAATAGAAGAGTACTCGAACCTTAAAGTCTCTCCTCATTTGTTAATGACAGTGATGATGGTCCTTAATGCCATTGTTGACTGCTGTTCACTTTACATGGTTGAAATATTCTGTTATATTTTATTAAATATTTTAGTACACCATTTGGTTCAGAATATTTTTTATTCTCGTTTTCCTCCTCTAAAACCTAGGTGCGTCTTATGATCCGAAAAATACGGTATTTCCCAAAGACAACCTGTGGATATGATGCCGAGCACGTGCACTCAACTTCTTTGGTCGAAAATGGCGAGGCCTGTTCTGAGTGGAATCTGTCCTGTTAAACCGCTGTATGGTCTTGGCCAACATGCTGCCGCTCAGTTTCAGGGTCTTGGCAATCTTCTTATAGCCTAGGCCATCTTTATGTAGAGCAACAATTCTTTTTTTTCAGATCCTCAGAGAGTTCTTTTCCATGAGCTGCCATGTTGAACTTCCAGTGACCAGTATAAGAGAGTGAGAGCGATAACACCACATTTAACACATCTGCTCCCCATTCACACCTGAGACCTTGTAACACTAACGAGTCTCATGGCACCGAGGAGGCAAAATGGCTAATTGGGCCCAATTTGGACATTTTCCAAACTCACTTTTGTTGCCAGCGGTTTAGACATTAATGGCCGTGTGTTAAGTTATTTTGAGAGGAAAGCAAATTTACACTGTTATACAATCTGTACACTAACTGCTTTACATTGTAGCAAAGTGTCATTTCTTCAGTGTTGTCACATGAAGATATAATAAAATTCCCACATCAACACTGTCTGTGAATTTCCTGCAAACAGGAAGTGAGATGAAACTTCACTACCAAGGTTTTCAGGAAATTCACAGACAGTGTTGATGTGGGAATCCCGCCTGCCGGGCCATTGTCTTCTCCTGGCAGGCTGCAGTCACTAGTGATAATCACAAGAGAATCCGGCTGGCTAGTTGAACCCAAGTTGATCGATCAATCAACCAGGTACATTCAGCCTGCCCATTAACGGTTCGAATCACAGACGGTTCCTGCTGCACCGGCTGAGATTCGAACCGTGTATGGCCAGTCTAAATCGAATAACTCTTAACTAACTTTTCGTTTATCAACAAAGCCACATGATCACCATGCTTGAGTTTACATGGTGATCACATGGCTTAGTTGATAATGCAATCAGTATGCCATGTGATCACCATAACAGTGCTGATGATAAAAAAGCCAACTCCAACCCAATGCTGACCCTAACTCTAACCCTAACTTTTAACTAACATTTTAGTCTATCAGCAAAGCCACATGATCACCATGCCTCAGCTTACATGCTGGCACATGGTCAAAGATCCATAATCCAAGTTCATTGTTAAAACATCTGACACAACAAGGATACTAATGCATTTTACCCTATTAAGGCCCCTTTCAGACGGGTGGACTCTGCCAGTGGATCCACCTGCTCAGTAGGGGATCTGTCCACTGATCCCCGCTGAGTAGGCAGATGACAAGTCTGTGTTTGCTTCGCTTTTGCAGAGCAGACGTGGACATCGCCCACTTTTCTCTAAGGTCGGTTGGATGGAAATGGGCTGTCTGTTTTCATCCGACTGTCATCCTATCCGATCCGCCAGATGGATGAGGAACAAATCCCCCATCCGTCTTTTTTTAATGGATAGGATCGGATGTCGGTAGGTGTCAATGGACACATGTCCGTTGTTATCCACCGCTCCATAGAGGGCAACAGATGGTCCGATCGGATCCACCTTAAAAAATGACAGGTGGACCCAATTGGTCCACCCTTGTGAAAGGAGCCTTAGACTTATGCCGCGTACACACGATCGGACATTACGATAACAAAATCTATGGATTTTTTCTGACGGATGTTGGCTCAAACTTGTCTTGCATACACATGGTCACACAAATCTTCTTGGAAATTCCGAACGTCAAGAATACGGTGACGTACAACACGTACAACGAGCCGAGAAAAATGAAGTTCAATAGCTAGTGCGGCTCTTCTGCTTGATTCCGAGCATGCATGGAACTTTGTGCGTTGGAATTGTGTACACACGATCGGATTTTGTTGTCGGAAATTTTGAGTACCAGCTCTCAAATTTTGTGTGACGGAAATTCCGATGGAAAATGTCCGATGGAGCCTACACACGGTACACACGGTCGGAATTTCCGACAACAAGCTCCCATCGAACATTTTCCGTCGGAAAATCCGACCGTGTGTACGGGGCATAAGTCATACTAGCTTCTTGTTCGTTGTCATTAACCAATATAAATACTCAGAGAAATTGGGATGGAACTTGGTCCAGCCATCAGCTGTAAAATCAAGCTCGCAACCATTAAAAAATATTTAACCAAATGGCAAACCTTTATTTTATCACTAAATCATTCTAGAGAACTTTCATACATATAATGAATACAAAGAGAGGAAGTAAGGTCAAAAAGAGATAGTCTGTAACATAAAATATACACCCAGTACCCTTTTATTTACTAGTCTGGTTTAAATATAGACTAATGCCCCAGCGATAGTTCAGACATTAGTTCCAAACCTTGAGGATGTCAAAAAAGTGCAGAATCGTAAAGTCTAGGTAGTTTTTAATTTCATATTAGGATATAATAAAACAGCCAACCCATTTGGGGGGCTCTGGCTCACCCATTTATTATGGCTACAACACACAAGAACATTTATCATAATAATACTAGTTTGATTCTCATTGGAGCCATGATACATAATACAATTATCCCATAGTGTAAAAAAATGTAAAAATTAAAAAAAAGAATTCTCAAAAAAAAAAAAAGGTCAGCATTGGAGCCTGAGTTAGTAGGGTAAAGATTAGGATTATGGTTAGAGATAGAGTTAGTAATGCTAGGGTTAGGACTAGGATTAGAGCTAGAAATAGTAGATTGGATTAGGATTAGGGTTAGAGCTAGGGTTAGTAGTGGTAGGATTAGGGTTAGAAGGGTTAGGGTTAGTTTGGTTAGGATTAGGGTTAGGCAAGGGTTAGTAGTGGTAGGATTACAGATAGAAGGGATAGGAGTAGGGTAAGGGTTAGTTGATTTAGGATTAGGGTTAGAACTAGGGTTAGTATGGTTAGGATTAGGGTTAGAGCTGGAGTTAGTAGGGGTAGGATTAGGGTTAGAGTTAGGGTTAGTATGGTTAGGATTAGAGCTAGAGTTAGTAGGGGTGGGATTAGGGTAAGAAGGGTTAGAGTTAGATTTAGGGTTAGTTGGGTTAGGATTAGGGTTAGAGTTAGGGTTAGTGTGGTTAGGATTAGAGCTAGAGCTAGTTGGGTTATGATTAGTGTCAGAGCTAGGGTTAGTAGGGGTAGGGTTAGAGCTAGGATTGTTAGGGTTAGTTGGATTAGAATTAGAGTTAGGGCTAGGGTTAGTAAAGTTGGGATTAGTGTTAAAGCTAGGGTTAGTATGGTTAAGAATAGGGCTAGAGTTTGTTGGGTTAAGATTAGGGCTAGAGCTAGGGTTAGTAGGGCTAGGATTAGAGTTTAAGTTAGTTGGGTTAGAATTAGGGTTAGGACTCGGGTTAGTAGGGTTAGGATTAGGGTTATAGATATAGTGAGTAGAGTTAAGATTAGGGTTAGTAGGGTAAGGACTAAGATTAGGGCTATGGTTAGTAGAGTTAGGATTAGGGTTGGAGCTAGGGTAAGTAAGGTTAGGATTAGGGTTACAGCTAGGGCTGGTGGTATTAGGAGTAGAGCTAGGGTTGGTAGGGTTAGGATTAGGGTTAGAGCTAGGGCTAGTAGGATTAGAGCTAGGGTTAGTAGGGTTAGAAGTAGGGTTAGAACTAGGGTAAGTAGGGTCAGGATTAGTGTTACAGCTAGGGTTAGCAGCTTTAAGCCTCATGTGCACTGCTGCTGGTAAACGGACGTTAAGAGGCAGTTGGATGCTTTTTTCAGTTGCCCCTGAACTCATCCAATGTTATCTTATGTGTACATGTACACAGGTTTGTTTAATGTCGTTTTAAGACAGTTGCATTTATAGGCTTTTCTTTGAAGGCAAAAAAATAAGTTCAGACGCCGAAGTTTCTGAGTGTTTCAGACGCCAAATACGACTAAACGCGGCTACTCACATTTAGCCGCGTTTCGTTTACAGGCGTTTTTCATTTTTGGCTATTTTGAAAATATAATTTTTTTTTCAAACGCGGCATTTTAAACATGGGTTACTATCTGTCAAGTAAAATCGTTCAGGAGAGGTTGTAAAAACATTGTAAAAATGTCCCGTGTACATTAAGTTAGAGTTTTTTTTAGAGGTTTCCTGAAATCAGACTTTCAGTTAATGTGGGGGTGTGGGGCTACATTTTGTGCGTTAATGGCTCGAGGATAGCTTAAATGCCATTCTATGACCATCAGGAACCACCTAAATACCATTGAAAAAATTTTAAATTTGTATTTCTTGTTGCATTTGCCCAAAATGGCGAAGGACAAACATTCAATTTTCCACATCCTTATTCTCTACTCCAGGGATCCTCAAACTACGGCCCTCCAGCTGTTGCAGAACTACACGTCCCATGAGGCATTGTAAAGCTCTGACATTCACAGACATGACTAGGCATGATGGGAATTGTAGTTCCTGAAAAACTGGAGGGCCGTAGTTTGAAGACCCCTGCTCTACTCTATAAACATCTAAAAGACTGGTTAGAGGTTTGGCTATACGCATCTATTTTTCAGAGGGGTGACACATCTTAGGGCACCCCTCTAGAAGCCTCCCTTGGGGAGGGATATATGTATGATTAATACATGAATAATAAACTGTGGATTGGACGGAAACATCAGCTGGTGTAATCTTTGACAGGTTGGAGTTACAAAATTGCTGCAATGCGCGAAGCATGTTACTGGTCACCAAGCAAAATGCTCCCCTTGGAACTATACTGAATTATGAGACGAACCCCAACAAAAATATTACAGTGACAGAAGAAATCCACCGAATGCTGCCAAAGGTATCACTTACTTGGAAATAACTGTAAAAGTTGTTAATATAATAAAACATACTGGAGGAGGCATATTTTAAACCCAGATATGTATGTGCACTCTCTAAGGCAGTGATGGCGAACCTTGGCACCCCAGATGTTTTGGAACTACATTTCCCATGATGCTCATGCACTCTGCAGTGTAGTTGAGCATCATGGGAAATGTAGTTCCAAGGTTCTCCATCACTGCTCTAAGGGCTCTCTGTATGTAGATAACCATTCTTGCTAAGTGACCTCAGCAAAGAGGCTGCCATGACACATATGACCAGTGGTCTTTTCCAGGAACCTCTGCAGCCACCATGTGTGAAGAAAAGCTTTTGTTAGACCACTCATTTCAAAAACAATCTTCCCATAAGAATATATGCGCATTTAATATACACTATATTGTCAAAAGTATGCCTTTTTACACACACACATGAACTTTAATGGCATCTCAGTCTTATGCCCCGTACACACGGTCGGACTTTGTTCGGACATTCCGACAACAAAATCCTAGGATTTTTTCCGACGGATGTTGGCTAAAACTTGTCTTGCATACACACGGTCACACAAAGTTGTCGGAAAATCCGATCGTTCTGAACGCGGTGACGTAAAACACGTACGTCGTGACTATAAACGGGGCAGTGGCCGATAGCTTTCATCTCTTTATTTATTCTGAGCATGCGTGGCACTTTGTCCGTCGGATTTGTGTACACACGATCGGAATTTCCGACAACGGATTTTGTTGTCGGAAAATTTTATAGCCTGCTCTCAAACTTTGTGGGTCGGAAAATCCGATGGAAAATGTGTGATGGAGCCCACACACGGTCGGAATTTCCGACAACAAGGTCCTATCACACATTTTCCGTCGGAAAAGCTGACCGTGTGTACGGGGCATTAGACTGTAGGGTTCAATATTGTGTTGGCCCACCCTTTACAGCTATAAGAGCTTCAACTCTTCAGGTCTTCTGGGTAGGCTGTCCACAAGGTTTAGGAGTGTGTCTATGGGAATGTTTGAACATTCTTCCAGAAGCGCATTTGTGAGGTCAGGCACTGATGTGGACAAGAAGGCCTGACTCGCAGTCTCCGTTCTAATTCATCCCAAAGGTGTTCTATCGGGTTGAGGTCAGCACTCTGTGCAGGCCAGTCAAGTTCCTGTACTGTAGAGTCTTTTCTCTGCTTTGAAAATTTTTGCAAAATGCTTTAATAATTATTACCTGATTCAAAAAAGAAGCAATAAGATGGAAATGGGATGGTAAAGAAAGAAGTAAATGGAAAGAAAGCTATGGTAATTGTTTTTATTATGGTCAGCAAGCTACCATATTTTTATTACTAAATCGGTCTTGATGACTGCCTCCCCCCTACTACTCCCCCCCCCCCCGTGTTCTTTTTAACCCCCCTACCTACCCCGTACCGCGCGGCAGGAGATTCAGTTTTCTGTTCCCAGCCGGCCGGACTGAAAGGAAGTGAGCACTCAGTGTGTGCACTTCCTGTCAGTCCGGCCGGGAACAGGAAACTGAATCTCCTGAGTCCTGTACCGCACGGACTGCAGGAGGAAGGAAGAGGAGCTCAGCCACGCTACAGGCTGCAGCTAATAGGAAGCGGCGGCCGGCGGCATGGCTGGGTCCCCAGGCCAGCTCGGGGCCCCAAGCAATTGCTTGTTATTCCTGTCCTGTCGCGACGGGCCTGCGTCCATGTCTTCTTGGACCTTGTTTTGTGCACTGGTGCACAGTCATGTTGGAACAAGAAGGGGCCATCCCCAAACTGTTCCCACAAAATTGGGAGCATGAAATTGTCCACAATGTCTTGGTATGCTGACACCTTAAGAGTTCCCTTCACTGGGACTAAGGGGCCAAGCCCAACCCCTGATAAACAACCCCACATCATAATCCCCCCTCCACCAAATGATTTTGGTCAGTGCACAATAAAAAAAAAGACATGGATGAGCGAGTTTGGGGTGGAGGAACTTTACTGCCCAGCACAGAGCCCTGACCTCAACCCGATACAACAACTTTGGGATGAATTGGAGCGGAGACTGCGAGCCAGGCCTTCTCGTCCAATATCAGTGCCTGAATTCACAAATGCACTTCTGGAAAAATGGTCAAACATTCCCATAGACACACTCCTAAACCTTGTGGACAGCCTGCCCAGAGGAGCTTAATCTGTTATAGTTGCAAAGGGTGGGCCAACTCAATATTGAACCACACGGTCTAAGACTGGGATCCCATTAAAGTTCATATGTGTGTAAAGGCAGGTGTCCCAATACTTTTGAAAGATATAGTGTGTATGTATGTATGTATATATATATATATATATATATATATATATATATATATATATATATATATATACAGTATATACACACACACACACACACAGTATCTCACAAAAGTGAGTACACCCCTTCATATTTTTGAAAATATTTTTTTACTCTATCTTTTCATGTGACAACACTGAAGAAATGACAATTTGGTACAATGTAAAGTAGTGAGTGTACAGCTTGTAAAACAGTGTAAATTTCCTGTCCCCTAAAAATAACTCAACACACAGCCATTAATGTCTAAATCGCTGGCAACAAAAGTGAGTACACCCCTAAGTGAAAATGTCCAAATTGGACCCAAAGTGTCAATATTTTGTGTGGCCACCATTATTTTCCAGCACTGCCTTAACCCTCTTGGGCATGGAGTTCACCTGAGCTTCACAGGTTGCCACTGGAGTCCTCTTCCCCTCCTCCATGATGACATCACAGAGCTGGTGGATGTTAGAGACTTTGCGCTCCTCCACCTTCCGTTTGAGGATTCCCCACAGATGCTCAATAGGGTTTAGGTCTGGAGACATGCTTGGCCAGTCCATCACTTTCACTCTCAGCTTTTTAGCAAGGCAGTGGTCGTCTTGGAGGTGTGTTTGGGGTCGTTATCATGTTGGAATACTGCCCTGCGGCCCAGTCTCTGAAGTGAGGGAATCATGCTCTGCTTCAGTATGTCACAGTACATGTTGGCATTCATGGTTCCCTCAATGAACTGTAGCTCCCCAGTGCCGGCAGCACTCATGCAGCCCCAGACCATGACACTCCCACCACCATGCTTGACTGTAGGCAAGACACACTTGTCTTTGTACTCCTCACCTGGTTGCTGCCACCCATGCTTGACACCATCTGAAACAAATGCGCTTATCTTGGTCTCATCAGACCACAGGACATGGTTCCAGTAATCCATGTCCTTAGTCTGCTTGTCTTCAGCAAACTGTTTGAAGGCTTTCTTGTGCATCATCTTTAGAAGAGGCTTCCTTCTGGGACGACACCCATGCAGACCAATTTGATGCAGTGTGCGGCGTATGGTCTGAGCACTGACAGGCTGACCCCCCCACCCCTTCAACCTCTGCAGCAATGCTGGCAGCACTCATACGTCTATTTCCCAAAGACAACCTCTGGATATGAAGCTGAGCACGTGCAGTCAACTTCTTTGGTCGACCATGGCGAGGCCTGTTCTGAGTGGAACCTGTCCTGTTAAACCGCTGTATGGTCTTGGCCACCGTGCTGCATTTCAGTTTCAGGGTCTTGGCAATCTTCTTATAGCCTAGGCCATCTTTAAGTAGAGCAACAATTCTTTTTTTCAGATCCTCAGAGATCTCTTTGCCATGAGGTGCCATGTTGAACTTCCAGTGACCAGTATGAGAGAGTGAGAGCGATAACACCAAATTTAACACACCTACTCCCCATTCACTCCTGAGACCTTGTAACACTAACGAGTCACATGACACCGGCGAGAGAGAATAGCTAATTGGGCCCAATTTGGACATTTTCACTTAGGGGTGTACTCACTTTTGTTGCCAGCGGTTTAGACATTAATGGCTGTGTGTTGAGTTATTTTGAGGGGACAGCAAATTTACACTGTTATACAAGCTGTACACTCACTACTTTACATTGTAGCAGAGTCATTTCTTCAGTGTTGTCACATGAAAAGATAGAATAAAAAATTTACAAAAATGTGAGGGGTGTACTCACTTTTGTGAGATACTGTAGGTTTGTCTGGAAATTAGATGTGTAGTTTTTGCCCCTGGAAGGCCTGAAGTTGCTTCTCGGATTTCGGGCCCTTCTATGTGGCTAGGCTGTGAAAAAGTCTCACACATGTGGTATTCCCATATTTGGGAGGAGTAGCAGAATGTATTTTGAGGTGTAATTATAGTATAAGTATGCCCATACTGTGTGTGAGAAATAACTTGTTAAAATGACAACTTTGTGAAAAAAAAAAAGTATTTTCATTTTCCAAAATATTGTGACAAAAAAATTGCAGTTTAAAAAAAACTCACCATGCCTCATACTAAATACCTTGGACTTTCTAATTTCCAAAAAGGGGGTCATTTGGGGGGTTGTACTGCCCTGGCATTTTTGGGCTTTAAGAAATGAGATAATCCGTCAGTACATCAGGATTAATCAAATTTCAAATATATACCATAGTCTGTGGACTCTATAACTTTCATACACACTAAATAATATACACTTATTTGGGTTATAAATATAGCAGAATACATTTTGGCTTAAAATTTTGAAAAAAAAAGGTTATTTGCAAAATTTTATAACAAAAAGGAAGAAAAACTTTTTTTTTTCAAAATGTTCAGTCTTTTTTAAATTTTATATAGTAAAAAAAAAATCCCATGGTGATTGAACACCACCAAAAAAAAGCTCTATCTGTCTCATAAAATGATAAACAATTTCATATGGGTACGGTGTTGCATGCCTGAGTAATTGTCATTCCAAGTGTGGCAGCGCTGAAAGCTGAAAATCACCTTGGACTGGAAGGGGATGAAAGTGTCCAGACTTGAGGAGGTTAAAGTCTTAATTTTCCTTGTGCTTTTACCTACAATTTTTAAAGTTGGTCACAGAGTCTTTTTAATAGTTGTCTGTTCAGGTGCCAAGTATTCTAGTGCAAACAGTCTTGAAAGATAAGATTATCTGCAAGTAGACTCTCCATTAGCGCACAGAGGTAAAGTCCAAAGATAAAGTCTGCCGACCTGGTAATGTAGCGGTACCCTTGTAGGGGCTGCAGAATGTAGTAATTCCACCTGTCACCCTGCCCAGCCCGGCATTCACTTCCAGTCACTCCAAGATAATGAACAAGTCCATCAGCTTTGTTTTTTGTATTTTATTGAGGGATTAGAACTTGGATAGGGTTAAGGGATTCATGGGATGTCCAGGAAATTATTCTTGGATGGTTTGGGACAATTCAGATACTCTCCTTCTGCACAACACTTGCTGCAGACCATCTCTCCTTCTCCCTCCAGCACTGTTCTTCAGGCTCAGCTAGCACATGGTTAGGCCTAACTCTCCAGGCCAGGCCTTAGCAAAGTTCCTTATTACAGGTAGGGACCGCAGAGTGCAGCAACAAAAATAGGAAAAGTCTTTAGTGCTAGCTGACCTTTTTGGTGGCCTACTGATCCCAGTTAGCACTTTGCAGACCCTGACAGCTCTCCCAGCTACAGCAGCCCGACATTGCCAGTAACATCACAGTCTCTCCCGCTGGCTCTACACTCATCTCTGACTGCACACTCCCAGTCCTCTCTGGCATGCCTCTCCCAGCATTCCCAACTCTGCCTGCCACTCATCAATACCTGATGGATCCCTCCTGGAGACTAGTCCGGCAGTGTCCCCCACTGTCCTCTCCTGTTCTGGACACCCCTTGGGTTGTGTGGGGTTCCTTCACAGCTCCGAGCCCTTGGCCCAAGGTCAACCTCCCCCGAAGGGCTTCCTCCAAGGCCCAGACAGGCTCATAATGAAATACTTACCTCAGAACTTCTGGGTTTGCGGGCTCCGGCGCTATGATCGGCTGGAGCCGTGATGACGTCTCACGGCACGGGCCCTGAAAAAACGTCTCGAGCGGGCCGTTTCTTCAGTTCGCATGCACCGATGATGTCTGCGGCAGCATCTATCATAAATATCTCTTAAACAGTGCAAGTTTAGGAGATATTTACAGTACCTATAGGCAGGGGCTTCAGCCCGAAGTCCGAACCCGGCACGGGGGGGTGGGGGTAGGGGTCTTACCTACCTGACACGCACTGAGGTACCTGACACGCACTGACCTACCTGACATACACTGACCATTACATTCACCTACCTGACATACATGGACCTACTTGACATACACAACATACACTGACCTACCTGACACACACTGACCTACCTTACACACACTGACCTACCTGACACACACTGAGCTATCTGACACACACTGACCTACCTGACACACACTGACCTATTTGACATACACTGACCTACCTGACACACACTGACCTACCTGACATACACTGACCCACACTGACCTACCTGACATACACTGACCTACCTGACACACACTGACCTACCTGACACACACTGACCTACCTGACATACACTGACTTAATGGGGCTAAGAACAGAACTGTGCATGCCCGAGACCCGGGGCTTTTTGGGGACCCAATCTGGGCTCCAGCCCCCCTCAGCCCCCCCTCAAGATGCCACTACATATAAGTAAGCCTTATTATAGGCTAAAGCCTCGTACACACGATGTGATTGTTGGCAGGGGATTATCTGTTGACAGACTGTTGTCCTAAAATCTGACCGTTAGTACGCTCCTTTTGACAACTGTTGTCCAACTTTCGGTCAACAAATGTTGGATGGCAGGCTAGTAAATTTTTCAGCGGACAACGGTCTGTTGTCAGATTTTCAGATGGTCAGTACACAAATCCGTCACACTAAAGTCAAAAGTACAAACACGCATCCTCAGAAGCAATGCTCACCAAACACAAAATTAGCAGAAGGGGCCCAAAGGGTGGCGCTCAAGAGCTGAACTTCCTCGTAGTACGTCCCTACGTTCGTGTTTGTTGCACGACAATTGTGTACCATTTCTATGCAAGATAAGATCCTGGCACACGCCCTTAAGACAAAAATCAGACGCTCGTTTGGCCAACAATTGTACCGTGTGTATGAGGCTTAAGACCCCAAACACACTATTAGATTTTCTGCGGATTTTTGTCTTCAGATTTACCAAAACCATATAAGATGAGGTCAAACCTTAAGAGTTTCAATTTGTATGCATTCAGGCAGGCCCTTGCACTACGTGGTTTTGGTAAACCTGAAGACAAAAATCTGCAGAAAATCTAATAGTGTGTATTGGGTTCTACCTGTAGGTACAATTAAAGAGGAAGACTTTACTTCCTCTTTAACCACTTAAGGACCGGAAGGATTTGCCCCCTTAATGACCAGGCCATTTTTTAACTGATAATTGCGCAGTCGCGCGACGATATACCCAAACAAAATTGACGTCCTTTTTTCCCCACAAATAGAGCTTTCTTTTGGTGTTATTTGATCACCTCTGCAGTTTTTATTTTTTGTGCTATAAACAAAAAGACTGACAATTTTGAAAAAAATATATATATTTTTTACATTTTGCTATAATAAATATCCCAAATTTTAAAAAACAAAAAACAAAAAGAAATTTCTTCATCAGTTTAGGCCAATATGTATTCCTCTATATATGTTTGGCAAAAAAAAAAAAAATTGCAATAAGCGTATATTGATTGGTTTGCACAAAAGTTATTGCGCCTACAAAATAGTGGATAGATTTATGGCATTTTAATTATTATTATTATTTTTTTACTAGTAATGGCGGTGATCTGAGATTTTTAGCAGGACTGCGACACTGCAGACAGATCGGACACTTTTGACACTTTTTGGGGACCATTGACATTTATACAGCGATCAGAGCTAAAAATAGCCATTGATTATTGTATAAATGTCACTGGCACGGAAGGGGTTAACACTGGGGGGCGAGCAAGGGGTTAAATGTGTGTCCTAGGGAGTGATTCTAACTATGGGGGGGATGGGACTGCCTGGAGGAGGAGACCGATCGTTGTCCATAATCAGTATGAACAACAGATCTG
The DNA here is from genome assembly GCA_037952835.1 of Lithobates septentrionalis. Lineage (NCBI taxonomy): Eukaryota > Metazoa > Chordata > Amphibia > Anura > Ranidae > Lithobates > Lithobates septentrionalis. The sequence goes on from JBBDGP010003868.1 coordinate 185,109, forward strand.
TCTCCTCTCTCCTGTCAGAACGGAGATCTGTCTGTTTACATTGACAGATCTCCATTCTGTCTCTCTCAGGAGCGATCGCGGGGGCCAGGCGGACATCGCGGCTGCCCGGGCACGCACATCGGGTTCCGTCGTCGCGCCACGGGCACGCGCGCCCCTAAAGCGGCCGACGTACAATGACGGCGATCCGCGCAGGGGAGCCAACCTGCCACAGTGCAACTGCGGTGGCTGGTCCTTAAGCGGTTGAAGTGGTTGTAAAGCTGAGGCTGCATTCACACCAGAGCAATTTCAGCTCACAAAAAAACGCCCAACAAGCAAAATCCCATTTATTTAAATGGCCCCTGTTCACATCTGAGCATTTTGTAGCCTGAAAAAAAACCCCTGAAGCTCAAAAAAGTACATGAGCTTCTTTTTGGGCAAAAGCAGCCGCAATTTTGACGCGATTTTGCACAGGTCAAAAGTCAAAGTCGGACCAAAGTAGCGCAGGGACTACTTTGAAGTCGGTGCGACTTGAAATCGCACAGATCTGAATGCTACTCATTGGAAATCATGGGGTACGACTTGTCATGCGACTTTGCAGTCCCAAGTCGCAGGAAAAGTCGCACAAGTGTGAAAGGGGCCTAAAGGTTATTTTTTTTTTTTTAATAACATACATGTTATACTCACCTCCTCTGTGTTTTGCACAGATCGTCCCCCGATCCTCCTTTTGTGGGGTCCCCCGGAGGCGCTCCTGGCTCCTCCTCTTCAGCGAGTGCCCCCACGGATGGCCGCATTCCATGGGGCCACTCATGCGGGCGCGCTCCCCAGTCCTGCTGCTGCTGCATCCATTGACACAGACAGCAGGACTTGGCCCCGCCCCCTAGCTCCCGTGTCACTGAATTTGATTGACAGCAGCGGGAGCCAACGGCTCCTGCTCCTATCAATCTATCTAATGAGGACCCGAGACAGCGGCTGTCGCTGTGCTCGTCCCCGTCACTGGAACGGTCAGGTAAGTAAGGTTTTTCACCTTAATGCATAGAATGCATTAAAGTGAAAAACCACCAGGGTTTATAACCCCTTTAATGCATTATCTGCATTGAGATAAAAAATCTTCTGTGTGCATCACAAATTTGAGCCTTTACAATCACTTGAGCATTAAACCCTTGCAGTGAATGGGGGGATGGGAGGCGCTGCAAGGGTAGTGTCCGTGTCATTTTCAGAGTTTGACTTTAAGGAATTCAGCAAGTAGGTTATTCCAAATATGTAGAAGAACGCATCATTATTTATTTTTTTTGTGGTGGGGGTTAAGCAGTATTAGTTGCTTTTGTCTCTTTATGTAATGATGATGAGATAGGGGATCTCTTGGGGGCCAAACCATCACTTCCGGGACTCTTTCTTTGGCTGAAGGTAGATACCCTGTTTCCCCGAAAATAAGACCTAGCGTGATTGTCAGTGATGGCTGCAATATAAGCCCCACCCCCCAAATAAGCCCTAGTTAAAATCCTTGTAGGTCTTATTTTTAGGGTCGGGCTTATTTTCGGGGAAACAGGGTAGGGCTTATTTGGGGGGTAGGGCTTATATTGCAGCCATCACCGACAATCACGTTAGGTCTATATTTTCGGGGAAACAGGGTAGTTCTTTATAACTTTGGCTGTATACAGTGCACCCGGAAACGTTTTATAGCGCTTCACTTTTTCCACATTTTGTTATGTTACAGCCTTATTCCAAAATGGATTCAATTCATTATTTTCCTGAAAATTCTAGAAACAATACCCCATAATGACAAGAAGAGAGAAGCTTGTTTGAAATCTTTGCAACTTTAATAAAAATAAAAAACCTAACTAAAAAAAAATCCCATGTACATAAGTATTTACAGCCTTTGCTCAATACTTTGCTGAAGCACCTTTGGCACCAATTACAGCCTCAAGTCTTTTTGAGTATGATGCTCCAAGCTTGGCGCACCTATTTTTGGGCAGTTTCTCACAGTTTCTTTGCAGGACCTTTCAAGCTCCATCAGGTTGGATGGGGAGCGTCGGTGCACAGCCATTTTCAGATCTCTCCAGGGATGTTGGTTCGGGTTCAAGTCTGGGCTCCTCAAAGACATTCACAGAGTTGTTCTGTAGCCACTCCTTTGTTATCTTGGCTGTGTTCTTAGGGTCGTTGTCCTGTTGGAAGATGAACCTTCGCCCCAATCTGAGGTCTATAGCGCTCTGGAGCAGGTTTTCATCAAGGATGTCTCTGTACATTGTTGCATTCATGTTTTCCCTGATCCTGACTAGTCTCACAGTTCTTGCTGCTAAAAAACATCCCCACAGCATGATGCTGCCACCACCATGCTTCACTGTACGGATGGTATTTGGCCAGGTGATGAGCGGTGCCTGGTTGTTTCCTCCAGACATGACACTTGCCATTCAGGCCAAAGAGCTCAATCTTTGTTTCATCAGACCAGAGAATTTTGTTTCTCATGGTCTGGGAGTCCTTCAGGTGCCTTTTGGCAAACTCTAGGAGGACTATTATGTGCCTTTTACTGAGGAGTGGCTTCCGTCTGGTCACTCTACCATACAGGCCTGATTGGCGGGGTGCTGCAGAGATGGTTGTTCTTCTGGAAGGTTCTCCTCTCTCCACGGAGAAACGTTGGAGCTCTGTCAGAGTGACTATCGGTTTCTTGGTCACCTACCTGACTAGAGCCCTTCTCCCCCGATCATTCAGTTTGACCGGGCGGCCCGCTCTAGGAAGAGTCCTGGTGGTTCCAAACTTCCTCCATTTACGGATGATGGAGGCCATTGTGCTCATTGGGACCTTCAATGCTGCAGAAATTTTTCTGCACCCTCCTTCAGATCTGTGCCTCGATACAATCCTGTCTCGGGGGTCTACAGACAATTTCTTGGACTTCATGGCTTGGTTTGTGCTCTGACATGCACTGTTAGCTGTGAGACCTTATATAGACAGGTGTGTGCCTTTCCAAATCATGTCCAATTAAGTGAATTTACCACAGGTGGACTCCAATCAAATTGTAGAAACATCTCAAGGATGATTAGTGGAAACAGGATGCACCGGTGTACACACCGCTGCTTAAGTGCCCCTGCCCATTGAAATCAATGGGCAGCGCCGCCGAAGATGCTTTTAACCCTTTTTCGGCCATTAGCGGGGGTTAAAAGCACTCCGCTAGCGGGCGAAAAGTGCTGCAAAAAACAACTGTAAAGCGCCGCCCGGCGCTACTCAGTGTGAAAGTGCCCTAAATCACCACTGATTTTTTTAGTTTTTTGCGCTATAAATGAAAAAAGACCGACTTTTTTTTTTTTTTTTTAATGCATTTTTCTTAGTTTCTGTTATAAAATGTTGCAAATTTGTAATTTTTCTTCATAAATTTTGGCCAAAATTTATACTGCTTCATATCTTTGCTTAAAATAACCCAAATCGGTGTATATTATTTGGTCTTTGTGAAAGTTAGGCTCGGTTCACACTAGGACGACTTGGGATCCGACTTGTAAGCCCTCAAGTCGCCCCAAGTCGCCCCAAGAAGAGATTAACATTACAGGGAATCAGAGCGTCTTAATAGACACTACTGAAGTCGCTCCGACTTCAGAGCGTACTCCCTGTACTACTTGGATCCGACTTGTAGGCGACCTGTACCATAGAAATCAATGGAAGTCGCCTCCAAGTCGGATCTCTATCTATACTGAAGCGACTTTACAGTTAAAAAAATTAGTTTGCCCAGGCAAACCCCTCCCTCCCAGAGAGCTGATTATTTTGTGATTGGCCACAGCCAAAGTCGCCTGTCCTGGAGGCGACTTGAAGTTGCGTTGTAAATTGATCAAAGTCGCGATGAAGTCGTGTTGAAGCCGCGTTGAAGTCGCCGTGCAAAGTCGCGCTGAAGTCGTGTTGCCCCTGTGTGAATCGAGCCTAACAGAGTCTACAAGCTGTGGTGCCAATCACTGAAAATTGATCACATCTGATCACACCTGATAAACTGACAGCCTCATTTCTTGAGGGCCTGCAATGTCAGGAAAGAACAAATACCCCCCAAATGACCCATTTTTGGAAAGTAGACATTCCAAAGTATTTAGTATGAGGCATGATGAGTTTTTTGAAGTTGTAATTTTTTCCCACAATTCTTTGAAAAATTAAGATTTTTTTTCTTCCTTTTTTCCCCACAAAATTGTTGTAATAACAAGTTACTTCTTACACACAACATATGCATACTTGCAACTACACCCCAAAACACATTCTGCTACACCTCCCTAGTATGCCAATACCACATGTGTGAGAGTTTTACACAGCCTGACCACATAGAGGTCTAACATACAGGGAGCACCATCAGGTGTTCTAGGAGCATAATGTACACACATCATTTCTTGACTATCTCTTACACTTTTGAAAGCCCTGGAGCACCAGGACAATGGAAATGCCCAAAAAATGACCCCATTTTGGAAAGCAAACACCCCAACATATAATCTATGAGGCATAATGGTCCCGAGAACCCGGCGAGCACTCACACTCCCGTGTGTACGCCCCAAGGGGCGTGCGGGGAGCGCAGTTCTGGGAGGACGCCATTGTACGCTCTCCCAAGTCCAATTTTTACCCACTTTTTTCTTCTATTCAACAAATTCAGCCCCAGAAGATTTGGCTGCTCAATGACCAGACCATTTTTTTGCGATTCGGCACTGCGCCACTTTAACTGACGTTGTAACCAAACAAAATTGAAGTCCTTTTTTTCCCAAAAGTAGAGCTTTCTTTTGGTGGTATTTGATCGTCTCTGCAGTTTTTATTTTTTGCGCTATAAACAAAAAAGGAGCGACAATTTTGAAAGAAATGCAATATTTTTTACTTTTTGCTATAATAAATATCCCCCAAAAATATATAAAAAAAAACAATTGTTTTCCTCAGTTTAGGCTTATATGTATTCTTCTATATATTTTTTGTAAAAAAAATCGCAATAAGCGTATATTGATTGGTTTGTGCAAAAGTTATAGTGTCTACAAAATAGGGGCTAGTTTTATTGCAATTTTATTATTAATTTTTTTTTTAGGAGTAATGGCCGCGATCTGCGATTTTTGTCGGGACTGCGACATTATGGCGGACACATCGGACACTTTTGACACTATTTTAGGACCATTGTCATTTATACAGCGATCAGTGCTATAAAAATGCACTGATTACTGTGTAAATGACACTGGCAGGGAAGGGGTTAAACACTAGGGGGCGATGAAGGGGTTAAGTGTGTCCTAGGGAGTAATTCTAACTGTGGGGGGGATTGGCTTCAACTCACATGACAGCGATCACTGCTCTTGATGACAAGGAGCAGTGATCTCTGTCATGACACAAGGCAGAACGGGGAAATGCCTTGTTTACATAGACACTTCCCCGTTCTGAGGCTCCGTGACACAATCGCTGGGAGACCGGCAGACATCGAGTCCGCCGGTCCCACGGGCACGGTCACGCTGTATGCGCCTGCTATGCCCGCCTCTTAAAGGGGAAGTACAGGTACGCCCATTTGCCCACCGCTGCCATTGTGCCGACGTATATCGGCGTGCGTCGGTCGGCAAGTGGTTAAAGGAGTTCTATGATCTCAGCATACACTTTTATTTTATAACATCGGCATTGTAATAGCAATACAAACAATAGTTATTTTGACAATCCAATATAAGCTTACAGTATTTGAAGCATCTCCTTTTATGTGTTGAGTGCTGCCTGTTTGCTTGTTATCTATTTCTACAGCTTCATGGATTCCCAGCAAGCTTTGCAGCTTCTCTCTTGCTCATTCCTTTGGTTTAATTCTGCTACTTTGATTTCTAAGGACTAAATATCCCATGGTAACTTTCTCCCTGTAATCAGTGATTCCTATATTGACTCCACCTCTTGAAACACCTCCTCTCAGTACCTCTGTAGTTCTGGAAAGCAGGCTCTGAGAAATGTGCGACACAGCAGTGCCTACCCACAGGGCATAGTGGATACTTGTTATGGGACTGAAGGATGTAAATGTGTGGAATTCCTAAAAAAGTAACTTTACAAACTTCAAGATCGTTCAGACCTTGACCACACATGAACATGAACTTATGGTTCTTGCTTAAAATATTTTGCTTAAAATCATACAAAGTGTTAATTGCCATCATTTATTCACATACATTATATACAGTATCTCACAAAAGTGAGTACATCCCTCACATTTTTGTAAATAGCTCAACACAGAGCCATTAATGTCTAAACCGCTGCCAACAAAAGTGAGTACACCCCTACGTGAAACTGTCCAAATTGAGCCCAAAGTGTCAATATTTTGTGTGACCACCATTATTTTCCATCACTGCCTTAACCCTCTTGGGCATGGAGTTCACCAGAGCTTCACAGGTTGCCTCTGGAGTCCTCTTCCACTCCTCCATGACGACATCACAGAGCTGGTGGATGTTAGAGACCTTGCGCTCTTCCACCTTCCGTTTGAGGATGTCCCTCAGATGATCAATAGGGTTTAGGTCTGGAGACATGCTTGGCCAGTTCATCACCTTTACCCTCAGCTTCTTTAGCAAGGCAGTGGTCATTTTGGAGGTGTGTTTGGGGTTGTTATCATGTTGGAATACTGCCCTGCAACCCAGTCTCTGAAGGGAGGGGATCATGCTCTGCTTCAGTATGTCACAGTACATGTTGGCATTCATGGTTCCCTCAATGATCTGTAGCTCCCCAGTGCCGGCAGCACTCATGCAGCCCCAGACCGTGACACTCCCATCACCATGCTTGACTGTAGGCAAGACTTGTCTTTGTACTCTTCACCTGGTTGCCGCCACACATTCTTGACACCATCTGAATCAAATACGTTTATCTTGGTCTCATCAGACCACAGGACATGGTTCCAGTAATCCATGTCCTTAGTCTGCTTTTCTTTAGGAAACTATTAGCGGGCTTTCTTGTGCATCATCTTAAGAAGAGGCTTCCTTATGTGACGACAGCCATGCAGACCAATTTGATGCAGTGTGCGGCGTATGGTCTGAGCACTGACAGGCTGACCCCCCACCCCTTCAACCTCTGCAGCAATGCTGGCAGCACTCATATGTCTATTTCCCAAAGACAACCTCTGGATATGACGCTGAGCACGTACACTCAACTTCTTTGTTCGACCATGGCAAGGCCTGTTCTGAGTGGAACCTGTCCTGTTAAACCGCTGTATGGTCTTGGCCACCGTGCTGCAGCTCAGTTTCAGGGTCTTGGCAATCTTCTTATAGCCTAGGCCAAGGGTCTTCAAACTACGGCCCTCCAGTTGTTCAAGAACTACAATTCTCAGCATGCCTAGCCATGTCTGTGAATGTCAGAGTTTTACAATGCCACATGGGATGTGTAGTTCCGCAACAGCTGGAGGGCCGTAGTTTGAGGATCCCTGGCCTAGGCCATCTTTATGTAGAGCAACAATTCTTTTTTTCAGATCCCCAGAGAGTTTTTTGCCATGAGGTGCCATGTTGAACTTCCAATGACCAGTATGAGTGAGTGAGAACGATAACGCCAAATTTAAACACACCTACTCCCCATTCACACCTGAGACCTTGTAACACTAGCGAGTCACATGACACCGGGGTGGGAAAATAGCTAATTGGGCCCAATTTGGACATTTTCACTTAGGGGTGTACTCACTTTTGTTGCCAGCGGTTTAGACATTAATGGCTGTGATAAAACTAAAGGAATTATTCCCGCGCTAACAAGGCCAAAATCTAAATTAGTGCTATGGATAAGCTGCATGCACTGAAAAAGGTGCAAACCAAACCTTAAAAGGACATAAAAAATATAATAAATAGTGCTGCGCTAATCCTAAACGCCCCTATTAGGGGACTTTAAAGTGATGGTGAAATAACCAAAAAGTGGTAAAATTGACATAAAAGTGTTAACAATCCTCCACAAAATAACACACTCATCAAAGTGAATTGAAAATTCTAAAACCAGTAGGTACAAGTCCCTGTGTGGAAAGTCAATCACCATAAATATAGCATAAAATAAATAATCTATTCATAACTAAAATCATGTGCAAACATCAGTGGTGTCATCTCGCAAGTGGAACTCAGTAACTCAAATGAGGTAGTAAATCAAGATTAGCACATAAAGTGACAAGTGCAATGTGAACAAACAAAAAACAAAATTAATTTGGAATACAAAATGTAAGCTAGTGCAATGTTCGCAGGTGGTTATAATACTAGAGCAGGCAATGGTGCTAAAAACTGTGACTTAAAAGGTTTGGCATGAGCCAAAAGTGACAGTGAACAAGGTCCTTATTTGTTTAGAATAACAGTGGTAGCGTCTTGACATGCAACGGTCGCTCCGTGGTGAATGGCTTAAATAACCCGGTGCTCAGCTTCGTGCACACACACTCCTGTGAGAGATGGCCCCTTACCTTAAGGCAATAGGGCAAGCACATATAGCCAGGGGTCTTTGCATAGGGTCCTCCTTGGAGCAGTGGAGCAGGCGTGTATGACCAAGAATCTTTATTAGGGGGGTCCTCCTAGGGTGTAGAGCCCTATCCTCACAGTCCCAATTCCAGGGGGTGGTTCCCTCGGTAGATAGGGGGGATAAAAAACACGGGGAGCCCCAATAGTGTAATATTGCTAAAACAAATAGCTTTATTGAGGTAAAACAGGGTACTCACATAAAAAACAACAATGTGTTCCTCTGATGAAGTCACGTGCGGTGTGACGTCACGCGTAAGGACGGGACAGGCTCTACACGCTGTGTCAGTAATACGAGCTCGCCGCTCGTCGGAGATAGGAATACCATTGTTGTTTTTTATGTGAGTACCCTGTTTTACCTCAATAAAGCTATTTGTTTTAGCAATATTACACTATTGGGGCTCCCCGTGTTTTTTATCCCCCCTATCTACCGAGGGAACCACCCCCTGGAATTGGGACTGTGAGGATAGGGCTCTACACCCTAGGAGGACCCCCCTAATAAAGATTCTTGGTCATACACGCCTGCTCCACTGCTCCAAGGAGGACCCTATGCAAAGACCCCTGGCTATATGTGCTTGCCCTATTGCCTTAAGGTAAGGGGCCATCTCTCACAGGAGTGTGTGTGCACGAAGCTGAGCACCGGGTTATTTAAGCCATTCACCACGGAGCGACCGTTGCATGTCAAGACGCTACCACTGTTATTCTAAACAAATAAGGACCTTGTTCACTGTCACTTTTGGCTCATGCCAAACCTTTTAAGTCACAGTTTTTAGCACCATTGCCTGCTCTAGTATTATAACCACCTGCGAACATTGCACTAGCTTACATTTTGTATTCCAAATTAATTTTGTTTTTTGTTTGTTCACATTGCACTTGTCACTTTATGTGCTAATCTTGATTTACTACCTCATTTGAGTTACTGAGTTCCACTTGCGAGATGACACCACTGATGTTTGCACATGATTTTAGTTATGAATAGATTATTTATTTTATGCTATATTTATGGTGATTGACTTTCCACACAGGGACTTGTACCTACTGGTTTTAGAATTTTCAATTCACTTTGATGAGTGTGTTATTTTGTGGAGGATTGTTAACACTTTTATGTCAATTTTACCACTTTTTGGTTATTTCACCATCACTTTAAAGTCCCCTAATAGGGGCGTTTAGGATTAGCGCAGCACTATTTATTATATTTATTAATGGCTGTGAGTTATTTTGAGGGGACAGCAAATTGACACTGTTATACAAGCTGTACACTCACTACTTTACATTGTAGCAAAGTGTCATTTCTTCAGTGTTGTCACATGAAAAGATAGAATAAAATATTTACAAAAATGTGAGGGGTGTACTCACTTTTGTGAGATACTGTATATACATGCTAGTTGATGTGCTAATCTTTTTTATGTTTTTAGGACCCTCCATTCCTCAAGAAACCCTTTGAAACCTGCGCTGTGGTCGGGAATGGTGGCATTTTACTGAATAGTTTTTGTGGGGCGCAAATTGACAAAATGGATTATATCTTCAGGTGAGGAAAAGACAGTCCTGGGTACAGATAAGATTGTAGATATGCACCTACTACAGTGATTTCCAGCTTCCAGAGACCTGGTGCCCAGCCTGTGGCCCCTTGGTATATGATGTGTGGCCCTCAGCAGTCTGTAGTGGGAACATTGATTAGGGTAATAGCATTGATCTCTACTAGAGTCATGTAACATGTTCTCAGTTTCATATTGTCTTCTGCAGCATATGCCCAGCCAACAATGTAGCCTGTCCATACTCTCTGATATCATTTCCACTAATAGGTCTGTAGTTTCTGACAGTCCTTTCAAGCATCACACATATTGAACATTATGTGCGGCCCTTAGGTGATGCCAGGGGCCTCATATAAGGCCCCATTTAGCTCATAAGTTGAAAACCACTATTCTAGAGCAGTGGTCTTCAAACTGCTGCCAAGGGGCCAAAAGTGCCCCTTTGCTTGCCTTTATCCAGCCCTTGGATTCTAACAATGAGGCACCCTTCCTTCCACTGACGCCAATGATGGGGCACTATTCCTTCCCTTGATATCAACAATTGGCACTCTTCCTCCTCCTAATACATGAGACTATTCCTCAAACTGACACCAACAATGGAGCACCATTCCTTCCACTGACACCAATGATGGGGCACTATTCCTTCCCCTGATATCAACAATTGGCACTATTCCTCCTCCTAATACATGGGACTATTTGCCAGACTGTCACCAACAATGAAGCACCATTCCTTCCACTGACACCAATGATGGGGCACTATTCCTTCCCTTAATATCAACAATTGGCACTTTTCCTCCAACTAATACCAATTATGAAGCATTGTATACTCCCATTGATGCCAAAGCATTTTGTACTCTCAATGCCAACATTCTGGCGCCCAGACAGTAAACTGGCCATTTGTTTAGAAAGTTTGGACACCCCTGTTTTTGAGGGAACCCACAGGTATGGTATATATATGTAGCACGCTCTAGTGTGCTACTAGTGTGAGAGCAGGCAAAATAACGTTTGGTTAAGATATGAGTTATTAAATGTGAGTCACGGTTTGAGTTTAGACTGGATAACTCATGCAGGCAGGTCTCTGGTGCCTCCCCGCTGGTTCTGGGAGTTTGGTGAAATTTCCAGAAGCTGGAGGGCGGAGGCCAGCAGGGTCCTTCTGCATACTCAGGGGAGCTTGGCCAATCCCCAGGAGGTGGGTTTGGCAGGGTGGCTGAGCCAGTCTTTAAGTATGGCTGAGTCATGCTGGCAGGGGAGTCGGGTGGAAGATGGAGATGGAATGCTGAGGAGTCTGTCAGTGGCCCTGAGGGGTCCTCTAGATCTAGGGAATGCTCTACAGGTGGGAGGCTCAAGCTGGCTCAAGAAGCATCCCTTCAGCAGTGCGGTTTGATTGGGACCACCACCTGGGAGCAGTGGGAGCAAGAAAAGATGGTTTGAGTAAATCAGCACACTCAGGGACTCTACAGAGGAAAAGATATGTAGCCAGCTTTCTGTAGGGAGAGCGTGTGTGCTTTATCTCTTCATCCTTATCCTGAGAGATCTTCAGAGCAGCCAGGAGGGCTTGCTGAATAGTGGAGTTGGTACTAGTTCTATAGAAGAAGGGGATATACTCCTGTAAGCAGTTACCTCAAGTTTGTACTATTTTCCAAAAGGACCCAGGGCCCTCAGTCTATAATGGACTTTTTGCTCTTAATCTACAAAGGCCTGTGAGTTTGTATGGAAGGAAGCAGTTCAGGAGAGAGAGGAAGATTGTCCCTAATGCTGCCTACACACGAGCGGACTTTTCGACTGGACTGGTCCGACGGACCGAATCCAGCGGACAATCCGACCGTGTGTGGGCTCCATCGGACCTGCAGCGGACTTTTTCGGTCGAAAATCTGACGGACTTTAGATTTAGAACATGTTTCAAATCTTTCCGATGGACTCGAGTCCGGTCGAAAAGTCCGCTCATCTGTATGCTAGTGCGACGGACTAAAACCCACGCTAGGGCAGCTATTGGCTACTGGCTATCAACTTCCTTATTTTAGGCCGGTCGTACGTCATCACGTACGAATCCGTCGGACTTTGTTGTGATCGTGTGTGTGCAAGTCCGTTTGTTCGAAAGTCCGTCGGAAGTCTGGCAAAAGTCCGCCGGACCAGTCCGGTCGTAAAGTCCGCCCGTGTGTACGCGGCATTAGTTTTGCTGTTTTGGACATCTGCTGGGCATACCATAAATCCCTTCACCCTATCCAAGTTGTTACCCCATAAAAAAAAAAAAAAAACAACAAAACCAAACCAAGGGACTGACTTCTTGTTTCTGAAAGAAAGTGGAGGAATGCATGTTGCTGTGCAGAAATAGGATAATCGGTTATCAGCGACCCCTGCGGGGGTAGTGCTACATATACATAGGTGTTGATTTTCCAAAACTGGAGAGTGCAACATCTGGTGCAGCTGTGCATGGTAGCCAATCAGTTTCTAACAGCTTGTTCAAGCTTTGACAATAAAACCTGGAAGCTGATTGGTTTCTATGCAGAGCTGCGCCAGATTTTGCTCTTGCCAATCTCAGTAAATCAACCCCGTAGTTACATTGGTCCAAGGTGGTTTAATGCAACTATGTAAAAATATACATACCTGGAATTTTTCTTTACATGATCAACTGAAAGGAAGCCAATATGTTTTGGGAACTTAGACACTCCCCATCATCGGGGCTAGAACAGTTAAAAAAGAAAAGATTATTCCTAGACATTTGTTACCTTAATGCAAGGAATGCATTAGGGTAAAAAATGTTTAGGCTTTAGAACTACTTTAAATTGGTTTGTGGTTTCTCACTGTTGCTAGTAGATGTATCACAGGTATCACTGGTCGTAGTTTGAGATTTCACAAAGAAAATTAAGTTATGAATATTTATTTTTTCTTCTACCAATCCAGTAGGAGGTGCATCTCACTGGTGCATGCTGGGGGAAGATATAAATATTTGGGAAAGGACATGTTCTCTTTCTCTTTCCTTGGGCTGAGGGCTAGGGAGGTGCTGCTGGATGGAGCTCTGCTGTTAGGCCCAATAGCTGTTTTGGGGCCTAACGTGTGCTGAAGTGGTCCTGAAGCCTTCATGCCTGGTCTGGAGGAAGCTGTGCCAAGGAAGAGACCCAGGGGAGGCCCCTTGATTGAGACAGCCAGGAAGAAGGCTGGTCTCTCAGAAGGTTCTGTTAAATCACTTGGAGGACGCACTGAAATTTGGGAACGTGCTTACAGTGTTGCCAGGTCAGCATAAAGGTTCTGGCATTGTGAAGATGGACATTGATCTGGAGAGTCTGTAAGTGATCTGCTATGGTATTCGGGCCCCCTAACCATCACCTCCTTAAAGCATTTATAAACCGCAGATGTTTAAAAAAAAAAGACCTGTAAGACAATGGCATAATGTGCTAGTGCATCACATACTAGCAAATTATGAAATTCTCACATTGGAACTAAGCCCTCCAGCGCTGTACTGTCAGTGCTGAGACGGCTGACATGTTCACGGGAGCCCCCAGGTTCTGGCCCAAAAGCTCTGAAAGTTCCGGCAAGGTATGTCGGACCTTCAGAGCGCATTCGCTGTAGATGTCACTGGCTGCATGCAGGGTGAATATCTCCTAAATGGTGCACGTTTAGGAGATATTTATTTTACTTACAGGTAAGCCTTATTATAGGCTTACCTGTAGGTAAAAATGACCAAACCGGGTTTACTATCGTTTTAACCGTTCTGCAATAAAGCTTTAAAAAAACAATAATGACTGGTATTCAATATCCTTTCTTGGTCCCCCAATTTTAGCCATGGACCATAGAAATGTTAGCCTCTGGAGGTGCTATCCTGCCTTTGGGGTGTCAAAGGGGTGCTACATATGGACAGTATCTCACAAAAGTGAGTACACCCCTCACATTTTTGTAAATATTTCATCATATCTTTTCATGTGACAACACTGAAGAAATGACACTTTGCTACAATGTAAAGTAGTGAGTGTACAGCTTGTATAACAGTGTAAATGTGCTGTCCCCTCAAAATAACTCAATATTTTGTGTGGCCACCATTATTTTCCAGCACTGCCTTAACCCTCTTGGACATGGAGTTCCCCAGAGCTTCACAGGTTGCCACTGGAGTCCTATTCCCCTCCTCCATGATGACATCACGGAGCTGGTGGATGTTAGAGACCTTGCGCTCCTCCACCTTCCGTTTAAGGATGCCCCACATATGCTCAATAGGGTTTAGGTCTGGAGACATGCTTGGCCAGTCCATCACCTTTACCCTCAGCTTCTTTAGCAAGGCAATGGTCGTCTTGGAGGTGTGTTTGGGGTTGTTATGATGTTGGAATACTGCCCTGCGGCCCAGTCTCTGAAGGGAGGGGATCATGCTCTGCTTCAGTATGTCACAGTACATGTCGGCATTCATGGTTCCCTCAATGATCTGTAGCTCCCCAGTCCCGGCAGCACTCATGCAGCCCCAGACCATGACACTCCCACCATGACACTCTTTGTGAGATACTGTATATGTGAAATTCGATTTTGCCACAGGGAGTTTTTGCAGCGTGGAGCTCTACTAAAGGTGTAAGCAAAATTATTTAGAACCAAAAAAAGGACCAGGTAGAGTGAGAACTAAACCGGAGGGGAGGAGGAAAGAATCGGAAAGAGAGGGAAGGAGAGGGAAGTGACAGATGGGCGGAGCAAAGGGTATTAAACTCCATCTACTGGCCATAATGGGGTATTTTCTATATCATAGTCACTAGAAAAGGTGGAGGATCATAGGATATAAACATATTAGACACATTACGAGGATTATTTGCGAAGACTGTGGCAATGCTGTTACATTCATACATCAATTTATTTTTAGAAATAAACCCCAAAGTAATGGGAAATCCTAAATTTTACAGTTGTCACGTAAAACGGGAACGGGAATGGAATTCTTCAATGAGGACAGTTCTTCAGGTGACAACTGTCTAAGAGGTCAATTCTTCTCACTTTGCAGGCTTTGTAGGGTTAACCCATTATTTCCTGTTATGTCTTCAGGATAGGAGATGAAGGAAAATTTACCCCAATATAATACAGGGAGCAGGGCTGGTGCAAGGATTTTTGACACCCTAGGCAAAACCACATTTTGCCGCCCCCCTTGGCTCCACCCCTGACTCCACTTCTTTTTCCCTGCCTATGTAAACTCCACCTATTTAATAAAGCGCCCATCAAATGCAGCCCATCAGCGTCTATCAAATCCAGCCTCACCAGCACCCATCAAATGCGGCCTCACCAGCGCCCATCAATGCAGCCTACCAGCGCCCACCAATGCAGCCCTACCAGCGCCCATCAAATGTGTCCTCACCAGCGCCCATCAATGCAGCCTACCAGCGCCCACCAATGCAGCCCCACCAGCGCCCATCAAATGTGTCCTTACCAGCGCCAATCAATGCAGCCTACCAGCGCCCACCAATGCAGCCCCACCAGCGCCCATCAAATGTGTCCTCACCAGCGCCCATCAATGCAGCCTACCAGCGCCCACCCATGCAGCCCCACCAGCGCCCATCAAATGCGTCCTCACCAGCACCCATCAATGCAGCCTACCAGCGCCCACCAATGCAGCCTCACCAGAGCCCATCAAATGAAGCCTCACCAGCGCCCATCAATGCAGCCTACTATCACCCATCAAATGCAGCCTACCAGTGCCCATCAATGAATGTTTGCTTGCTTCCATTCATTCAGGAGTCGGGACCCAGATACAGTCCTCCGCCGCTGCTGCGCCTCTAAAAATATGTGCAAACGGAGCAGGGGTAGCCTGCTGATTCTTAGAATTAGTTGCTTGCTGCAGAGAGAAGAGAGTATAAACACCAGTGGCCAGGCACGCTAGGCAGCAGGGCGCCCTAGGCGGCTGCCTAGTTTGCCTAGTGGTAGCACCAGCCCTGACAGGGAGCAATGAATATAATGACAGGGGAGTTTTACCTCTCCTCACTCCGCAAAAAATTAAAAAGTGTCAGCCATAAATGCACTTTAAGAGGAAACTACTGTATATTGCTTTTGTGTCAAATTTTTATTTCATTTTTTATTTATTTCTTTTGTCTTGCATAAGTCCTTTGTGAATGGGTCTTTTTTAAGGTGTGATTTCAGCTACAGCTCCTAATCTTTGCAGGACATGGCTTTTGTTGAACAAGAAGATTAAAATAAACCACAAAGCTATATATACTTTTTACTTATTATAAACCTGTGTTTGCAAAGGCTGTATGCTTGTTAATTAGGTTTACTATTTATTGCTGCACTTTGCATCATAATCTGCTATCAGTTCCAGAGGTCAATTGCCGGGGGATACAATAAAAGGCCAATTTCAACCTTTACCTAAACCTTTTTTCCTTGTAATCTGTTGCAGGCTTAATCTACCACCTCTCACAATGGCAGAACACATTGGTATGAAGTCCCATTTCATCACCTGCAACCCAAGCATTCTAAGACAACAGTGAGATTCTCTTCTTTAACATAGGGGTTTTGAAGTAAAATGTCTTATTTTAAGAGACGATGTGACAGTGACTCTGCAAAGGGTCCCGTCCCCTTCCACCCTAGGCCCAATGATTGGCTGACAGACCTGAGCACTGTCTCAGGGTGGTAGGTCACATGGTCCTTCTTATCCAGAAGTGCCAGAAGTGCTGTGTATGGACCTGAGGGAGCATCGGTAAGGTTGGTATAGATTGCTCATGGGGGGGGAAGGTTTTCGTGCACACTTTGCTCTACATGGGAAAGGTGATAGGGGGTTATTTACAAAAGGCAAATCCACTTTGCACTACAAGTGCACTTGGAAGTACAGTCGCTTTAAATCTGAGGGGTAGATCTGAAATGAGGGGAAGCTCTGCTGATTTTATCATCCAATCATGTGCAAGCGAAAATGCTGTTTTTTATTTTCCTTGCATGCCCCCTCGGATCTACAGTGACTGCACTTCCAAGTGCACTTGTAGTGCAAAGTGGATTTGCCTTTAGTAAATAACCCCCATAGTGTATTTTTTTAGTGAAATTGCAGGATATACATACAGTATCTCACAAAAGTGAGTACACCCCTCACATTTTTGTAAACATTTTATTATATCTTTTAATGTGACAACACTGAAGAAATGACACTTGTCTACAATGTAAAGTAGTGAGTGTACAGCTTGTATAACAGTGTAAATTTGCTGTCCCCTCAAAATAACTCAACACACAGCCATTAATGTCTAAACCGCTGGCAACAAAAGTGAGTACACCCCTAAGTGAAAATGTCCGAATTGGGCCCAAAGTGTCAATATTTTGTGTGGCCACCATTATTTTCCAGCACTGCCTTAACCCTCTTGGGCAAGGAGTTCATCAGAGCTTCACAGGTTGTCACTGGAGTCCTCTTCCACTCCTCCATGACGACATCACAGAGCTGGTGGATGTTAGAGACCTTGCGCTCCTCCACCTTCCATTTGAGGATGCCCCTCAGATGCTCAATAGGGTTTAGGTCTGGAGACATGCTTGGCCAGTCCATCACCTTTACCCTCAGCTTCTTTAGCAAGGCAGTGGTCGTCTTGGACGTGTGTTTGGGGTCGTTATCATGCTGGAATACTGTCCTGCGGCCCAGTCTCCGAAGGGAGGGGATCATGCTCTGCTTCAGTATGTCACAGTACATGTTGGCATTCATGGTTCCTTCAATGAACTGTAGCTCCCCAGTGCCGGCAGCACTCATGCAGCCCCAGACCATGACACTCCCACCACCATGCTTGACTGTAGGCAAGACACACTTGTCTTTGTACTCCTCACCTGGTTGCCGCCACACACGCTTGACACCATCTGAACCAAATAAGTTTATCTTGGTCTCATCAGACCACAGGACATGGTTCCAGTAATCCATGTCCTTAGTCTGCTTGTCTTCAGCAAACTGTTTGCGGGCTTTCTTGTGCATCATCTTTAGAAGAGGCTTCTTTCTGGGACGACAGCCATCCAGACCAATTTGATGCAGTGTGCGGAATATGGTCTGAGCACTGACAGGCTGACCCCTTCAACCTCTCAGACTTCAACCTCTACAGCAATGCTGGCAGCACTCATATGTCTATTTCCCAAAGACAACCTCTTGATATGGTGCTGAGCACGTGCACTCAACTTCTTTGGTCGACCATGGCGAGGCCTGTTGTGAGTGGAACCTGTCCTGTTAAACTGCTTTATGGTCTTGGCCACCATGCTGCAGCTCAGTTTCAGGGTCTGGGCAATCTTCTTATAGCCTATGCCATCTTTATGTAGAGCAACAATTCTTTTTTTTCAGATCCTCAGAGTTCTTTGCCATGAGGTGCCATGAAGAACTTCCAGTGACCAGTATAAGAGAGTGAGAGTGATAACACCAAAATTAACACACCTGCTCCCCATTCACACCTGAGACCTTGTAACACTAACGAGTCACATGATACCGGGGAGGGGAAATGGCTAATTGGGCCCAATTTGGACATTTTCACGTAGGGGTGTACTTACTTTTGTTGCAAGTGGTTTAGACATTAATGGCTGTGTGTTGAGCTTTTGAGGTGACAGCAAATTTAAACTGTTATACAAGCTGTACACTCACTAATGTACATTGTTGCAAAGTGTCATTTCTTCAGTGTTATGCAAAGCTATAATAAAATATTTACAAAAATGTGAGGGGTGTACTCACTTTTGTGAGATACTGTATATGAGCACTTATTACCAAGTAAAGTTGAACTGAATAACTTTTGACCGTTGTGAGTTTTTTATATTCATTTGTAATACTGTCCCATCATTCAGAAGGATATGGGTGGGCTAGAAGAGAAGGCAGAGCTGGAGCAGATTATGGACCACTAGGAGAGGAGCAAGCTACCTTACAACCTGCTCTATTGTCAGTCACCTAGGCATCCTTGCAGTTGTTGTTGGCAACTGAGGGATTCACACTCTTGCCATGGTAAGCACTTGATACACCCAATTGCCAAAGTCATGAAAGGATCCACATTCTGCCATGGTGACAAAGTGTTTGACCCTATTGCCATTATTAACAGCGAAACTGCTTTTAGGGACTTTGAATGAAGGCATGACCTGGTAAGGCCAGTTCTTCCATCCCTTGGGACTTTAAAGGAAATTGTGGCCCGGTAAAGTCACACATTTCAATCCCTGTAAAGTTCAAGAGGGGAGGGAGCAAGGGGGCGGGACTTTGAGTGAGGCACGTGGTAGCAAAAGAATCGTTTGGTGAACATGATTGGAATTTATCGGTTGCCATAAAATACAAACAAGGTACATTGATAAATACACATTGAGGTAATGCATGGGTAATACAATACATCTCAGTCATAACTTGAATGTCACAAGAAACAGCAAGCAACAACTTTCCAGAGTGCATCAAAAATATGATAAGAATAAAATTGTAGAATATAGTAATGCCTGCAAAGACTCGGGCATCTTGGATCCTTAGGTAGGGTATGAGGTTAACTAACAAAGCTATATGAATATTGATGAGTAGCAAAGCGTATGGCAGCTCTACGCGTTTCGTGGCTGGAAGGCCACTCGTCAGGAGCCAGCACTTGATGTTTCTAAGAGTAGAGATATTGGCACTAACTTAGATAGTAAAGTGAGTCCAAAAGAAGGCGGGGGTGAATCTAGAAAACCCCCATACCCCATGCATTCGAACTTACTCGAGTTCAAAAGATGGCGGTGTGATGTTGGGCAACACAAGCCATCCAGAAGTTATCCCCACCGGGAGCCACAGCGGGCAGTCCAACAGGGGCGTCCCACAGGCGCCAACCAGGGCGGGCAACCTAGGCATAGAGTGAGATGTAGGGTGAACCAGGGTGTTCACATGGGGAGAGTGGGAAACGTGAGGGAGTGAAGGAAGGGATGAGTGGTGGAAAGGGGGGAAGAGTGATGGTGAGAGCTGTCACCGCAAAATTTGGAGAGTAGAGAGAATGGATAGAGAAGAAGAAAAAGAGGAAAAAGGATGCCACCAGTGAAGAGGAAAGGTGAAAAATAGGGTAGAAAACGGATGTGAAAATGATTGGATACCTGGGATGAAATGTATCAATGTACCTTGTTTGTATCTTATGGCAGCCAATAAATTCCAATCATGTTCACCAAACGATTCTTTTGCTACCATGTGCCTCATTCAAAGTCCCGCCCCCTTGCTCCCTCCCCTCTTGAACATTGCCACCATGACCAAAGGCTCTGCCCCATTGTGATGATGAGTATACTATCTGCTCTCTTGCCATAGAAATTGAAGAAATGGGCCAACTGATGATATCAAAGTACCTTGTCAGCTATGCAATAAGGTCTGTTGCCATAGTGAGCATGCAACCAGGCCCATTATCATGGCGACAGAAAGATAGGGTCCCTTTTTGTGGCAATGTAGGGCTAAAACCTATTGCTTTGACAGCAGAGTATTGGGCTGATTACCATGGTGACAGAGTGGCCCATATCAATGAATAGAGGGATTGGTACTGTTGTTCTTGGTTGACTTAGCAATCAAACTAGTCCATTTTACTGTTCTCTTATTAACTGGCCTTTTCATTCTTCAAGGTATGAAAGGCTCTATTCAAGGCGAAAGCCTTTCATCAACCATATAAAACGTTACGGTCCTGCAATGATCGTCTTGCCAGCTTTCGCCTATGTCAGCAGCACAGAGGTTTCCTTCCGGGTCTTTTACTCTGTGGAAGAATTCCAGATGAAAAACAAAGTTGTCTTCTACCATCCGGATTATCTCGGCAACATTTCCAGGTACTGGAGAGGGATGGGTGTTGAGGCCAGGCGTCTATCTTCAGGAGTCATGATAGTCACTGCTGCTCTTGAACTCTGCAAAAAAGTGACCCTCTATGGATTTTGGCCATTTTCTAGAGACCCAGAAGGGAATGTTATCCTTCACCACTATTATGATAACAACATCCCCAAACCCGGGTTCCACGCCATGCCTCATGAGTTCTTTATCTACACGAAGATGCATTCCAAGGGAGCACTCTATCTGCAAGTTGGGAAGTGTTGAACGTATGACTTTTGAAGCTCAAAGGTTCATAGAAATACTTGATAACACTTTGAACTGCTGCTGTTGTCATGAGCCATGGACGATCTGTTTACATTATTTAGCCAACTGTTTCATTGTTTTTCCCTAATTCAACCCAAAAAAATTGACAGGTGGAACCATTGTCAAGGCCTTTTTTTCATATACACTAATCCAAACATTTTACCGATACACTATATGACCAAAGGTTTATGACCGTTACATCTGCCTGTATGAATAAAATGGAAACCCCTTCAAATGATTGAGTTCCATTGTTTTTAGAGAAGGGTGCTGTTATTTCTATAGCATACAAATACATTTTTTTTGAAAATGGGTACTTTATTGATGACATAGATATATATTTGTATACAGTCATACCATAGATGAAAAACATACATAAAACCCAAAAGAAAACGTTTTCTAGGTAAGTATGACAAATCAATACAAATCCAGTGATTGAGGATCTACAGATTGCATAGAGATTCAAGCTCAAAGAAAACAGTGATAAGGAGCACACTTCTGAAAAGCAATATAATGGTTCCAGTTAATTATAAGACCTAACAATCCAACATCTAAATAAATAATCAGTAAATAGAGTGCAATCTGTGAACATAACCTAAGGGACACAAAGCCACATACTGTATCACTCACAGGTGGTGGGAGTCTGAATCCTGCAGTCCCATATCTTGTTATATTTGGAGGGGCATTCCCTATTTATATAGATAAACTTTTATATGGGAGAGTACTATTGACTGCACTACTCCAGGCAGCAAATGTGGGAGGTGTTGCACGCATCCAGTTAACAGGGAAGAGTTTGCTCGTTGCAGGGGCTCCTGCAGGAAAGTTTTTGTGAACTTTACAAGATCTGAGTTGGGATAAAGCCCAAGCAGGCTAGGTTTAAAATGAAGAGTTAGCGGAAAACTCATCATGGAGAAATCTCACCACTTGTGTCCAACACCCCTGGATAATGGGACAAGACCATAATAGATTAGAAGTACTGTGACTGGCCTGACACAGGGGCAGGTAAGCCATCAGAAAAATTTGGGTCCCCTTACGCAGCTTTAGACTGGGGCCCCCCTGGGCCTGACCACCAACATTCCACAAGGCCCGCCCAATGGCTGTCCCACCAAATCTGCCCACTGGCCATCCCACAAAGGCCCATCCCATGTCCTCCTCCTTCTCCATCCCATGTTCACCATGCCATTTCCTTCTCGTCCAGTCTCATCTCCCCCATCCCACGTCCTTCTCCTCCTCCATCCCATGTCCTCTTTCTCCTGCAGTCCCATCTCCTCCATCCCATATACTCCTACTTCAGTAACATCTCCTCCATCCCACATCCTCCTCCAGTCCCATCTCCTTCATCCCATGTCCTCCTCCTCCTCCATCCCATGTCCTCTTTCTCCTGCAGTCCCATCTCCTCCATCCCATATACTCCTACTTCAGTAACATCTCCTCCATTCCACGTCCTCCAGTCCCATCTCCTCCATCCCATGTCCTCCTCCTCCAGTATATCTCCTCCATCCCATGTCCTCATCCTCCTCCTCCTCCTCCAGTCCCATCTACTCCATCCCATGTCCTCCTCCTCCAGTATATCTCCTCCATCCCATGTCCTCATCCTCCTCCTCCTCCTCCAGTCCCATCTACTCCATCCCATGTCCTCCTCCTCCAGTATATCTCCTCCATCCCATGTCCTCATCCTCCTCCTCCTCCTCCAGTCAAATCTCCTCCATCCCATGTCCTCCTCCTCCAGTCTATCTCCTCCATCCAATTCCACCTCTAGTCCCATCTCCTTCCCCCACAGGAGGGGGGGCAGTATGATAGGTGGGGGGAAGCAGGACAGGAGAGGGGCAGCGGGACAGGACAATTGCTCTTTAGTCTAAATGGGAACAAATTCCCGCAGACACACTCTAAAATCTTGTGCAAAGCCTTCCCAAAAGAGTGGAGGCTGATATAGCTGAAAATGGGGTGCCTTGATTTTGAGTACAGTTGGGAAGGATTTGAACTTTTATTAGTAAATGTTATGCATTCCCCTGCTGAGCACCTGTTTTTGTTTTCATGTTGTCCTCATTTTTCTCCACTTCCTAATTTTGTTGGATACTTATCAGATGAAGTTGGGAGATTATTTCTTCTGTTCTGTCTGGCACCTACCAAAATGAGAAAAAGTGAGGGGGAAGCTCTTAAATGTGATCAAACCATCCCACTTAATCCAAATTCATCTCATAGCTCAAGGCGGTAGATTGTCTGTGAAGGTTCTCCTTTATCCGGGACCTGGTATTTTTGTACTCATTTTGCACTATTCTCATAAGTCTCTGCCCCGAAAGAGATAACCGCTTCAGGCAGCCATAGACGATTTGAATCTCGGCTGGTTTAGCAGGAACCCACCAAGATTCAAACCTTGTATGGGCAGGCTAAATGTACCAAAGTTGATTGATCGATCAATTTGGGTACAACCAGCATTTCTGAGTTTACATGTGATTATTGCTAGTGGCTGTTATAGCTGCTAGCAATAATTACTGTGGTTTCCTGGACGGTTTCCCCCGGCCCGCACCTGGACTTGTTCTGTATGCTGAATGCTGAAGACATTTCATTACTTATCCAGGCCACTTTTTCAGTTCCGTAGAAGTGGCTTGGATAAGTGATGAGACGTCTTCAACATTACAGTACAATCCCAGTTGAATGTCACTAACTACTACTAGATATGTTGGTAGGTGTTGTATGACTTAAGCAGGGCTGCTGTTATAAACCGCAGGGCCCCATACAGACAACCTGACATGGCGTCCCATTCAGCCAATGCTTCAGTTATGAATGAACACAGTGAGTGATCGGTACCGATCACAGCTTGTGTTCATTCAGGAAAGAAAGAGGCTGGTAAATATGACACATTTACCTAACCTTTGCCCTACTCTCTATTTTGAAGGATCCTAATGTGTACTTGCAGCTGCCAATGGTAAGAAGGGGAGGGAAGCCAGCAGTGGGGGTAGGGGTGGCACACATGGGGTCATGGGCAGCAGTGGGAAAATGTATGGTGGACAGGGAGGGTGATTCGTGTGGCAATTACCAGAACTGCAAAGTAAAGAGTGGGTGTGGCGCTGTCCTAAAAATACTATTGTCAAAAAAGCTGCTTAGTGAAAAGTGCTTAACTGTAGCGGGGAGAGAGGAAAAAAGATGGGGGGGGGAGGGAGGAAAGGGAAAAAGGGAAACGTGGGGGGGGGGGGGGGGGCTGGGAAAGATAAGGGAAGGGAAGGAAGTCCAAGCTAAAACGTATTAAAGTGACTTGTGCTCCTTATCATGAAAAAATCAAACACATATAATGACACGTGACATGTGTACAGTGCAACTGTGATAATAATAATTGTATAATCCTTATAAAATGATGTTATTGTAATCACACATTAATACTAATAATAGACTGGCTAAACCAGCAGTGACTCGTGCTCAGTGCAGCATAGGTGAGAATCAACAGTCTATGTGAATTCCTTGGTGTTTCCTTTAAAACGAGGCAGGCATATCCAACTTGTATCTGCTACTTATTTCTATGGTGACCGGGTGCTTGTGTCTCGTGTTGTGATCGTGCAGACACTCACCAGCTTCCTTAACCCCTACAGGGGTAACGTGCAGTCACAGTGTGTGCCACTGTGCGGCAGTCCTTGGCGTATTCAGGATCGGAATACCATTTGAACATGAAGGCAAGAGGAGATTCCCATAGTGTAAAACCATAAACACTTTTTATTTACATTAGATGACAAGCTGGTACACACATTATGTTAGTTTCAAACAAGCAACAAAATGTCATCCGAGAAGCGTCAGGTGCAAGGCTGTGTTCGCTGGGAGATGGTGCAAGGCGTCAGAATTAGGCCACGCCCTACACGCGTTTTGTCAGAGGACGTCTACGGATTATACAATTATTATTATCACAGTTGCACTGTACACATGTGACGTGTCATTATATGTGTTTGATTTTTTCATTTTTCATGATAAGGAGCACAAGTCACTTTAATACGTTTTAGCTGGGACTTCCTACCCTTCCCTTATCTCCCCCCCCCACGTTTCCCTTTTTCCCTTTTCCTCCTTTTCTCCCCCCCCATCTTTTTTCCCCTCTCCCCGCTACAGTTAGGGTCGGTTCACACTGGGGCAACACGACTTCAGCGCGACTTTGCACGGCGACTTCAACGCGGCTTCGACGCGACTTCAGCGCGACTTCAGCGCGACTTTAGCAAATTACAAGGCGACTTGAAGTCGCCTCCATGACAGGCGACTTCGGCTGTGGCCAATCACAGGGCAATCAGCTCTCTGGGAGGGAGCGGGGAGGGAGGGGTTTTCCCTGCAAAGTCGCTCGACTTTACAGAGAGATCCGACTTGGAGGCGACTTCCATTGATTTCTATGGTACAGGTCGCCTACCAAGTCGGATCAAAGTAGTACAGGGAGTACGCTCTGAAGTCGGAGCGACTTCAGTAGCGTCTATTAAGACGCTAGCGTTCACTCCCATTGAATCTATTTCTGGGGCGACTTGAGGGCGTACAAGTCGGATCCCAAGTCGCCCCAGTGTGAACCGAGCCTTAATCACTTTTCACTAAGCAGCTTTTTTGACAATAGTGTTTTTAGGACAGCGCCAGACCCACTCTTTACTTTGCATTTATCCTCCGCTTGCTCCACTCCGGTGGAAATTGCGTGTGTGGGGGCAGCAGTCCAAAGCATTCTGTTTTACTTATTCCCGTTGCGCGGATTCCCCACTTAATTTTTGCCAATTACCAGAACTAATCTTTTGTTTGGCTCTCTCTGCAGCTGCTGAAAGCCAACAGGAGGGATAGGAGAAGAAGCCAGTTTTCAGCTGCTGCAGAGAGCCATACAGGGGATAAGTTCCATTAATTGCCACACTGATCGTCCTCCCTGCCCACATCTGATTCACCCTGCTGCCTGGGCCCCACTTCTGGCCCCGTACAGGAGGACTTATGTTACCCCCTTATCTACGGCCCTGGACTAGAGTAAGCTGTTAACTCTTTCTGAGCAGGGACTGATGTGAATGGTGCACAATGTGTACAAAGATGTAATCAATTCATAAAAATGAGTATAAAATGTAAAACACTATGCACTGTGGTACAAGAAGAAAAGTGTTGCTTACAATGTTGCAGTCTGATAACAGGGGAGAGCAGACTAAGGAAATGCTTCCTCATTCCTGCAGCAGATTGATGACATCATCTCAGCCTTGACTGAAGTCACTGAATGAAGCTCAAGAACAGCTTGTTTTCAGCTTGTCTATTGTGACATGTCATGATTTTTTCATGCAGATCTGTACATTTACCAAAGGGTCCTCTTTAACTACTTCAATACAGGGCTTTCAGCGCTCTCACACTTTGAATGCCAATTACTCAGTCATGCAACACTGTACCCAAACAACATTTTTATACTTTTTTTTCATACAAATGGAGCTTTCTTTTAGTGGTATTTAATCAGTGTGAGATAAGTGTGAAAATTTGATAAACTTTTGCAAATAAGTCATTTTTGTTCATAAATGGTATTTGGTAAAAATAATCCAAATTAGTGTGTATTATTTGGTCTGTGTGAAAGTTATATACACTACCGTTCAAAAGTTTGGGGTCACCCAAACAATTTTGTGTTTTCCATGAAAAGTCACACTTATTCACCACCATATGTTGTGAAATGAATAGAAAATAGAGTCAAGACATTGACAAGGTTAGAAATAATGATTTGTATTTGAAATAACATTGTTTTTACATCAAACTTTGCTTTCATCAAAGAATCCTCCTTTTGCAGCAATTACAGCATTGCACACCTTTGGCATTCTAGCTGTTAATTTATTGAGGTAAGCTGGAGAAATTGCACCCCACGCTTCTAGAAGCAGCTCCCACAAGTTGGATTGGTTGGATGGGCACTTCTGGCGTACCATACGGTCAAGCTGCTCCCACAACAGCTCAATGGGGTTCAGATCTGGTGACTGTGCTGGCCACTCCATTACCGATAGAATACCAGCTGCCTGCTTCTGCTGTAAATAGTTCTTGCACAATTTGGAGGTGTGTTTAGGGTCATTGTCCTGTTGTAGGATGAAATTGGCTCCAATCAAGCGCTGTCCACTGGGTATGGCATGGCGTTGCAAAATGGAGTGATAGCCTTCCTTATTCAGAATCCCTTTTACCCTGTACAAAGCTCCCACCTTACCAGCACCAAAGCAACCCCAGACCATCACATTACCTCCACCATGCTTAACAGATGGCGTCAGGCATTCTTCCAGCATCTTTTCATTTGTTCTGCGTCTCACAAACGTTCTTCTTTGTGATCCAAACACCTCAAACTTGGATTCATCCGTCCACAACACTTTTTTCCAGTCTTCCTCTGTCCAATGTCTGTGTTCTTTTGCCCATCTTAATCTTTTTCTTTTATTGGCCAGTCTCAGATATGGCTTTTTCTTTGCCACTCTGCCCTGAAGCCCAAAATCCTGCAGCCGCCTCTTCACTGTAGATGTTGACACTGGTGTTTTGCGGGTACTATTTAATGAAGATGCCAGTTGGGGACCTGTGAGGCGTCTGTTTCTCAAACTAGAGACTCTAATGTGCTTATCTTCTTGCTTAGTTGTGCAACGCGGCCTCCCACTTCTTTTTCTACTCTGGTTAGAGCCTGTTTGTGCTGTCCTCTGAAGGGAGTAGTACACACCGTTGTAGGAAATCTTCAATTTCTTTGCAATTTCTCGCATGGAATAGCCTTCATTTCTAAGAACAAGAATAGACTGTCGAGTTTCAGATGAAAGTTCTCTTTTTCTGGCCATTTTGAGCGTTTAATTGACCCCACAAATGTGATGCTCCAGAAACTCAATCTGCTCACAGGAAGGTCAGTTTTGTAGCTTCTGGAAGGAGCTAGACTGTTTTTAGATGTGTGAACATGATTGCACAAGGGTTTGCTAATCATCAATTAGCCTTCTGAGCCAATGAGCAAACACATTGTACCATTAGAACACTGGAGTGATAGTTGCTGGAAATGGGCCTCTATACACCTATGTAGATATTGCACCAAAAACTAGACATTTGCAGTTAGAATAGTCATTTACCACATTAGCAATGTATAGAGTATATTTGTTTAAAGTTAGGACTAGTTTAAAGTTAGCTTCATTTAAAAGTACAGTGCTTTTCCTTCAAAAATAAGGACATTTCAATGTGACCCCAAACTTTTGAACGGTAGTGTAGTTATATATAAGTTACAAGCTGTGGTGCAAATCATTGGAAATTGATCACACCTGATGTACTGACGGCCTATCTCATTTCTTGAGGCCCTGAAATGTCAGGAAAGTACAAATATCCCCCAAATGACCCCCTTTTTGAAAATTAAACAGTCCAAGGTATTTAGTAAGAGGCATGGTGAGTTTTTTTTAACTTGTCATTTTTTCCCCACAATTCTTGGGAAAATTAAGAATTTTTTTTTTTTTCACAGAATTGTCATAACAAGTTATTATTTCTCACACACAGCATATGCATACTTGCAATTACACCCCAAAATACATTCTGCTACACCTCCTGAGTACATGTGTGAGACTTTTACACAGTCTGGCCACACAGAGAGGTCCAACATGCAGGGAGCACCATCAGTGGTTCTTGGAGCATAAATTACACCTCTAAATTCCTAACGACCTATTACATTTTTGAAGGTCCTGGAGCACCAGGGCAATGGAATTACCCACAAAATGTCCCATTTTGGAAGGAAAACACCCTAATGTCTATTCTATGAGGCATTATGAGTATTTTAAATGGTTAATTTTTTTCCACAAGTCTACGGAAAACGTGTAAAGAAAATGAAAACCTATTTTCTTTTACACAAAGTGGTCAATTTATAAGATATTTCTAACTCATAGCATGTATATAGCAAAAATTAGACCCCAAAATACATTCTGCTACTCCTCCTGAGTATGGCGATACCACATGTGTGAGACTTTACACAGTCTGGCCACATACAGAGGCCCAACATGCAGGGAGCACCATCAGGCGTTCTAGGAGCATAAATTACACATCTAATTTCCTAACGACCTATTACACTTTTGAAGGCCCTGGAGCACCAGGACAATGGAATTATCCACAAAATGACCCCATTTTGCAAAGCAAACACCCCAACGTTAATTCTATGAAGCATTATGAGTCTTTTGGACGGTTAATTTTTTTCCACAAGTATTCGGAAAACGAGGAAAGAAAATGAAAACTTATTTTTTTTTACACAAAGTTGTCAAAGATATTTCTAACTCATAGCATGTACATAGCAAAAATTACACCCCAAAAAATATTCTGCTACTCCTCCTGAGTATGGCGATACCACACGTGTGAGACTTTTACACAGATCCGTCCACATACAAAGGTCCAACATTGAAGTTTGAACACCTTCAGGCGTTCTAGGAGCACATCTCATTTCATTCCTACCTATCACACTTTTGAACGTCCTGGAGCACCAGGACAATGGAATTACCCACAAAATTACCCCATTTTGTAACGTATATTGTATGAGGCATAGGCTGGAGTTAGGTACTCAGGTACTTTGATGGGCTGAAGATAGGTACTCGGGTACTCTGATGGGCTGCAGATAGGTACTCTGCTGGGCTGGAGACAGGTACTCGGGTAACCTGATAAGCTGCAGATAGGTACTTGGGTACTCTGATGGGCTGGTGACAGGTTACTGGTTACTCTGATGGGCTGGTGACAGGTACTCGGGTACTTTGATGGGCTGCAGATAGGTACTCGGGTACTCTGATGGGTGGTGACAGGTACTTTGAAGGGTGGTGACAGGTACTCAGGTGGGCTGTGACAGGTGCTCGGGTACTCAGATGAACTGTGACAGGTAGTCAGGTACTCGGGTACTCAGATGGGCTGTGACAGGTACTTAGATGGGCTGTTACAGGTACTCGGGTACTCAGATGGACTGTGACAGCTACTCAAGTACTCAAATGGGCTGTGACAGGCCCTCAGGTACTCAGATGAACTGTGACAAGTACTCAGGTACTCAGATGAACTGTGACAGGTACTCAGATGAACTGGGACAAGTACTCAGGTACTCAGATGAACTGTGACAGGTACTCAGGTACTCAGATGGGCTGTAACAGGTAGTCAGGTGGGTTGTGACAGGTACTCAGGTACTCAGATGGGCTGTGACAGGTACTCAGGTACTCGGGTACTCAGATGGGCTGTGACAGGTTCTCAAGTGGGCTGTAACAGGTACTCAGGTACTCAGATGGACTGTGACAGGTACTCAGATGGGCTGTTACAGGTACTCAGGTACTCGGGTACTCAGATGGACTGTGACAGGTACTCAGATGGGCTGTTACAGGTACTCAGGTACTCGGGTACTCAGATGGGCTGTGACAGGTACTTAGATGGGCTGTTACAGGTATTCGGGTACTCATATGGACTGTGACAGGTACTCAGGTACTCAAATGGGCTGTGACTCTTTATTGGGGGGGGGCAATCAGTGTGTTTGGTGTGTACTGTAAGCGGTAACGAGCTGTTACCGCAATCTTCTTCTCACACACGATCGGTGTGTGAGGAGGAGAACCCGGTAACATCTTGTTACCGCGGGTTGTTGACATTCTGTGACTGGCTGTGATTGGACACAGCCGTCACGTGGTAAAGAGCCAATTTCATTGGCTCTTTGCCACGATCGGGGTTGGGCTGTGTCAGGGTGACAAGCCTCGCCCTCGATTGACGCTCTGCGCGCACCCTGGGGTTGCGCACGAGCGCTTTGCACGTGGACAGTGCATATGACCGGCTGTGATTGGACACAGCCGGTCACGTGGTAAAGAGACATTTTTATTTGCTCTTTACAAGGATCTGGGATGGGCTGTGTCTGCAGGAATGGCAAGAAGGCGAGGACGTCATATGACGCCCTCCCAAGATGGGAGATCCCATCTGCGGACGTCATTTGACTTTGGTCGGGAAATGAAGTGGTTAAGATTTCACCACCAAGGTCTCTTTATTAAAAGAATAACTTTGCAAAGGCCGAGTACATTGTGACTAATTCCTGTAATATGCTTGCTTTCCTATGATCTTCAGCTCCATCTAGTGGCCATAATGTGGAATTTTCCTGATTGCAATTTTTCACAAAAATGCTGCAAAATGGCCACTAGATGGAGCTGGCATAGAAAATACACATGTTAGACATATACGGCAAATATTAATGATGGGTTGCTTCATTTGCACAGCATTTTTTTTATAGATATAAATAGATCCCTAAGTTGCTATTTAAAAAAAAAAAAAAGTTTAACTGATGGGCAGAAACTCTTTCCCTTCCTGCAGAAAATGGTGTTTCAGAATCCCTTATTACTTGCCATATAATTACATAGTTTTATAGTTTGTCTAGTTGAAAAAATACACTAGTCCATCAAATTCAACCAATTAAAAAAGAAAACCTCCATATATACAGTCATGACCAAAAATATTGGCACCCCTGCATTTCTGTCAGATAATGCACCACTTCGCCCAGAAAATTGTTGCCATTACAAATGTTTAGGCATTCTGATGTTTATTTCTTTTCTTTGTATTGGTATGACACCACAAAAAAAAGTGGAGAAACAAAAAGCCAAATCTGACACATTCCACACAAAACTCCAAAAATGGACTGGACAAAATCATTGGCACCCTCAATTTAAAATTTGGTAGCACACCCCTTGGAAAAAATAACTGAAATCACGTGTAACCATCAATGAGTTTCTAACACCTTTCTATTGGGTTTTTGGACCACGACAACTGCTCCAGGTCTCTCAGGTTGGAAGGATTCCTTTTCCCAACTGCTGTTCTGAGATCTCTCCACAGGCGCTCTATGGGATTTAGGCCTCATACACACGGACCTTTTTACAGCAGCATTTTTTAGCTTTTTTTTCAGCTTAAAAACGCCACACCATGTTGTTCAATGGCCTCATACACACCATGGCGTTTTTAAGCTGTAACAGAAATTGGCGTTTTTAAGCTCCAAAAAAAAACCCCTGGACCAGTGCGTTCTGAGGCTCCAGCACTAGAGCTGTAAAAATGCCAGACGCCAGTAAAAGGTGTTAAACGCGGTTTAACGAGGCTTAACGCTATATACTCAGTGTTAAGCCTCATCTGGCATTTTTTTGCCTCTATTCAAAATCAATGGTTCCCTAGGGGAGCCCATTGATTTGAATAGAAGTCGCACCAGAAGTCGACTCAGGATGATCCGACTTGCGGTCCGACTTGTGTGCTGAGAATCTTGAAGGGGAACCCGCCAAAATGTAGAGAAAAAATTAGCGTGAGGTCCCCCCCAGGATCTATATCAGACCCTTATCTGAGCATGCAACCAGGCAGGTCAGGAAAGGGGGGGGGCGAGCGAGTACCCCCCCTCCTGGACCATACCAGGCCACGTGCCCTCAACATGGGGGGTGGGTGCTTTGGGGCAGGGGGGCTCTGCCTAGTATTGGGACGCCTGCCTTTAGACACACATGAACTTTAATGGCATCCCAGTCTTATGCCCTGTACACACGGTCGGACATTGATCGGACATTCCGACAACAAAATCCATGGATTTTTTCCGACGGATGTTGGCTCAAACTTGTCTTGCATACACACGGTCACACAAAGTTGTCGGAAAATTCGATCGTTCTGAACGCGGTGACGTAAAACATGTACGTCGGGACTATAAACGGGGCAGTGGCCAATAGCTTTCATCTCTTTATTTATTCTGAGCATGCGTGGCACTTTGTGCGTCGGATTTGTGTACACACGATCGGAATTTCCGACAACGGATTTTGTTGTCGGAAAATTTTACAGCCTGCTCTCAAACTTTGTGTGTCGGAAAATCCGATGGAAAATGTGTGATGGAGCCCACACACGGTCGAAATTTCCGACAACAAGGTCCTATCACACATTTTCCATCGGAAAATCCGACTGTGTGTACGGGGCATTAGTCCGTAGGGTTCAATACTGAGTTGGCCCACCCTGTACAGCTATAACAGCTTAAACTCTTCTGGGAAGGCTGTCCACAAGCTTTAGGAGTGTGTCTATGGGAATGTTTGACCATTCTTCCAGAAGAATTTGTGAGGTCAGGCACTGATGTTGGATGAGAAGACCTGGCTCACAGTCTCCACTCTAATTCATCCCAAAGGTGTTCTATCAGGTTGAGGTCAGGACTGTGTTCAGACCATTCAAGTTCCTCCACCCCAAACTCAGTCATCCATGTCTTTATGGACCTTGCCTTGTGCACGGGTCAAGGTCAAACGCTAGGAAATTAAAGTGGTTGTAAAGGCAGAAGGTTTGTTTTATCTTATTGCATTCTATGCATTAGGTCTTATGCACACTGGACATTTTTGCAGCTGCTGTTTTTGGCTTCAGACGTTTCTTTTCTACAGTCAATAAACTCTCCAGCATGTTATCCTATGTGTCCATGCACACATAGGCTGTTATCAATTGATTTTGGCTGAGGTGGGGGGGGGGGGGGGTTTGTCTGGAAAATCTTCAAAACTAGTGGATTCTGAGAAGCGTTTTTCATCTGTAAAATTCACTGCAACAGAGCAGGTAAGTATAACATGTTTGTTATTTTTATAGGAAAAAAAAAAAGCGAGATTTTACAATCACTTTAAACCCGCGCAAGGTTTCAAAAACATCCAAGGATTAAAAATTTCCACCATGCATTCAGAGGGCGAGGCTGAGATAACGCCTTATTCAATTCCAAATGTCTTAGCACATTTCAAAACGTCCTAAGACTCTGACACAGAATAGTTAATGGATACCTACTGTACATGGGAGCAGCAGAGATAAGAGTATTTGTATGATCAAATTATATGGTAGGGGTAAAGATAAGAAGGCAGTAAATTGTATTGGGAATGGTGCGTTTATGGCAGCAAATCATTGCTGGGCCTTGCTATGTTATCTATCAATAGTCATTTGATGATCAATAATTAAAGCTGGACTTTGGGCAGATATTTTAACCACTTAAGGACCGAGCCTCTTTTTTAGACGTGATGTTTACTTGTTAAAAACTGGGTTTTTTTGCTAGAAAATTACTTAGAACCCCCCAAACATTATACATTTTTTTTCTAACACCCTAGAAAATAAAATGGTGGTTGTTGCAATACTTTTTGTCACACCGTATTTGCGCAGCGGTCTTACAAGCGCACTTTTTTTTGGAAAAAATACACTTTTTTGAATTAAAAAAATAAGACAACAGTAAAGTTAGCCCAATTTTTTTTATATTGTGAAAGATAATGTTACGCCGAGTATATTGATACCCAACATGTCACGCTACAAAATTGCGCCCGCTCGTGGAATGGCGACAAACTTTTACCCTTAAAAATCTCCGTAGGCGACGTTTAAAAAATTCTACAGGTTGCATGTTTTGAGTTACAGAGGAGGTCTAGGGTTAGAATTATTGCTCTCGCTCTAACGATTGTGGCGATACCTCACATGTGTGGTTTGACCACCGTTTTCATATGCGGGCGCTACTCACGTATACATTCGCTTCTGCGTGCGAGCTTAGCGGGGCGGGACGCGTTTAAATTTTTTTTATTTTTTCTTATTTATTTTACCTTTTAGTTTTTATTTTTACACTGTTTTAAAAAAATAAATTTCACTTTTATTCCTATTACAAGGAATCTAAACATCCCCTAATATGAGATCTGGGGTCAAAAAGACCTCAAATCTCATATTTACACTAAAATGCAATAAAAAAAAAAAAAAAAGAAAAAAATTTTGTGATTTAAAAAAAAAAAATGTCCCTTTAAGAGCTATGAGCGGAAGTAATGTTTTGATGTCTCTTCCGCCCTGAAATGTCATGGAGACAAGTGGGGGCCATCTTCCCCTCACTCGTCTCCATGCCCAGCTAGTGACAGCATCCAATCGCCTCTGCCACTGCCGACAGCCCTGGTAAGCAGCGGAGGGCACCAGAGCGCGGCGGGAGGGGCCCCTCTCCGCCGCCGATAAAAGTGATCTCGCGGCGAATCCACCGCAGAGACCACTTTTATCTTGAAGCGGACCGAACAAGAGGATACCGGGGTATGGCAGCTTGCTGCTGCCATAACAACGATATCCCCCTTTGAAGTAAGGACGTATATTGGCATGCGGCGGTCCGGAAGTGTATATGTATCTATTTCATAAAAGGAAAAATGATCATTTATACTTGTTGCAGCCCATGCCACCCCTATGAAAAGTGATCTGCAGGGGTCAGTTGACAGATAGTTGTCGTCACTGCCTGTTTTAACCCTAAAAATCCACACCACTGTATGCAATGTATGTGGTTGCAGGGCAGTTTCGGGGCGGCCCCATTCAGTAAGTCATGGTCGGCTACAGTACTGCCCACTGAACGTGACCAGGGGGGGTATCATTTTTGCCACAGCTTTGGCATGTGTATAACTCAAAGCAGTGAAGGTGGATGGGGAGGTGGTAGAATTGAGGCTCAACTGCCTTTTTTTTTTACCGCCCCACGACCACATGTATAAACAAGCCCTGGGTAGCCAGGTGCTGGACTACAGAAACATGGAGATGGAGACGTTTATTTTCACTTTCCGAATGTTGTGTTGCATTACCCCCTCCAGTCAGCAGAGGGGGAACTATAGCCAGGAAAGCCTATGGACTTCTGTGCGGAATGCTGAGGATTATGGGAATTGTGGTCTGAAACATCAATCACAGAATAGGACTTATGGACCTTTACAATATAGTTGACCAATGGTACATTGAGGAGAAAGGGGAATGGTGGAGCAACTTTTACCTGACTGCTGGAAACCTCTTCCTTTTTGCAGCACGGGAGCCGAAGTGCGCACATCCATCCCATATCGCTCAACTTTCTGAGTTGGAAGCGAGGGACACCTATTAGCAAAAAGTATGTAGGCATAGGACACATCCCCTGCCACACCCCCTTAGAGGAGAATTATACAAAAAAAAAAAGATTAAACCCCCAAGTGTTTTTTTTTTTACCACTACTATTCCTTTATATTGGCTTTTGACATTTACAAATGCAGCAATTTAGAAATTGGATGAAAGGTTTAGCACTGGGAAACACTTTTTGATAGATAAGTAGCAAGTTTTATATACAATTTTATAGGTCAGACCAAAATGAGGGACAAATGAGGAGGAAAGAGGAACAGAGGGACTTTGTTCCAAATCAGGGACAGTCCCTTGAAATCAGGGACAGTTGGGAGCTATGCAGTCCTGGTGCACATGGATTATTCATGGGGCAAGTGACCACAGCGAGAGACTGAGACCTGGAGCGGAGACACCTGGGACAGCACAACATGGACCACAGCAATCACATCTGCACCATTGCTACTAGGAGAACAGAGCATCTTCTCACCCTCTACTTCCCACCGCTGATAACCAGGGGCATTCCGTTGAGAGACTGAGGAGCCCCCCTTCTAGAGAGAAAGGTCACTACAGCATCTTGGGGACTGGTAAGAGAGCTATGCACCCATTGCTGATAATGCTAGCATTGGCACTGAGAGCCAAGTACACACCAAGTGCACCCAATGAGAGCAGATTAACAAGTGCACCCAATGAGAGCAGGACACCAAGTGCACCCAATGAGAGCAGGACACCAAGTGCACCCAATGAGAGCAGGACACCAAGTGCACACAATGAGAGCAGGACACCATATGCACCCAAAGAAAGCAGGACACCAAGTGCCTCCAATGAGAGCAGGACAATAAGTGCACCCAAAGAAAGCAGGACACCAAGTGCACCCAGTGAGAGCAGGACATCACATGCATCTAATGCATACAGCACCCATACTGCGCTCTATACCCATAACCATACTGCACCAATTGCTGATACTGCTAGCATTGGCACTGAGAGCAGGACACCAAGTGCATCCAATGAGAGCAGATCACCAAGTGCACTCAAAGAGAGCAGGACACCAAGTGCACTCAAAGAAAGCAGATCACCAAGTGCACTCAAAGAGAGCAGGACACCAAGTGCACTCAAAGAGAGCAGGACACCAAGTGCACTCAAAGAGAGCAGGACACCAAGTGCACCCAAAGAGAGCAGGACACCAAGTGCACACAATGAGAGAAGGATACCAAGTGCACCCAAAGAGAGCAGGACATCAAGTGCGCACAATGAGAGCAGGACACCAAGTTCACCCAATGAGAGCAGATCACCAAGTGCACTCAAAGAGAGCAGGACACCAAGTGCACCCAAAGAGAGCAGGACACCAAGTGCACACAATGAGAGCAGGACACCAAGTGCACACAATGAGAGCAGGACACCAAGTGCACCCATAGAGAGCAGGACACCAAGTGCACCCAATGAGAGCAGGACACCAAGTGCACCCAATGAGAGCAGGACACCAAGTGCACCCAATGAGAGCAGGACACCAAGTGCACCCAAAGAGAGCAGGACACCAAGTGCACCCAATGAGAGCAGGACACCAAGTGCACCCAATGAGAGCAGGACACCAAGTGCACCTAATGAGAGCAGGACACCCAGTGCACCCAAAGAGAGCAGGACACCAAGTGCACCTAATGACAGCAGGACACCAAGTGCACCCAAAGAAAGCAGGAGATCAAGTGCACCCAGTGAGAGCAGGACACCACATGCACCCAATGCATACAGCACCCATACTGCGCTCTATACTGCACCTATTCTAAACCTAGACTGCACCTATACCAAGCCTATACTGCATTGTACCAAACCTTTACTGCATCTGAACCATATCTACCTTGCATCTGTGCCAAGACTATACCGTACCTATACTGTACCTACACTGCATGCAGATTAACTAGGATTGTCATTAATCCTCTTTGTTAAGCTGACCATAAATGGATCAAAATTCAGCCACTTCATCAGGAACCAGCCAAATTTTGATCCGCCTATGGGCAGGCTGGTTGCACTGAAGTTGATCCATCGATCGACTTCAGTTCAATCAGCCTGTTGAGTTTTTTTTTCACCAGTCACTACTGGTGGCTATAGCTGCCAGTAATGATCATTGTATTCTGTATTCCCCCTAAGTTGCAAAGACACCCATATGTATGAAATGCTGTAAACATGACCCTCTCTGTTGCGTTTGGCAAAGAGTACTGAACGCTGAACGCGACCCATTCAAGTGCACGGGGTGGTGCCTCCACTGCCCTGCAACCAGTGACAATACATGTGATTGTGGTGTGGTGCTACTTTTATGGGTTGAAACATACAACCATCCTGCGACCATTGACAATACTTGTGGAGTGATTAGGGGGTTGGGGGCACTAATAGAGCTAACCAAAATATTATCAGATAATGTACATTAGTAACAAATCAAAATATATTAAAGTGCATCGTGCTAATAACATATCAAAAATAGAAAAAAATCATAATATTGGTGATAAATTCATATATCAAACAATCAATTAATTAAGGTTAGATGAAATACCTTCAAAGTGGGACGTGATTGGCGGAGCACAGCTCCACATCACCACCCCTCTAGTCCCTCTATGGATAAAGGCATACTCCCCGTGTCTGTGACTACAACTCCACCCAATGGGATGAAGTCACTAATACATGACCTAATATTATACATGACTCAAACCATTAGTGTTGAGATAAATAATATGTACTTTCATGGATCAATTAGTGGTAATATTGAAAAATGCAAAATGAAACCTTAAAGTTTGGTATAAAAATGTCCAAATGAATATAGGAATTGGCCTACAAGTTTGCCCAGCCTTCCCATATTCATATGGACACAAGATACCTCATGGGACATCCCGTAATTCATATGGGACAACAAAATCATAAAGAAATTTGACTATAAATTTAATCATTAGTCAGGAAACA
Source organism: Lithobates septentrionalis (assembly GCA_037952835.1). Classification (NCBI taxonomy): domain Eukaryota; kingdom Metazoa; phylum Chordata; class Amphibia; order Anura; family Ranidae; genus Lithobates; species Lithobates septentrionalis. The sequence continues at coordinate 223,733 of JBBDGP010003868.1, forward strand.
ATTTAGGTCTAGATCTATATTCATGCCTGTAGGCTGTAAAGTGTCAAGTTTATACAGCCATTTAGTTTCATTCTGTGACACAGCTCTCTTTAGATGGGTACCTCTCCAATGTTTTTTCATTTTATCTATACCGTAAAAAATAAGTTGAGTTGGATCTCTATTGTGAAACTGTCTAAACTGTTTTGATACACTATGTTTGGTGAACCCATTTTTTTATATTTGCTATGATATGTTCATTTATTCTGATACGCAATTTGCGTGTGGTTCTACCCACGCACTGTTTTGGGCATGGACATTGTAATACATCAGTGACATGGTCAGGGTCACAGGTTATTAGCGGTTTTATCTTAAATTTTTGTTTTGTGACCACTGACTGGAAGCTGTCAATTTTCCTTTTAGGTCTGATAGAGGTTTTACACGCTTTGCACCTAGTGCAATAGTGGAAACCTTCCCTGTCTAAAAAGGTAGTAATTCTTTTGGGGGGGGGGGGGGGGTCCGGAATATTGGATGCAATTCTATTTCTAACACACGGGCAGACTTTTCGGCATCAAAGGTCCGACGGTCTTTCCGACGGACTTTCGACAGACTTTTGACGGACTTTTGAACGAACGGACTTGCCTATACACAATCACACCAAAGTCCGACAGATTCGTATGTGATGACTAAAATAAGGAAGTTCATAGCCAGTAGCCATTAGCTGCCCTAGCGTCAGTTTTCGTCCGTCGGACTAGCATACAGACGAACTGATTTTTCGACAGGACTCAAATCCATCGGAAAGATTTGAAACATGTTTTAAATCTAAAGCCCGTCTGATTTTCGGCCGAAAATGTCCGCTGCAGGTCCGATGAAGCCCACACACGGTCGGATTGTCTGACGGATTTTCCGTCTGACCAGTCTGGTCGAAAAGTCCGCCCGTGTGTACACGGCATTAGCCCTGGGGCCCTTTTATAAATAAATTGGGGTCTAATTGGTAGTACTTTTTTTTAGATCTTTATCCTTCATGAGAATGGGCCAATGCTTTTTAAATATTTTTTCTACATCTCTATATTGCCAGTTGAGACCTGTGATGAACACTATATCTCCTCTGAATGATGTTTTTTATTGTTAGTTAAGAGGGCCTCTCTATTCATATTAAGGACTTTTTTCTGACATTTGTCTAATGCTCTAGGGCAGTGGTCTCCAAACTGTGGCCCGGGGGCCGGATGGGGCCCTTTGCTTGCCTTTATGCGGCCCTTGGGGCACTATTTCATCTAATGACACTAACAAAGGGGCATTATTCCTGTCGCTGGCACCAACAATGGGGCACTATTCCTCCTACTGACACCATCAAAAGGGCACAATTCCTTCCACTGATACCAATGATGGGGCACAATTCCTTCCACTGATACCAATGATGGAGCAAAATTCCTTCCATTGACACCATTGATGGGGCATAATTCCTTCCATTGAGACTATTGATGGGGCCTAATTTCCTTGCATTGATACCTACAATGGGTCCCTTTTCCTCCCACTGACACAAACAACAAGGCAAAATTCCTCCCATTGATACCAAGAACAAAGCAAAATTCCTCTCCCTGACATCAACGATGGGACATAATTCCCTCCACATTGACATCAACGATGGGACAGAATTCCCTCCATTGACACCAACGATGGTGCTCTATCCCTCCAACTGACTCCAACAATGGGGTACTATTCCTCCAACTGATTTCAACAATGGAGAACTGTTCCTTCCACTGACATGAACGATGGGGCACTAGTCCTCCTACTGCCAAAGATAGGGCATTGTTTACTCCCACTGGATGCCAGGACATTTTCTACTCCCACTGGCCAAGGTCCGGCCACCCTAAAGTCTGAAGGACAGTAATTGGCCCTTTGTTTAGAAAGTTTGGAGACCCCTGCTCTAGGGAAATAATCTTTCTCCAAAAACCTATCCGTGAGGATGGCTGATTGGATGTTATAATCTCTTATGTTGTTACAATTCCTCCTGATTCTCATGTATTGGCCTTTGGGAATAGCTGTAAACCATTTGGGATGATGGCAACTTCCAGTGGGCACATAGCCATTTCTATCAGTCTCCTTAAAGAATGTAATAATACTGATATGGTTGGATGTGTTTGTTAGTACTAAATCCAAATAGCTGATGGTTTCCTTGTACCATACTGCTGAAAATTTTAACCCGTAGTTATTGACATTCATAGTTCCTATGAAGGATTCTAAACTGGACTTTGACCCTTCCCACAGCAGTATGATATCATCAATGTATCATTTGTAAAGTTTGAGACCTTGCCATTTTTGTCTATATAGTCTCTCTTGTTCCCATTTATTGAGTACCAAGTTGGCTACACTAGGGGCATAGCGAGCCCCAAGGCAACTCCTTTAATCTGATTGTAATATTCCCCTTTAAACCAAAAATAATTATTGCCCATGGCCATCTTAAGTCCTTCCAATATGTCAAAGAGCAAGAAAAAATCCTGGACGGCCGCACACCGATACAACACCTTTATTGTGAGAAGGATCCTTCCAATATGTGATTGATTTGTGCATTTTTCAGCGGAGATTGTTTTTTAGAGCCCATTTTACTGCTAGAAGCCCATCCTTTATTTGTATACAGGGATTCCACGTCCACTGTTACCAAAAAAGTATTTTTATTAGTTTCTACTTTAGAGAGAGATTTGATAAGTTCCCGACTGCCTTTTAAATAGGTCCTGCCTTGTAGAACCAAAGGTTGGAGAAATATATCAAGATACTCCCCCAACCTAGAGTACAAGGACCCGATCCCACTAACAACGGGCAGTCCTGGTGGGTTGTCTTTAGATTTAAGAACTTTTGGAACTATGTATAGGACCGGGAGTATGGGTATGAGGGATAAGGTATTTAGCCTCTTTTTTATCCAATATGTTGTTCTTAGTTCTCTTTTTTACCCAATTGATAAGTTCCACCTTTAGTTTGGCTGTGGAGTCACTGTTAAGTTTTTTATACGTGGTATCATCAGCGAGTAATTTTAATACCTCCTTGTTAAAATTTTCTTTTGTTAGTATGACCAACCCCCCCCCCCCCCCCCCCCCTTTGTCAGCTGGTCTAATTACCACCTGTTTATTTTTCTAACATTTCTTGATTCCCTCCCATATTTTTTTATTACTTTTATGCCTCTTTATTTTTCGACTTTTTACTTCCTCCTGGATCATGTTTTTAAACACTTCGATGAAGTGCTGGGTCCCCTTTTTTGGGTTAAATACTGAATTGTTTTTTAATCCACTATGTATATATTCTTCTGTGCCTACTTCCAGAGAGGTGCTAAACCGCTGTCCACAAAAATGTTTTTTGATATTCATTTTTCTTGCATATTTTTCAATGTCTATCAATGTTTCAAACTTGTCCAGATATTTATCTGGTGCAAATTTGAGTCCTTGGATTAGGACCTCCATTTCCTCCTCTGAAAACGGAAACCCTGCTAAATTAAATAATCCTACGTTTGGTTGTCCCTTTTTCTTTTTCTTTCCCCTTCCTCTTCTCTTACCTCTCCTTCTGAGTGATCTTTTTAATGGCATTGTGGCGGTGGGGGGTGGAATCCTGTAAGGCTCCTTCCAGCCCCTCCATTCCCCCTTGTTGGTATTGATTTTGATAGGGTGCTTGTGGATACTTGTGGAGTGGTGGTACTTTTATGGGTTAAAACACACAACCATCCATTGACCATTGACAATGCATGTGATCGTGCTGTGGTGGTACTTTTATGGGTTGAAGCAGGTGGTGAGAAGGTGACACAATACCTCCTCACCACCTGTTAAATGCCCTCTGAAATGCAATCCACCATAGATTGCCCTTCAGGGTGTGACTCCAGTAGAAAAGGCTGAGAAAGGCTAAGCTAGAACCAAACCCTATAATGAGTTAGCCGGATTCCATAGCAAGAAGAGTTTGACCCTGCTGCCATGGCTTCTGAAATCGGCCTCGGAACCATGGTAACGGAGGCTACAGCCTCCGGAGGCTAGTTGCCATCTAGGGGTCGCACAATAACTAGCAGCCGTATCAAGCACTGTGGAAATGAACCTTCAAATCATGAGGTTTCAAGAAGCCTCCAAGGGTTAAAACAGCACATGGGGTATTTAGAGGACAAGGCTGATGTAACATGTTAGTCAATTCCCAAAATTTCAGAATACTCGGACACAGAATATATAATAGTTGACAAGAAGGCAATAAAGTGTATTGTAAATGGTTCATTAATGCTGCTGACCAAACATTGCTGGGCCCTGTGTTATCTACAAATATTTATTTGATGTTTAACAATTTGGACTTTGTGCAGATATTAAAAATTAATTAATTAATTATTAATTAATAAAACAGCAATAAATGCAATTTAGTAATTATTTATGTAATCAAGTCCCGGGGCCCCTGAGGCCTAATGGTGACCTCCAGGGTTAGGGACAGCTGACATCCTTCTATGCAGAGTGGGTTACCAGGTATGGTGGGTGCAATGCTAGGTAGATTAATGGGCGCCAGACACTTCTTGAATGCAAAGAGATTTATTGTCTCTTAAACAGAACTGTGGGAGAGAGGGTTAGTGCCAGGACACCCTTTAGTATTTCTAATGTTAATTGGCAGACTCCGATGACTTCTACAGGTAGACAGCCATGCAGGGAAAGGCATCCAGCAAGACGCCACATCTGCACGAGTAGGATCGCTGTATCCTATGGCAACAGTCTTGTAACAGTTTCTAACACAAGTTGTAACAAACTCCGTTACTTCCTCTACAATCTCCATTTGTAGATCTTCACTCAACTGAGCTCCCAGTCTCTCTCACTTGATTTGCTGATCCACTGCCACTGGATCCCCTGAGCTCTTCCAATCTTCTCACACAGTATCTTCCTCAAGCGTCACCCCCGCGTCCCTGCTGGGTCCCTAGCTTGGCACTCACAGATACTCCTCAAGCGTCAACCCTCTGGCCTGCTCGATCCCTGGCTTGACACACAATACTACTCTGCAAGCATCACCACCACTGGCTGGGTCCCTGGCTTGGCACCTGCTGAAGTTTCCCAATTCTTCACCGTCCCCAGTTGGTGAGAATACTGCTCTGGTACTTGCTTCAGCTACTCACAGTGCTCCACGGTAACAAGGTGGATGGGCCCTTAGTGGTGGCAGCTTCCACTCTACCTCCGACCTCAACAGGTTCTCCAGCCAACAGAACCGTCACTTCTGGTTGGACTGCAAGCCGCAGTCCCAACCCTACACTGCTCTCTTGTTTCTGGATAGGCCCTCAGACAGCCTAGCAGCCAGAAACCCCCGGGATAGGCCTCAGGCTCCAGCCTAGCAGCCCGGGGCAGTACAACACACGTCCACCCAGCCAGCCATTCAGGTGGCAAAGAACCCCGATCACCTGACTCCACCCAAATAAATAGGTTCTCCCAGCAGGCCAAAGGACCCAGGAAATCCCTGCACATTGTTTGAGAGTGAGACACCCCATTATTCCTAATCTGTCCTTGCAATGTCCTTGTCTTATCTAATGTCACCAGATACCAGGCACCTAGCGACAGAAGAGAGAAGTGCAGCAATTCCAGAGTTAGGGCGAAATCAATTGACCTCCTAACAATTGGCCAAGACAGCTATCACTTTAACAGCAACCCTGCCTAAACATCAGGGTGTTACATTTAACAAATTAAAAAAAAAACTTGTAGGGCTCTTCACACATGTGGCAACTCCTGGTACCCCTCTGAAAAGTGGCCTGTGGTAAATTGCTTTTCAGCAGGCAGTCGGCAGGTGTCTGGGGGGAAATATGTCACTTGAATAGTCTTATGGTGTCACTTGAACAGTCTTATGGTGAGTTTCTGCCGGCAATGTTGGGGCCCTTTAAACGTTGGTACACGTGCAGATCAAAGGGTTGGCATTTAACAGAGGCCTAGTGTAAAGTCAGGCCTTGTAGGTAAGAAAGCTCCTTAGTGCAGCCAGACAGACAAACAAATACTCTTGCGCACAAGTGTGTTGATCAGGTGATCTAGAGTTCGATATGGATAATGTCTCAGGCCTTGCTGCCCTCCAGGATAGGGATATCCTAGCAGTTAAACAAGAAAAAAGAAAGAGAGGGAGCACCAGCCTTGTGCATTATCCTTTGATAACTTTAACCGCTTCAGCCCCGGAAGATTTTACCCCCTTCCTGACCAAAGCACTTTTTACAATTTAGCACTGCGTCGCTTTAACTGACAATTGCTCAGTCGTTCGACGCTGTACCCAAACTAAATTTGCATCCTTTTTTTCCCACAAATAGAGCTTTCTTTTGGTGGTATTTTATCACCTCTGTGGTTTTTATTTTTTGCACTATAAACCAAAAAATGCGACAATTTTGAAAAAAAACAATATTTTTTACTTTTTGCTATAATAAATATCCCCCAAATTAAAAAAACAAAAACAAATTTCTTCATTAGTTTAGGCCAATATATATTCTTCTACATATTTGTGGTAAAAAAAATCGCAGTAAGCGTATATTGATTGGTTTGTGCAAATGTTATAGCGTCTGCAAACTATGGGAAAGATTTATGGCATTTTTATTAATATTTTTTTTTTTACTAGTAATGGCGGTGATCTGCGATTTTTAGCGGTACTGCGACATTGTGATGGACAGATCGAAGACTTTTGACACTTTTTCAAGACCATTGGCACTGATTACTGTATAAATGTCACTGGCAAGGAAGGGGTTAACACTAGGGGCGATTAAGGGGTTAATTGTGTGTTCCCTCAGTGTGTTCTAACTGTATAGGATAGGATTGACTAGGAGAGGAGCCATATAGGTTTCCCACTTAGTAGGAACAAACGATATGGCACCTCTCCTCTGACAGCACAGGGATTTGTGCGTTTACACACACAAATCCCTGTGTTGGTGCTCTTGCACGTAATCTGCGTGGCCGGCGGCGATTGTGCCCACCGGCCACGCGCATCGGGTCCCCCGCCGTGCAGTGCACGTGTGTGCCTCTAGCAGCGTGCACGCCCTCTGGTGGCCAATAAAAAGGGTAGGACGTAACCGTTTGGGAATTTGCCCAGGAGAGCCGCAGTATATCTGTGTGACACAGTCGGCAAGTGGTTAATAAAAGAATGAATTAAAAACAACTCACAAACATGTGAAGGAAAACCACAATGTAAAAACCTTAATCGGTCTGGTATCTACAGTCTCCAGGTGATAAAGGAGAGGACATGAGAACCACTGCTATCTGACGCGTTTCGAAGGAATACCTTCTTCCTCAGAGCTCTTGTGGGGTAAGTGGAGAACTGTTTGAGTTGCAAATAGTTGGATACAATTACAGTTAGTAAATTTTATAAGACTGTTGCCATAGGAGACAGCGTCCTACCAATACAGAAGTGGTGTCCGGCTGGAGGCCTTCACCTGTATAGCTGTCTGTCTATAGAAGTCTGGGAGTCTGCCAATTAACTTTACATCTACCTTATCTTAAGAGACAATAAATCTCTTTTTGAATTCTAAAAGTGTCTGACGCCCACCCTTTCATCTTGCGTTACACCCACCATGCAACCCACTCTACACAGAAGGATGTCAGCTGTCCCTAACACTGGAGGTCATTGGGCTTCAGGAGACCCGGGACTTTGCTACAGGAGCACCAGCCGCCACTGGGTCCTACAATCACTAGCAGCCATATCAAGCACTGTGGAAAGGAACCTTCAGATCATGAGGTTTCAAGTGGCATCCAAGGGTTGAAACAGCACACGGGGTATTCAGAGGACAAGGCTGATATAAGGTGTTAGTCAATTCCCATCAAAGAAGAAAACATTTCAGAATACTCCAACACGGAATAGATCAAAAGATAAACTGGATGAGAGCCCAGGAGAAAAGTACCTGGAGAAGTGAGGACAAGAAGGCAATAAATGGTTCATTCATGCATTGCTGACAAAGCATTGCTGGGCTTCATGTTATCTACAAATAGCCATTGGATGATTAATAAGTTGGACTTTGGGAAGATAATAAATATAAAACAGAAACAAATGCAGTTAAGTATTTAATTTAAAAAAATAAACTTTTAGGGCACTTTACACATGAAGTTGATAGGTGGCAGACAGGTAGGTGGGGGTAATATGTCAACTTCTCACTGCTCGTTATAACCCTGAAAAGCCCACACCACAAGCAAGTGCATTGCATATGGTTGCACCATCCTAAATAAGTCATGCTTGCCTATTTTATAGTGTAATTTTTGCTACAGCATATGTGCAACCCCTCTAGCAGCTAACCACTTGCCAATCGGTGACGCAGCGTAAGTCGCTGGATTGGAAGCGTGATATCTCAGACATCACTACAGCTGCAGCAATGATCCAGATCACTTTTTTGTTTCAGCCAACTATTCCTTTCAAAAATAAAAGTAATCCTAGAGGCTAATGCCGCGTACACACGAGCGGACTTTACGGCAGACTTTGCCCGGCGGACTTTTCAACGGACTTTACGACGGACTTTCTGAATGAACGGACTTGCCTACACACAATCCACCAAAGTCCGTCGAATTCGTACGTGATGACGTACGACCGGACTAAAATAAGGAAGTTCATAGCCAGTAGCCAATAGCTGCCCTAGCGTGGCTTTTTGTCCGTCGAACTAGCATACAGACGAGCGGACTTTTTGACCGGACTCGAGTCCGTCGGATAGATTTGAAACATATTTCAAATCAAATCTAAGTCCGTCCAACTTTTGAGAAAACAAAGTCGGCTGGAGCCCACACACAATCGAATTGTCTGACGAAATCCCGTCCGCCGGGCAAAGTCTGCCGTAAAGTCCGCTTGTGTGTACGCGGCATAAGAAGAAAAGATACAAGAGGCCACTCATGGGCCGCCCAATATTTAATATACAGTGGGTATAGAAAAGAATCACCCCCCCCCCCTTTAAAATAATCACATATTGTTGCTTTGCAGCCTAAAATGAAGACAGACAATTTATGTTTTATCCAGCTGTATTTACTAGTGCAACTTATAACATTCAAGTGAAAGATATAACACCAACATGTCATAAAAAATTCCAAAAAAATGAAAAACAGAATCATCGAAATGGAAAAAGGATCATCCCCCTTATTGTGTTGGACCACACTTTGCTTTAATTCCAGGCTTTACTCTGTTGGAATTTGTCTCTACTAACTTTGCACATCTAGACTTCAGAAGTTCAGTTAAATTTGATGGTGACCGTTTGTGGACTGTAGTCTTCAGGTCATTCCACAGATTTCCAATGGGGTTTAGGTCTGGGCTCTGACTAGGCCATGCAAGGACATTCACCTTTTTCTCCTTCAACCACCGTGTGCAATTTAAAATCTTGACCTGTTAGGTATAACATCCTCTTTTGTATTTCACCAAACAAGTCAGTATTAGTGTTTACTATTATTATTAGTGTTTTTGTGCAATAAAATTCATGCAACTGTCGCACGTGTGTATCCCCGTATGGCTCCATTTGCAGCTTGGGGGGGAGTAGTAAAAACGCACCTCAACCACCTATTTTACTCTGGTCATGTGGTGGTGGTCCTCAGGATTTGAGTGGGGTATAGCCGAGGGAAAAGGATAGCGACCCAAGGGACAACCCAAGGTATTCACCAAAAAGTCAAAGAGGAGAAGCAGGAGAGCCCTCTTAATGTAGTGAGCAGGCAGAACTAAGTTACGATAATAATGATTTAGAAGTATCCAAAATTGTAACTTACATTTGGTGAGGTTGTGGTGACCCTGTCGGGTAAAACACGCAAACTTCCTAGTACGGGAATAAAGTAAAGCTCCTGTCTCCAAGCAGGATAGGGCTGTTTGCTTTCAAAGCCTCAGGGGTCTTTCAAAGGGCCATTGGGACGATATTCATCTTGTTGTTTGAGAAGTAACAAAAATGACAGAGGTGCTCATAGGAATGTACGGTGTAGTGTGTCTAGAAATGGATTGGGGTCATTGTGTTAAATACATTTACATATTCTTTATTTCAGGGGTCTCCAGACTTTCTAAACAAAGAGTCAGTTTATTCTTCTTCAGAATTTAGAGGGGCTAGACTGTGGCCAGTGGGAGTAGTATATGTCCTGGTGTTGGTGGGAGTGAACAATGCCCCATCATTGATGTCAGAGTAAAAGAGAACCATCATTTGTTTTAGTGGGAGGAATAATGCCCCATTGTTGTCTTCAGTAAGAGGAATAGTACCCCATTAGTGGTGTCAGTGGAAGGAATAGTGCCCCATCATTGGTGTTATTGTGCACAGTTTCTCCAGCATTGCCTTCCTCTTTATTTTGTTATGACCCATAATAAATGGATATTTATTCTTCACAAATGCTTGCCTATGTGTTTTACTTCAAAAAGGACAGTTTGTTTGTGAGTAGGCAGGTACATTTCTAAAATACAAGGTCAAATTAACAAGGGACACCAGCCAACCTCATTGAGGTTAAAAAATACAAGATAATAATGGTGTTGTGGTAACTTGACACAAAACGAGAAATAATATTATGGAGAGCACTAAAAAAACAAAAAAAAATGCAGATCTCGTTAAAAAAAACTAATAAAAAAAAAAAAAGTATTATGGAGATCTAACGAAAAAAATAAATAATATAATTCATGAGATCACGAGAAATTATAAAGAAAGAAGTTTGTGAGAACTCTGTGTGAATATGAGCAGCAAAACAACTTCATTCTTCTAGCATTCTAAAGAAGAAGAGAATGCACTGGATTAAAAGATTTCAAAATTTGCAGCGTGACGAATGTGCTATTTCCATTACGAACGCTAGTTTTACCAGACCGAGCGCTTCCGTCTCGTAATTTATTCTGAGCATGTGTGGCACTTTGTGCGCCGGAATTGTGTACACACGATCGGAATTTACGCAAATGGATTTTGTTGTCGGAAAATTTGAGAACCAGATCTCAAATTTTGTGCTACGGAAATTCCGATGGAAACTGTCTGATGAAGCCTACGCACGGTCGGAATTTCCGACAACAAGCTCCGATCGCACATTTCACATCGGAAAGTCCGACCGTGTGTACGTGGCATAAAAGTGTCTGAGGCCCACCCTTTCATCTTGCTTTACACCCACCATGCCTTGCAACCCACTCTACACAGAAGGATGTCAGCTGTCCCTAACACCGGAGGTCATTGGGCTTCAGGAGACCCTGGACTTTGCTACAGGAGCACCAGCCGCCACTGGGTCCTACAATCACTAGCAGCCATATCAAGTGCTGTGGAAAGGAACCTTCAGATCATGAGGTTTCAAGTGGCATCCAAGGGTTAAAACAGCACACGGGGTATTCAGAGGACAAGGCTGATATAAGGTGTTAGTCAATTCCCATCAAAGAAGAAAACATTTCAGAATACTCCAACACGGAATAGATCAAAAGATAAACTGGATGAGAGCCCAGGAGAAAAGTACCTGGAGAAGTGAGGACAAGAAGGCAATAAATGGTTCATTCATGCATTGCTAACAAAGCATTGCTGGGCTTCATGTTATCTACAAATAGCCATTGGATGATTAATAAGTTGGACTTTGGGCAGATATTAAATATAAAACAGAAACAAATGCAGTTAAGTATTTAATTAAAATAAAAAACTTTTAGGGCTCTTTACACATGAAGTTGATAGGTGCCAGACAGGTAGGTGGGGGCAATATGTCAACTTCTCACTGCTCGTTATAACCCTGAAAAGCCCACACCACAAGCAAGTGCATTACATATGGTTGCACCATCCTAAATAAGTCATGCTTACCTATTTTATGGTGTCATTTTTGCTACAGCATATGTGCAACCCCTCTAGCAGCTAACCACTTGCCAATCGGTGACGCAACGTAAGTCGCTGGATTGGAAGCGTGATATCTCAGACATCACTACAGCTGCAGCAATGATCCAGATCACTTTTTTGTTTCAGCCAAATATTCCTTTCAAAAATAAAAGTAATCCTAGAGGCTAAGAAGAAAAGATACAAGAGGCCACTCATGGGCTGCCCAATATTTAATATACAGTGGGTATAGAAAAGAATCACCCCCCCTTTAAAATAATCACATATTGTTGCTTTGCAGCCTGAAATGAACACAGACAATTACAATTTTTGTTTTATCCAGCTGTACTAGTGCAACTTATAACATTTAAGTGAAAGATATAACACCGACATATCATAAAAAATTCAAAAAAAAAGAAAAACAGAATCACTGAGTTGGAAAAAGGATCATCCTCCTTTTTGTGTTGGACCACACTTTGCTTTAATTTCAGCCTCTACTCTGTTGGGATTTGTCTCTACTAACTTTGCACATCTAGACTTCAGAAGTTTAGTTAAATTTGATGGTGACCGTTTGTGGACTGTAGTCTGCAGGTCATTCCACAGATTTCCAATGGGGTATAGGTCTGGGCTCTGACTAGGCCACGCAAGGACATTCACCTTTTTCTCCTTCAACCACCGTGTGCAATTTTAAATCTTGACCTGTTAGGTATAACATCCTCTTTTGTATTTCACCAAACAAGTCAGTATTAGTGTTTACTATTATTATTAGTGTTTTTGTGCAATAAAATTCATGCAACTGTCGCACGTGTGTATTTGCAGCTTGGGGGGGGGAGTAGTAAAAACGCACCTCAACCACCTATTTTACTCTGGTCATGTGGTGGTGGTCCTCAGGATTTGAGTGGGGTATAGCGGAGGCAATAGGATAGCGACCCAAGGGACAACCCAAGGTATTCACCAAAGAGTAAAAGAGGAGAAGCAGGAGAGCCCTCTTAATGTAGTGAGCAGGCAGAACTAAGTTACGATAATAATGATTTAGAAGTATCCAAAATTGTAACTTACATTTGGTGAGGTTGTGGTGACCCTGTCGGGTAAAACACGCAAACTTCCTAGTACGGGAATAAGGTAAAGCTCCTGTCTCCAAGCAGGATAAGGCTGTTTGCTTTCAATGCCTCAGGGGTCCTTCAAAGGGCTTTTGGGAGGATATTCATCTTGTTGTTTGAGAAGTAACAAAAATGACAGAGGTGCTCATAGGAATGTACGGTGTAGGGGTCTCCAGACTTTCTAAACAAAGAGTCAGTTTATTCTTCTTCAGAATTTAGAGGGGCTAGACTGTGGCCAGTGGGAGTAGTAAATGTCCTGGTGTTGGTGGGAGTGAATGCCCCATCATTGATCTCAGAGTAATAGAGAACCATCATTTGTTTTAGTGGGAGGAATAATGCCCCATCGTTGTTTTCAGTAAGAGGAATAGTACCCCATTAGTGGTGTCAGTGGAAGGAATAGTGCCCCATCATTGGTGTTATTGAGAAGAATAATACCCCATTAATGGTGTCAGTGGGAGGAATAGTGCCCCAATGATGGTGTTATTGGGAGGAATAGTATCCCATTAGTGGTGCCAGTGGGAGGAATAGTGCTCCATCGATGGTGTTATTGGGAGGCATAGTACCCCATTAGTGGTGAAAGTGGGAGGAATAGTGCCCCAATGATGGTGTTATTGGGAGGAATAGTACCACATTAGTGGTGTCAATGGAAGGAATAGTGCCCCATCGATGGTGTTATTGGGAGGAATAGTACCCCATTAGTGGTGTCAGTGGGAGGAATAGTGCTCCGTCGATGGTGTTATTGGGAGGAATAGTACCCTATTAGTGGTGTCAGTGGGAGGAATAGTGCCCCATCGATGGTGTTATTGGGAGGAATAGTACCCCATTAGTGGTGTCAGTGGAAGATATAGTGCCCCATCGATGGTGTTATTGGGAGGAATAGTACCCCATTAGTGCTGTCAGTGGGAGGAATAGTGCCCCATTGATGGTGTTATTGAGAAGAATAATACCCCATTAATGATGTCAGTGGGAGGAATAGTGCCCCAATGAAGGTGGTATTGGGAGGAATAGTACCACATTAGTGGTGTCAATGGAAGGAATAGTGCCCCATCGATGGTGTTATTGGAAGGAATAGTACCCCATTAGTGGTGAAAGTGGGAGGAATAGTGCCCCAATGATGGTGTCAGTGGGAGGAATAGTGCCCCAATGATGGTGTTATTGGGAGGAATAGTACCACATTAGTGGTGTCAATGGAAGGAATAGTGCCCCATCGATGGTGTTATTGGAAGGAATAGTACCCCATTAGTGGTGAAAGTGGGAGGAATAGTGCCCCAATGATGGTGTTATTGGGAGGAATAGTACCACATTAGTGGTGTCAATGGAAGGAATAGTGCCCCATCGATGGTGTTATTGGGAGGAATAGTACCCCATTAGTGGTGAAAGTGGGAGGAATAGTGCCCCAATGATGGTGTTATTGGGAGGAATAGTACCACATTAGTGGTGTCAATGGAAGGAATAGTGCCCCATCGATGGTGTTATTGGGAGGAATAGTACCCCATTAGTGGTGTCAGTGGGAGGAATAGTGCTCCATCGATGGTGTTATTGGGAGGAATAGTACCCTATTAGTGGTGTCAGTGGGAGGAATAGTGCCCCATCGATGGTGTTATTGGGAGGAATAGTACCCCATTAGTGGTGTCAGTGGAGGAATAGTGCCCCATCATTGGTGTTAGTGAGAAGAATAGTACCCTATTAATGGTGTCAGTGGGAGGAATAGTGCCCCAACGATGGTGTTATTGGGAGGAATAGTACCCCATTAGTGGTGCCAGTGGGAGGAATAGTGCCCCAACGATGGTGTTATTGGGAGGAATAGTACCCCATTAGTGGTGTAAGTAGGAGGAATAGTGCCCCATCGTTGGTGTTATTGGGAGGAATAGTGCTCCATCATTGGTTTCAGTGGGAGGAATAAGTGCTCTACTGTTGGTGTCAGTGGCAGTGATTATGCCCCCTTGTTAATGACAGAGGGAGAAATACTGCCCCAAGGGCCAGATTAAGGCAAGCAAAGGGCATCTGGCCGCCGGGCCACAGTCTGGAGACCACTGCTTTATTTCACCAAAGACGCATTTCATGGCTTAAACTTGCTACTTTCTGAATTTAAAGTGGTTCTAAATGCTCAAGGTTTTTTTACCTTCATGCATTCTATGCATGACAGTAAAAAAACTTTCTCTGTGCAGCAGCCCCCCTAATACTTACCTGAGCCCCATCGCGATACAGCGATGTGCATGAGAGCCTTGGCTCTCCGGAGACTCTCACCCATTGGCTGAGGCAGCAACGGGAGCCATTGGCCCCTGCTGCTATCAATCACAGCCAGTGAGCCAATAAGGAGAGAAACAAGAGACTCTGATCTGAAGCATACACAGTGAAGTGCCTCCATCCCTGAATATGCATGCAAATGTGGGATTGTGGTCATGGGACTTTGAATGAGGCAATCACTTGATATAATTAAGTAAAATTAAATTATTAATTTATTGTACATGGAATAAATTCATAATTGACACAAAAATCAACATCCAGATGTCATACAAGCATATATAAAGAGATAGACGTAAAAAAAATATACATACAATAATACAATTCATAATATATCATAATTCCATAAAAAGGTGCATAATTGATCTCTAAATAGTATATGTTGGCATCCATGGAGCCCTACGCGTTTCATGGACACCTTTCCAATCATCAGTGGCTTGACGCAACAGACTATCTGAAAATGTAGACCTTGTGTCAAACTACAAATGTCTCAACAAAAAAACAAACAAACAAAAAAAAGGATAACTTTATTACTTACATACATATTAGCACCACGAATGCCCAAACATATGGGAAAAGGGGTGGGAATATCAGAGCAACTGTCTCGCCCGGGGCTGAGGTGAGGATGAACTGCCCAGTCCAAAGGGAAATATCCAGCCAAAGGAGAAACCAGGACATTATCTGTAAATCCGTGGAGTGTGAACCTATGTATAAACCAAACTAATCTAGAAAAAATATTGTACGTATTAAAAAAAAAAAGTGCATATCATTGAATGATTAATAGTGTTTGGTGAAAGTGACCCACAACTCCACAAGGAGAGCCAAGTGTGGAATAAAAATAGGTAAATGAACCACCACAGGATACTAGTGATCAAAAAATATACATTAAGGAAAAAACATGTGAATGTGTGAACAACTAGAAAAAGAAAACAAAAAACAAGCCCTGAACCAAGTGCCAGAACCCCAGTGGTAGCCTGAATAAAAAAAAAAAATATCTATCTATCTATCTAGATAGATAGATAGATAGATAGATAGATAGATAGATAGATAGATAGATAGATAGATAGATAGATAGATAGATAGATAGATAGATAGATAGATAGATAGATAGATAGATAGATAGATACATAGATAGATAGATAGATAGATAGATAGATAGATAGATAGATAGATAGATAGATAGATAGATAGATAGATAGATAGATAGATACATAGATACATAGATACATAGATACATAGATACATAGATACATAGATAGATATATGTGTAAAGGTGGACATATCTCACATAATCCTACCTGTGGTAAAAAAAAGTGAATGAAAACCACCCTGGTATGAACACCCATTAGAGAGGATTGTACAGAATGAGGTCCTGGCTGACCTCAGTTAAAAACCCCGATGACGTTAGACGGGTCCCCACCAGCACCATGCAGGTGCCAGTTTGGTGGAAGAGGGCAGCCCACATCCCGCATGTGCACCAGAAGTGAGTGGATCTGACCCACCTTAGACTTCAGATGGAAAAAATGCACTAGGCATATCCTTCAGATGAGATTCTCTTGTTTCTTGCATTATTGGGTTACTGCAGTCCCACTATAAGTCGCTGATCGCCGTCATTACTAGTATAAAAAAAAAGAAGAAAAACTGCAGTATACAGTATATCACATAGATTATAGACACTATAACGTTTGCGCAAACCAATCAATTTACGCTTATTGGGATTTTTTTTTTACCAAAAATATGTAGCAGGATACATATTGGCCTAAATTTTTGAAGAAATGTGATTTCTTTATTTTTTTATTGGATGTGTTTTATAGCAGAAAGTAAAAAATATTGGTTTGTTTTTTTTCTAAATTGGCAGTCTTTTTTTGTTTATATCGCAAAAAAATCAAATGCCACCCAAAGAAAGCTCTATTTGTGGGATAGAAATTGTATTTCTGTACAGCGTTGCATGACCGTGCAATTGTCAGTTAAAGTAATGCAGTGCCATATCGCAAAAAATGGCCTGGTCATAAATGGGGGGTAAATCTTCCGAAGATCAAGTGGTTAATAAAGGATGCTTGTTTTTTTCTGCCGTGTACACACGATCGGACATTCCGACAACAAAATCCATCAGATTTTTTCCGACGGATGTTGGCTCAAACTTGTCTTGCATACACACGGTCACACAAAGTTGGTCGGAAATTCCGAATGTCAAGAACGCGGTGACGTACAACGCGTACGACGAGCTGAGAAAAATGAAGTTCAATAGCCAGTGCGGCTCTCTTGCTTGATTCTGAGCATGCGTGGCACTTTGTGCGTCGGAATTGTCTACACACAATCGTAATTTACGCAAACGGATTTTGTTGTCGGAAAATTTTAGATCCAGCACTCAAACTTTGTGTGTCGGAAATTCCGATGGAAAAAGTCCGATGGAGCCTACACGCGGTCGGAATTTCCGACAACAAGCTCCGATCGCACATTTTCCGTCGGAAAGTCCGATCGTGTGTACAGGGCATTCCACTTAGATGGCGTTTCCCTTCTGTTTGTTTGACCTTTTTCTCTATAGAGTCTGTTTCTAATGCCGCGTACACACGGTCGTACTTTTCGTCTACAAAAGTCAGACAGCCTGTCCGACAGACTTCCGGCAGACTTTCGGCGGACTTGCGGCGGACTTGCGGCATACTTTCTAACGAACGGACTTGCCTACACACGATCACACAAAAGTCCGTCGAATTCTTACGTGATGACGTACACCGGACTAAAATAAGGAAGTTCCTAGCCAGTAGCCAATAGGTGCCCTAGCGTGGCTTTTTGTCCGTCGGACTAGCACACAGACGAGCGGATTTCGGGGTCCGTCGTAGTTACGAAGTAAAGATTTGAAGCATGTTTCAAATCTAAAGTACGTCGGATTTGAGGCTAAAAAAGTACGTTGAAAGTCCGGAGAAGCCCACACACGATCGGATTACCAGCCAGCTTTAGTCCGTCAGCGTCCGTTGGACTTTTGTAGACGAAAAGTACGACCGTGTGTACGCGGCATAATGCCGCGTACACACGGTCGTACTTTTCGTCTACAAAAGTCAGACAGCCTGTCCGACAGACTTCCGGCAGACTTTCGGCGGACTTGCGGCGGACTTGCGGCATACTTTCTAACGAACGGACTTGCCTACACACGATCACACAAAAGTCCGTCGAATTCTTACGTGATGACGTACACCGGACTAAAATAAGGAAGTTCCTAGCCAGTAGCCAATAGGTGCCCTAGCGTTGCTTTTTGTCCGTCGGACTAGCACACAGACGAGCGGATTTCGGGGTCCGTCGTAGTTACGAAGTAAAGATTTGAAGCATGTTTCAAATCTAAAGTACGTCGGATTTGAGGCTAAAAAAGTACGTTGAAAGTCCGGAGAAGCCCACACACGATCGGATTACCAGCCAGCTTTAGTCCGTCAGCGTCCGTTGGACTTTTGTAGACGAAAAGTACGACCGTGTGTACGCGGCATAACTCTTGGGATAGCAGCCACAGGTGTGGAGAACATTACATGGACTCTTCCCTCGGATTTATTCATTTGGACTTCATTTGGACTTTTTTCAGGACTTAGCCCTGTGGTGTCTTACCCCTTATGAGCCACACACACTC
Organism: Lithobates septentrionalis; assembly: GCA_037952835.1. Lineage (NCBI taxonomy): Eukaryota > Metazoa > Chordata > Amphibia > Anura > Ranidae > Lithobates > Lithobates septentrionalis. The sequence goes on from JBBDGP010003868.1 coordinate 242,382, forward strand.
TTAATTGTTCTTTACTGGATCATATCTGAGCTCCAGACAGATGTGGTCCAGTGAAGAACAAGAGAACAATATCTAGGACCTGGACCCCAGAGGCCTTGAGCTAGGGTTGCTAGGACTGAAACCCAGACACATTATTCAGACCAGGCTGAGGCTCCCCGAGTAACCAACATAGTCACACACAAATCTGTTGCTGGCAGCTGTCTGGGGGCAGGTTTGGCATCACTGGGGGTGCAGGGTGATGATGTCAGCAGGAGCAATTTGGCCACACCCACTGTTCGCTGCAGCACGCAATGCGCATCACATTACTACTCTCCTTGGGGCACCCAAAGGTGTCCCAGGCCGCTAAAGTGTTCAGGTTTGGCTTGAAGAAAAGGTGGCAACCCTACCTTGAGCCCTATCCTGAGTGGACAGGAATTTTCCTCAAACCCATTTTACTCCCCCCCCCCCCCCCTCAACTACATGTGTAAACTAGGTCTAAAAGTGAAGCATTGATCATAATAAAACCCTTGTACGTTTGAGTATAAAAAGTTTCACAATAGCGTGAGAAACCTTCTAAAGAGAATGTCAGTTCCAACTGTCACCCATCCAGCAAAACAATTTATTTTCAGCATTATAAACATTTAATCAAAAGGTTAATCAGGATGTCAAATTTGCTAATAAAGCTTACTTGTTCCATCATTAATAAGCCTCCTCATGATAACAAGGATAAAAAATACAAAATATCAACTCACGCTAGCCAAATTTAGCCTGGGAACCCGAAACAGGGTCAATGTCTCAATGGTGTAGATCAAAAAGTTGTCATTTATCTTCCTTCTTCTGTAAAAATGGAAGATAACGTTGATATCCAAGTATTCAGAATGGACAGAAATCATATCTCAAATGACTACTTCCTGTAGAGAGAGCAAATCAAACTCAATAAAGTGAGAATAACATAAAAATAATCCACTAGGACCAATATAAAATAAATGATTAATAGCTTCTCCGACATCCCTGAATAATACTTTTCCATCCACATCCTCTTAGAACCTAGATCACAATTATCCAATTTCAAGTATTGTCATGGTATGAATTCTACAACCATTGTGTTGTTCTAGAAAGGTTCATTTTGATATTCCAACCAGAGAGCTATAAACACATTCACTAAAATCTCATACAAAGATCATCTCTAGGCAAAGTTGAAGTGGACCTTCACCCTCCTGAGGGAGATCACACCTCTCCACTAGGGATGGGCCAAACGGACCCCTGTTCGGTTCGCACCAGAAATTTCAAACACCGTGAAAGTTCGGACCCGAATAACAAACCCCATTAAAGTCAATGGGACCCGAATATCAAAAATCAAAAGTGGCCATTTTGAAGGCTTAAATGCAAGTAATTGGGCATACAATGATTATAGAGGTCCGGGTCCTGCCCTGGGGGACATGTAACAATAAAAAAAAGTTTGTGAAAAACTTCATTTTTAAATGAGCAGTGATTTTTTTGATTTTTAAAGTGAAAGCATAAAAATGAAAAAATCCTTGGGGGGTTCCCTTAGTCTAACTGTAAAGTGGCACATCTGTACCATGTCTAAAATCTGCTGCAGCAATAACTGCATTTATAAAGCCCAAACAAATTACATTTTCCCTGCAAGCTGCCTTTATTTTGCTCAGCACCACTGGGGAGCCAGTGTATATGATGAGGCCACAATGTAGTGCACTGGGAACAAGATTAGAGATTTTTTGGATACATTCTGGTGTCACTTTGACTTTGGATAGAAGTAACGGGTGCATAAAAATTGGTCTTTGGGTGTCGGTGGCGCCTTCCCACCATAACCTTATAGAGGTAATCTTGATGAAGGCAAGAATTGGCCTTGCTGTAAAAAATTGCAATGATATGCACCTGTCAAACAGGTGCAGAAAAATTGTTCTTTGGGTGTCGGTGGCGCCTTCCCACCGTAACCCTATAGAGGTACTCTTGATGTAAGCAAGTATTGGCCTGACTGTAAAAAAATTGCTATGATATGCATCTGTCAAACAGGTGCAGAAAAATTGGTCTTTGGGTGTTAATTGTGCTCATGAAACCTATGCCAAAAACATTCTTCCAGATGAAATGATTGAACACCCTCAAAGCTAGGCAGCCTTGAAGTCCTACAGAGATTCCACATCTCAAAAAGACTTAATCAGTGACATCGGCATCAGGGGCTTCATAGCTGGTAATCCAGGACTGATTCATTTTTATAAATGTCAAAGCGTCCACGGAGTCTGTGGACAGACGCGTTCTATGATCAGTAACAAAACCTCCTGCAGCACTGAATGCCCGTTCTGAAAGCACGCTGGATGCAGGGCAGCCCAACAACTCAATAGCATACTGGGCAAGTTCTGGCCAGTGGTCTATCCTCATAACCCAGTAAGTCAGTGGATCATCATCTGGAAAGCTCTCCATCTCTATTTTGGCCCCGGGGTAATCGTCCACCATGTGATGCAGATGCTGCCGATGGGATGTGGAAGCTGACAGCCCTGGGTGGTGAGGACTAAAAAAATTCTGAAATGCCTCACTTAGGCGGACGCCTTCTCCAACACTCCTCTCTTGATCAACAGAAGACTCAAAACTATGTTTTCCACGACACTGTAACCTACTGGAGTCAGGAAAAACGTTCAATAAAATCCTCTTTAATGTGTCCTCAAGAGATTTTATCTTCTGCACTCTCTGTGGGGATGGGATGAGTTCTGAGACCTTCCCCTTATAACGGTGGTCAAGGAGGGTTGCCAATCAGTAATCATCCTTCTCCTTTTTGCCACGTATTCTTGGGTCCTTTCGCAGGCTTTGAAGCATGAGGTTGCCCATGCGCCTCAAATTTGCAGAGGCTTGAGAAGCAGACTCCTCGGGGTCACTAAGGATGACAACATCTGGAACTTCCTCCTCCCAGCCACGTACTACTCCCAAGGGACCTGGGGTTGGAAAGCCATTGCTTACAAATTGACGCATGTCTTCCTCTTCTTCAAAGCCTATGAAAGTGCCAGAATGCTACTCCTCATCCTCCTCCCCTCTCTCCTCCTGTGTGTTCTGTGACATAGGAATGATGGTGTCTGGATAAAGTGGACTTTGAGAGGAAAGGAAGTCCTCCTCTTTCTCCTGCTGCTCTGCCTCCAGTGCCCTGTCCATAATGTCACTTAGAGTCTGCTCCAGCAGGAACACAACAGGGATTGTGTCACTGATGCATGCACTGTCACGGCTCACCATCCTTGTGGCCCCCTCAAATGGTGACAATACAGTGCATGCATCCTTAATGATCAGCCATTGGTGCGGGGAAAAAAAAGCCGAGGTGGCCTGAGCCTCTCATCGTGCCGTACTGGCACAGGTACTCGTTAACGGCCCTCTGCTGCATGTATAGCCACTAGGGATGAGCCCAATGTTCGAGTCGGCCGTATGTTCGACTCGAACATCGGTTGTTCGCCTGTTCGTCGAACAGCGAAAATATGTGGTGTTCGCGGTAAATTCGAAAGCCACCGGGACACCGTTAAAGACTATGGTACAGCTTGGGAGTAAGTCCTTTATTAAAAAAACATTGCAGAGACCCGACAATTAATTACAGGCGCGATCAGTTTTAAATTACAATTTTTCCTTTAGAAATGTCATTTTGCTGTGCTACTGTTCTAAACATGGGGAAAATGTGCCACTTTACAGGCACTAGACACTCCCCTCGCACGAAATTTAAAAGAATACTTCATTTTTATTGTTTCACTTTAAGCATTAAAGAAATCACTGCTCCTGAAAAAACGGACGTTTTTTTAAAAAGAGCATTGATACATGTCCCCTGGGGCAGGACCCTGGTCCCCAAACACTTTTTATGACAATAACTTGCATATAAGCCTTTAAAATGAGCACTTTTGATTTTTCATGTTCGTGTCCCATAGACTTTTACGGTGTTCGTGTGTTTTTCCGAAATTTTTGCCTGTTCGCATGTTCTGATGCGAACCAAACCGGGGGTTGTTCGGCTCATCCCTAATAGCCACTGCAGCATTCCCAAAGTTGAGTTCCACCTGGTGGGCATGTCAAATCAGGTGGTTTACGGGCAGGTGGAATTCCCGCTGATCTTCAGCCAACCGAGCACTGGCTGTGTATGACCGCCTGAAATGGCTACAGACTCTTCTGGCCTGCTTTAGTACATCTTGCAACTCTAAGGGCGGACAGGAGGTTTGAGCCATTGTCGGACACCACCATTCCTGGCTCCAGCTGGCATGGTGTGAACTACCTCTGGGCTTGTCCCTGCAGAGCTGCAAGAATCTCTGCTCCGGTGTGGTTCCTGTCCCCTAAACACACCAGCTGAACCACTGCATGGCACCTTTTAGCCTGACTCTATGAATAGCCCTTGGAACACTTAGGGGGTACCTGATGTTCATAGGACAATTCTGCAGAGGAGGGCATGGAGGTGGCGGAGAAGGGGGAGGGGGTAGAGCTCACAGGTCTGGCATCATCACCACCAGCTGTGTGGAGATGTGGGGGCACAACCAGCTGCAGCACCGATCCCTGTCCTGCATCCTTTCTAGTTACAAGCAGCGTTACTACGTGTGCTGTGAACGAAATATATCGTCCCTGCCCATGCTTGCTGGACCAGATGTCAGCAGTAAGTTGGATTTTATGGGTGACTGCCTTGCCCAACGAAGCCAGAACATTCCCTTCCACGTGATGGTAGAGAGATGGAATGGCCTTATGGGAAAAGTAGTAGCGACTGGGAACCTGCCATTGTGGTACAGCACATTGTGCAAATTCACAGAATTGGGCAGAATCCACCAGGCTAAAAGGCAAAAGTTGGAGAGCCAACAGCTTTGACAAGCTTGCATTCAGATGATGGGCATGTGGGTCGCAGGGACTGTATTGTTTTTCCACTGCAGCAGATGGGGCAGATAAATTTTCCGGCTACAGTCTACAGCTGGTGGTGTGCTGTTGGCAGATGTGCTGCTAGGACCTGGGACGCCCTGTGCTATACCATCATCCCTGTCAGTGGAGGCTGCTGGGAGGTAATGACTCAGTATCACAGGGGCAGTCTGAAGTGGGTAAGGAGGAGGGACAGATTTTTGCCCCTTTTGTGTGGCTTTTAGGTGCTCTTGCCAATGGGCTGAGTGGTTGGACCTTAAATGCCTTGTTAAGCATGTGGTACCCAAATGGTTGTTTTTTTTGCCATGTTTGATGTGCCTGAGACACAGTTTGTAGATAGCAACAGTGGGATCTGCTGCAGATGTGCTGAAAAAGGCCCAGACAGCTGAGCTTTGGGAAGTGGGCCGGGAAATAACAGCTGCAGAAGCTGCAGAATGTGATGGAATAAGGTGGCTGCTCTCTACTCTTTCTTGATGTCGGCCTCCTTGGGGTTGTGCCGCCTTACGTTCAGTTTCTTCCTCTGCTCTATCTGGCACCCAAGTTGCATCAGTGACCTCATTATCATCATCACCATCTCCATCTCCTCCATCTTCATCATTACCACTGGAGACACTTGGCAGTACGCTGCGGCTTGGGGAACATGAATGACAATTTGTCTACCAGTTTTTCTCCCTCTCTCTAGGCTCATGTTCCTGCCATCCTCAACCTCAGAACCAACATCTGAATCCAGTAATGGCTGGTCATCATAAAGGAGCAAGTGGCTGACGCTGCGGTCAAATAACTCAGCTGACTCCTCAATGCCTGATGTTGGGGCTATGGCAGGAATAGATGTGGACAAGGAGGCAGGTTTATCCACTCTGGCAACTGCAGGGGACTGCACACTTGTCTCTGCTTTCGTGACAGAAGATGAGGAGGATGAGGAAGGTTTAGTAAGCCAGTCCACCACCTCCTCCACATGCTGTGGCTGAATAGCAGGGGCAAACTCACTAAACTGAGGAAATGATGCCCTGCCTGAGGACTGACCACCACGTCCACCTTTGCCTGTGGACACATTTGTTGCTAGCCCCCTTACAGTGCCAAGGGAACGTCTGCCTCTCCTTGTTGTTCTCCCAGACATTATTGGGAGGGAGGGGGCGGTCCTTATAAGCAAATGTAAAGAAGAAGTTGAAATATGTACAAAGATGCACTTTAATCAATGTAAAGAGGTGTTTGGTGCACTTTAATTTGAGTACTCACAATACGCAGACACACTCCACAGCTACACTATAATATACTGCATATATATATATATATATATATATATATATATATAATGCGCCAAACGTACAGTGATGCACAGAACTGTATGGCGTTAAATTGGCAGTAATGAACACAGGACTATATGGCGTTAAACTGGCAGTAACGCACGCAAAACTATATGGCGCTAAACTGGCAGTAACGCACAGAGAAGTAAATGGCGTTAAACTGGCAGTAATGCACACAGAAGTAAATGGCGTTAACCTGGCAGTAACGCACACAGAAGTAAATGGCGTTAAACTGGCAGTAACTCACAAAACTATATGGCACTAAACTGGCAGTAAAGCATACAAAACTATATGGCGTTAAACTGGCAGTAACGCACGCAAAACTATATGGCATTAAACTGGCAGTAACGCACAGAAAAGTAAATGGCGTTAAACTGGCAGTAACACAATCAAATAGATGGTTCAACCATCACTACACTGACGCTATCTGAACTGTCCCTATTCTAGCTATACACTAATGTAAAGATTACTGACATGGTCTCACTACACTACAGTGAAACTATCTGAGCTGTCCCTACTCTAGCTGCACACTATGCAAAGCTGAATGATTGTCCTCCTCACTACACTCACACTATCCCTAGACTGACTCTAAACTAATATTCTACACTGACAATTGAAGCAAAATAGCACAGTATAGCACACTAACTAACTAATAGCACTGAACAGAGCCCTGTCCTATCTCTCTCCAGGCCAAAATCACACTGAAAATGGCTGCCATTGAAAGAATACTTTTATACTGTGGGGCGGGAATGAGCCATGATTGGATAAAGTCATGATGACAGTGTCCAATCATGACTCTGACAGTGCTCTGTGCCCTGATTGGCTGAAGCTTTCACTGCTTCAGCCAATCAGGGCTTGCAATGCGTTGTTCACCGCTGCAATGCATTGTGGCCGGTTCGGGGGGGGGGGGGGGCGAACAAACGGCTGTTTGCCGAACGTCCGAACAGCGAAAGTGTGGCCCGAACTTATGCTCATGCCGAATCATTCGCCCATCCCTACTCTCCACCCCTCCTCCATTCCTCTTTTTTCTTTTGTTTACATGGGGTTTTTTTTTATTGAAAGTCCGCCCCGGTTCTCCATGCACGTTACTTGCCTTAGGCGAATGACACGCATACTGCCCACAGTGCATTCCCGGCATATGTACTCCACATATCCCAGGAGGCATAGGCTTTCATTGAAGAACAGAAGGAGGGGGCGGGCCTATCAGCGCGTCATCCGGGAGGCTGGTCCGCTGAACCTGGAAGTGCAGCTGGGCCTCTTGATGACGTCAGATAGAAGATGGAGGCGTGGGACGGAGCTGTGGCTGGGCATTAGATGTTAGATCTTAGTGGGTCAACGCTGGATCCACTAAATGGGTAAGTATCTGAAATGTGCAGATACCACCATCAGGTAATTGGGGGGAAAAAAAGGGGAGATCGACCGGAGCCTCTCTTTAAACCCTCCTTCCTACCCATTCAACATTTTTTAAAGCCCAAATCAAACCAGCTTAACGCGTAACTTCTCCAAAAGGGGAAGTTCCACTTTAAATCCTCCTTCCCCCCTCCTGTGACATATGTGACATGTCAATTCTTTTTTTTGAGGGGGGGGAGCAGGTACCTAGTTTTGACAGGTACCCACTCCCACTTCCGCTTGGATCGCCTAGGTAATCCAAGCGGAAATTCTCCTCTCCCCACAGTGTTCTGGGACATGTCACAGGTCTCAGAAGACTGCGGGACTTTTCACAAAGCACAGCAGGCTTCTCGCACATGCACAGTTGGAAGCTGGCTGTGAAGCTGAAAGTAGCATAGCTGGCTGCCCACATTTAGGATGCTGGTGCAGGGAACCTGAAGGCTAGTGAAGAACTAGCCAGGGTGAGGATGGCGCTGGATCCCTGGACAAGATTTGTAGCTCTTCACTTTTAGTTTCAAAAGGTACCTTACAGGGGACATTACACCAGACTTCAAAAATTCTGAAGAGTGTTAATGTAAAGGTCAATAAATCAAATCAAAATGATATAAAAATAATAATAATAACTCATCAATTGTGAAAGCATGAAAGACTCAGACTTAATATCCATTAGAAACTAAAGCCAAACTCTGGGAAAAATTAAAAACTTAAAAATTCTCCCTTGCAGCAATATTGCAGTCACACTGAAAGGGCTACCTGCTTGTTAAAGTCTAGGGGACATAAAGAAGCTCTACCTACCTGATCTTCTACGCCTCAGCATTGCTAGACTGGCTCCCCACACTCCAGTGGTCTAAAGTCCTGACGTCATCAAGACCAATGCAGGGCTGTGATGACGCTGAGAGACAGTCCACCGATGGAGCATGGGGGGGATGCCATCTGCCACAGGAGCAGAGGATCAGGTAAATTAAAGTGAAGAACTCTGTCCAGGAATAAAAATGCAGTTAACCCTTGCAGTTTCGGCATGGCCCCATGCAAGGGAGAATTTATACGTTTACCAGAGTTGGATTTTCCGAAGTCCGAAATTCTTGGAAGATGATCAATGTCAAAATGACGGCTAATCTCAACAACAATTTGGCTCCCCTTGGATCCAGTCCTATCTCTCCCCGAACTTTGACCATCCACTTTTACATCTTGAACTCTATTGGGTGCCTGGGTGGGAGAGATTATCGAATCGGATTATATCCCCCAAGTTGTGGATCCCCCAAGCTCTATCTCCATGCCTTTTCCTATTCTCTTCCCCTAAACATTTATCATCCACCATAGGTATGTGCAGCTTATTGCATTAGGATATGCATAATGCACCCATAAGCTCAAGCACACATGCGTGTGTGTTTGTGTGTGTGTGTGTGTATATATATATACACACACACACACTCTTATAAATAAATGTAAACAAACATTTTAAAATGTATTAAACTATGGATGATGTCAGTAAGGCAGTGGATAGTATCAATAGAACAGAAGACGATGTCAGTAGAGCAATAGACGCATCAATAGGGCAGAGGTTGGTGTCAGTCAGTAGATCAGTGGATGGTGTCAGTAGAGCAGTGGACGGTGTCAGTAGGGCAGAGGTTGGTGTCAGTAGGACAGTGGATGGTGTCAGTCAGTAGAGCAGTGGATGGTGTCAGTAGGCCAGTGGATGGTGTCAGAAGGGCAGAGGTTGGTGTCAGTAGGACAATAGAGGGTGTCAGTCAGTAGACCAGTGGATGGTGTCAATCAGTAGAGTGGTGGATGGTGTCAGTAGGACAGTGGATGGCGTCAGTAGGGCAGAGGTTGGTGTCAGTAGGACAATAGATGGTGTCAGTCAGTAGACCAGTGGATGGTGTCAGTAGGACAGTGGATGGTGTCAGTAGGGCAGAGGTTGCTGCCAGTAGGACAGTAGAGGGTGTCAATCGGTAGACCAGTGAATGGTGTCAGTAGGACAGTGGATGGTGTCAGTAGGGCAGAGGTTGGTGTCAGTAGGACAGTGGATGGTGTCACTAGGGCAGAGGTTGGTGTCAGTATGACAGTAGAGGGTGTCAGTCAGTAGAGCGGTGGATGATGTCAGTAGGACAGTGGATGGTGTCAGTAGGGCAGAGGTTGGTGTCAGTATGACAGTAGAGGGTGTCAGTCAGTAGAGCGGTGGATGATGTCAGTAGGACAGTGGATTGTGTCAGTAGGGCAGAGGTTGGTGCCAGTAGGACAGTGAATGGTGTCAGTCAGTAGACCAGTGGATGGTGTCAGTAGGACAGTGGATGGTGTCAGTAGGGCAGAGGTTGGTGTCAGTAGGACAGTGGATGGTGTCAGTAGGGCAGAGGATGGTGTCAGGAGGACAGTGGATGGTATCAGTGAGGCAGAGGTTGGTGTCAGTAGGACAGTAGAGGGTGTCAGTCAGTAGAGCGGTGGATGGTGTCAGTAGGACAGTGGATGGTGTCAGTCAGTAGACCAGTGGATGGTGGTGTCAGTAGGACAGTGGATGGTGTCAGTAGGGCAGAGGTTGGTGTCAGTAGGACAGTAGAGGGTGTCAGTCAGTAGAGCGGTGGATGGTGCCAGTAGGACAGTGGATGGTGTCAGTCAGTAGACCAGTGGATGGTGTCAGTAGGACAGTGGATGGTGTCAGTAGGGCAGAGGTTGGTGTCAGTAGGACAGTGGATGGTGTCAGTCAGTAGACCAGTGGATGGTGTCAGTAGGACAGTGGATAGTGTCAGTAGGGCAGAGGTTGGTGCCAGTAGGACAGTGGATGGTGTCAGTAGGGCAGAGGTTGGTGTCAGTAGGACAGTGGATGGTGTCAGTAGGGCAGAGGTTGGTGCCAGTAGGACAGTAGAGGGTGTCAGTCGGTAGACCAGTGAATGGTGTCAGTAGGACAGTGGATGGTGTCAGTAGGGCAGAGGTTGGTGTCAGTAGGACAGTGGATGGTGTCAGTAGGGCAGAGGTTGGTGTCAGTAGGACAGTAGAGGGTGTCAGTCAGTAGAGCGGTGGATGGTGTCAGTAGGACAGTGGATGGTGTCAGTTAGTAGACCAGTGGATGGTGTCAGTAGGACAGTGGATGGTGTCAGTAAGGCAGAGGTTGGTGCCAGTAGGACAGTGGATAGTGTCAGTAGGGCAGAGGTTGGTGCCAGTAGGACAGTGGATGCTGTCAGTCAGTAGACCAGTGGACAGTGTCAGTAGTTTTTTTTTTTATTATTTTACTTTTTGATTATTTTTTACAATTTTATTTTATTGCTTTTTTTTTTACAATATTATTTTTATATTTTTTTTACATTTTTTTAGAAGCCCCATTGGGGGGGGCCTTGATGAAATATTAGGGGTCTAAAGTGACCCCTGATGTCTCACTTTTGAGACAGTAATCGTCCACCATGTGATGCAGACGCTGCCGATGGGATGTGGAAGCTGACAGCCCTGGGCGGCGAGGACTAAAAAAATTCTGAAATGCCTCACTTAGGCGGACGCCTTCTCCAACACTCCTCTCTTGACCAACAGAAAACTCAAAACTATGTTTTCCACGACACTGTAACCTACTGGAATCAGAAAAAACATTCAATAAAATCCTCTTTAATGTGTCCTCAAGAGATTTTATCTTCTGCACTCTCTGTGGGGACGGGATGAGTTCTGAGACCTTCCCCTTATAACGGTGGTCAAGGAGGGTTGCCAATCAGTAATCATCCTTCTCCTTTATGCCACGTATTCTTGGATCGTTTCGCAGACTTTGAAGCATGAGGTTGCCCATGCACCTTAAATTTGCAGAGGCTTGAGAAGCAGACTCCTCGGGGTCACTAAGGATGACAACATCTGGAACTTCCTCCTCCTAGCCACGTACTACTCCCAAGGGACCTGGGGTTGGAAAGCCATCGCTTACAAATTGACGCATGTCTTCCTCTTCTTCAAAGCCTATGAAAGTGCCAGAATGCTACTCCTCATCCTCCTCCCCTCTCTCCTCCTGTGTGTTCTGTGACATAGGAATGATGGTGTCTGGATAAAGTGGACTTTGAGAGGAAAGGAAGTCCTCCTCTTTCTCCTGCTGCTCTGTCTCCAGTGCCCTGTCCATAATGTCACTTAGAGTCTGCTCCAGCAGGAACACAACAGGGATTGTGTCACTGATGCATGCACTGTCACAGCTCACCATCCTTGTGGCCCCCTCAAATGGTGACAATACAGTGCATGCATCCTTAATGATCAGCCATTGGTGCGGGGAAAAAAAGCCGAGGTGGCTTGAGCCTCTCATCGTGCCGTACTGGCACAGGTACTCGTTGACGGCCCTCTGCTGCATGTATAGCCACTAGGGATGAGCCCAATGTTCGAGTCGGCCGTATGTCCGACTCGAACATCGGTTGTTCGCCTGTTCGTCGAACAGCGAAAATATGCGGTGTTCGCGGTAAATTCGAAAGCCACCGGGACACCGTTAAAGACTATGGTACAGCTTGGGAGTAAGTCCTTTATTAAAAAACATTGCCGAGACCCGACAATTAATTACAGGCACGATCAGTTTTAAATGACAATTTTTCCTTTAGAAATGTCATTTTGCTGTGCTACTGTTCTAAACATGGGGAAAATGTGCCACTTTACAGGCACTAGACACTCCCCTGGCACGAAATTTAAAAGAATACTTCATTTTTATTGTTTCACTTTAAGCATTAAAGAAATCACTGCTCCTGAAAAAATGGCCGTTTTTTTAAAAAGAGTTTGCATTGATACATGTCCCCTGAGGCAGGACCCTGGTCCCCAAACACTTTTTATGACAATAACTTGCATATAAGCCTTTAAAATGAGCACTTTTGATTTTTCATGTTCGTGTCCCATAGACTTTTGCGGTGTTCGTGTGTTTTTCCGAATTTTGTGCCTGTTCGCATGTTCTGATGTGAACCAAACCGGGGGTTGTTCGGCTCATCCCTAATAGCCACTGCAGCATTCCCAAAGTTGAGTTCCACCTGGTGGGCATGTCAAATCAGGTGGTTTACGGGCAGGTGGAATTCCCGCTGATCCTCAGCCAACCGAGCACTGGCTGTGTATGACCGCCTGAAATGGCTACAGACTCTTCTGGCCTGCTTTAGTACATCTTGCAACTCTAAGGGCGGACAGGAGGTTTGAGCCATTGTCGGACACCACCATTCCTGGCTCCAGCTGGCATGGTGTGAACTACCTCTGGGCTTGTCCCTGCAGAGCTGCAAGAATCTCTGCTCCGGTGTGGTTCCTGTCCCCTAAACACACCAGCTGAACCACTGCATGGCACCTTTTAGCCTGACTCTATGAATAGTCCTTTGAACACTTAGGGGGTACCTGATGTTCATAGGACAATTCTGCAGAGGAGGGCATGGAGGTGGCGGAGAAGGGGGAGGGGGTAGAGCTCACAGGTCTGGCATCATCACCACCAGCTGTGTGGAGATGTGGGGGCACAACCAGCTGCAGCACCGATCCCTGTCCTGCATCCTTTCTAGTTACAAGCAGCGTTACTACGTGTGCTGTGAACTAAATATATCATCCCTGCCCATGCTTGCTGGACCAGATGTCAGCAGTAAGTTGGATTTTATGGGTGACTGCCTTGCCCAACGAAGCCAGAACATTCCCTTCCACGTGATGGTAGAGAGATGGAATGGCCTTACGGGAAAAGTAGTAGCGACTGGGAACCTGCCATTGTGGTACAGCACGTTGTGCAAATTCACAGAATTGGGCAGAATCCACCAGGCTAAAAGGCAAAAGTTGGAGAGCCAACAGCTTTGACAAGCTTGCATTCAGACGATGGGCATGTGGGTCGCAGGGACTGTATTGTTTTTTCCACTGCAGCAGATGGGGCAGATAAATTTTCCAGCTACAGTCTACAGCTGGTGGTGTGCTGTTGGCAGATGTGCTGCTAGGACCTGGGACACCCTGTGCTATACCATCATCCCTGTCAGTGGACGCTGCTGAGAGGTAATGACTCAGTATCACAGGGGCAGTCTGAAGTGGGTAAGGAGGAGGGACAGATTTTTGCCCCTTTTGTGTGGCTTTTAGGTGCTCTTGCCAATGGGCTGAGTGGTTGGACCTTAAATGCCTTGTTAGGCATGTGGTACCCAAATGGTTGTTTTTTTTGCCTTGTTTGATGTGCCTGAGACACAGTTTGTAGATAGCAACAGTGGGATCTGCTGCAGATGTGCTGAAAAAGGCCCAGACAGCTGAGCTTTGGGAAGTGGGCCGGGAAATAACAGCTGCAGAAGCTGCAGAATGTGATGGAATAAGGTGGCTGCTCTCTACTCTTTCTTGATGTCGGCCTCCTTGGGGTTGTGCCGCCTCACGTTCAGTTTCTTCCTCTGCTCTATCTGGTACCCAAGTTGCATCAGTGACCTCATCATCATCATCACCATCTCCATCTCCTCCATCTTCATCATTACCACTGGAGTCACTTGGCAGTACGCTGCGGCTTGGGGAACATGAATGACAATTTGTCTACCAGTTTTTCTCCCTCTCTCTAGGCTCATGTTCCTGCCATCCTCAACCTCAGAACCAACATCTGAATCCAGTAATGGCTGGTCATCATAAAGGAGCAAGTGGCTGACGCTGCGGTCAAATAACTCAGCTGACTCCTCAATGGCTGATGTTGGGGCTATGGCAGGAATAGATGTGGACAAGGAGGCAGGTTTATCCACTCTGGCAACTGCAGGGGACTGCACACTTGTCTCTGCTTTCGTGACAGAGGATGATATAATGCGCCAAACGTACAGTGATGCACAGAACTGTATGGCGTTAAATTGGCAGTAATGAACACAGGACTATATGGCGTTAAACTGGCAGTAACGCACGCAAAACTATATGGCGCTAAACTGGCAGTAACGCACAGAGAAGTAAATGGCGTTAAACTGGCAGTAACGCACACAGAAGTAAATGGCGTTAAACTGGCAGTAACTCACAAAACTATATGGCACTAAACTGGCAGTAAAGCATACAAAACTATATGCCGTTAAACTGGCAGTAACGCACGCAAAACTATATGGCATTAAACTGGCAGTAACGCACAGAAAAGTAAATGGCGTTAAACTGGCAGTAACACAATCAAATAGATGGTTCAACCATCACTACACTGACGCTATCTGAACTGTCCCTATTCTAGCTATACACTAATGTAAAGATTACTGACATGGTCTCACTACACTACAGTGAAACTATCTGAGCTGTCCCTACTCTAGCTGCACACTATGCAAAGCTGAATGATTGTCCTCCTCACTACACTCACACTATCCCTAGACTGACTCTAAACTAATATTCTACACTGACAATTGAAGCAAAATAGCACAGTATAGCACACTAACTAACTAATAGCACTGAACAGAGCCCTGTCCTATCTCTCTCCAGGCCAAAATCACACTGAAAATGGCTGCCATTGAAAGAATACTTTTATACTGTGGGGCGGGAATGAGCCATGATTGGATAAAGTCATGATGACAGTGTCCAATCATGACTCTGACAGTGCTCTGTGCCCTGATTGGCTGAAGCTTTCACTCATAAATAAATGTAAACAAACATTTTAAAATGTATTAAACTATGGATGATGTCAGTAAGGCAGTGGATAGTATCAATAGAACAGAAGACGATGTCAGTAGAGCAATAGACGCATCAATAGGGCAGAGGTTGGTGTCAGTCAGTAGATCAGTGGATGGTGTCAGTAGAGCAGTGGACGGTGTCAGTAGGGCAGAGGTTGGTGTCAGTAGGACAGTGGATGGTGTCAGTCAGTAGAGCAGTGGATGGTGTCAGTAGGCCAGTGGATGGTGTCAGAAGGGCAGAGGTTGGTGTCAGTAGGACAATAGAGGGTGTCAGTCAGTAGAGTGGTGGATGGTGTCAGTAGGACAGTGGATGGCGTCAGTAGGGCAGAGGTTGGTGTCAGTAGGACAATAGAGGGTGTCAGTCAGTAGACCAGTGGATGGTGTCAGTAGGACAGTGGATGGTGTCAGTAGGGCAGAGGTTGGTGCCAGTAGGACAGTAGAGGGTGTCAATCGGTAGACCAGTGAATGGTGTCAGTAGGACAGTGGATGGTGTCAGTAGGGCAGAGGTTGGTGTCAGTAGGACAGTGGATGGTGTCAGTAGGGCAGAGGTTGGTGTCAGTAGGACAGTAGAGGGTGTCAGTCAGTAGAGCGGTGGATGGTGTCAGTAGGACAGTGGATGGTGTCAGTTAGTAGACCAGTGGATGGTGTCAGTAGGACAGTGGATGGTGTCAGTAAGGCAGAGGTTGGTGCCAGTAGGACAGTGGATAGTGTCAGTAGGGCAGAGGTTGGTGCCAGTAGGACAGTGGATAGTGTCAGTAGGGCAGAGGTTGGTGCCAGTAGGACAGTGGATGGTGTCAGTCAGTAGACCAGTGGACAGTGTCAGTAGTTTTTTTTTTATTATTTTACTTTTTGATTATTTTTTACAATTTTATTTTATTGCTTTTTTTTTACAATATTATTTTTATATTTTTTTTACATTTTTTTAGAAGCCCCATTGGGGGGGGCCTTGATGAAATATTAGGGGTCTAAAGTGACCTCTGATGTCTCACTTTTGAGACAGAGAAAGGGACAGAGAAAAGGCCTGAAGACAGAGATTCCCCACTCCCTTTCTCTGCAGCCTCAGCTGTACTGAACAGTGAATGAATGGGAAGTGCTCTGTGCTGAGTGTCTGTCTTCATGTTCGCTCACAAACTGAAGCATAGTAGACACAGTTTACTACGCTTCAGTTCTGAATAAACACAGTAAGTGATCATTACCAATCACTCATTGTGTTCATTCAGAAAAGGAAGGGGCTGGTAAATGACATAATTATCTACATCCCCCGCAGCAGCCGGCGGGAGAGGAGGTAAGCTTGCAGTGGGGGGGGCAGGCAGCAGTGGGATTCTGCGTTGCACTGGGTGATTAGGGTGTGCCCAGGCACACCTGGAACACCCTGTACGCACACCTTTGCCATCCACTTTTATATTTTGAACACTATTGGGTGCCTGGATGGGAGAGATTATCAGGTGGGATTAGAATCCCCCCCCAAGTTCTATCTCCAAGTCTTTTCCTGTCCTCTCTTTTCCATGTGTTTCTGTTCTTTCAGATTTCTCTTCTTGCCCACTACAATGACCTACTCCACATTCCAGGTGTCACCATAGGGTGACTCAAAGGAATTAAGTGCCCTCTAGTATACTGTTTTATGAGTAATGTGCTTGTACCATTGCATTCCATTGTGTTAGGGCATAGCCTCTTTTATTCTGACTGTCTACTATTGGTAAACCTTCAATAAACACTCTTTAACAAAAAGGGCATAATAATAACTCAAAGTATGTCCTCAGTGAAAATAGAACATACTCCCCTATAATCTCCATCATTGTATTTGCATTATTAATGCCATTATGATGGTGCAGCTGTGGATAAACATTGTGCTTTAATAAGGTCGTCTCTGGGGTGCCTCCAATTCTCACCACTCCTGCTATTATTAATTAATCCCTAAGGCCCACAAGTTACAGAGACAAGTTACAAACCCTGTTTAGGCGGATGTCAAACGCTATATAAATTGGCCCTTGGTAGAGGCTGTGTAATAGTTAATTGCATTTGGGTTCCACTTTACTGCAGGTAATCTATTTTATTAATATGGATATATGGGGTGGTTACAAACAAGGCCTCACCAAGAGATCAATTAAGCCAGGACTGTACCCCAATTGCAAGACTGGGTCGAGGGAGAGGAAGGAGGAGCACCTTGGACACCATGCTGCAGGGGGCGCTGTTGAGGCGGGCTACACCCCTGTCTCTGTCTCACCCAGTTGTCTCCTGTATTGTGCAGGACTGAACTGTTAAAATTACATCTCAGTCCTGCAGATTACACCAAATTTACATCGGGAGATCCTGTCGCTTCCTGTGCAAGCACAAGACAAATCAACATCAGGTTGGTGCCATTCTAAGCTGTCAATGCATATACACTATATTGTCAAAAGTATTGGGACACCTGCCTTTACACGCACATGAACTTTAATGACATCCCAGTCTTAGTCCGTAGGGTTCAATACTGAGTTGGCCCACCCTTTGCAGCTATAACAGCTTCAACTCTTCTGGGAAGGCTGTCCACAAGGTTTAGGAGTGTGTCTATGGGAATGTTTGATCATTCTTCCCACATTT
Organism: Lithobates septentrionalis; assembly: GCA_037952835.1. Taxonomy (NCBI): domain Eukaryota; kingdom Metazoa; phylum Chordata; class Amphibia; order Anura; family Ranidae; genus Lithobates; species Lithobates septentrionalis. The sequence continues at coordinate 260,050 of JBBDGP010003868.1, forward strand.
GTGAGGTCAGGCACTGATGTTGGATGAGAAGGCCTGGCTCGCAGTCTCCGCTCTAATTCATCCCAAAGGTGTTCTATTGGGTTGAGATCAGGACTCTGTGCAGTTCAGTCAAGTTCCTCCACCCCAAACTCGCTCATCCATGTCTTTATGGACCTTGCTTTGGGCACTGGTCCAGATCATTTGGTGGAGGGGGAAATATGATATGGGGTTGTTTTTCAGGGGTTGGGCTTGGCTCCTTAGTTCCAGTGAAGGGAACTCTTAAGGTGTCAGCATACCAAGACATTTTGGACAATTTCATGCTCCCAACTTTGTGGGAACAGTTTGGGGATGGCCCCTTCCTGTTCCAACATGACTGAGCACCAGTGCACAAAGCAAGGTCCATAAAGACATGGATGAGCGAGTTTGGGGTGGAGGAACTAGATGGGCCAACTCAATATTGAACCCTACGGACTAAGACTGGGGTGCCATTAAAGTTCATGTGCGTGTAAATGCAGGTGTCCCAATACTTTTGGTAATGTAGTGTGTCTGTTTTCTCAACCCTTACATTTTTAGTTAAGACCTATCATTTTTCTTAACTCCTTCATTCACTTTATTTTTTATTTTTTTTAATTGTTATAATTTTCTTTTAGCACCAAATTAAAGAATGTAAAAAAACTGGGGAAGGAGGACAAGTGCACTTTGGTCCCTAATATTTATCCAAAAAGGACCTTTGCTGTGAGAGAGGGAGAAAGGGAGAGCGCACTGTGGTTTGAATGAGAACGCTCACTCTGATGCTGGGGGCAAACATCCAATGTTTGGAGCATCATAGAAACAAGAAAAGATGGAGCAAAACTATCTATAGGATTTTTCTTCGGACAGGCTACACAGGGACAAGGGGCTACACAGGGGGAAGGAGGCTACACCATTGTTTCAGGTTTTACAAGAAGATCACAAACATGTGATGAGATATTATAAGATGAAACAATCAGCGCCACAAGTAAAAAATATTGTGATGTTTAAATAAGATAACCTAATAATAAACGCGCACAGCTGCTAAACATTCCAAGTGGTACACCACACTAATTTCAAAATGGATAGTAAATAATAAATGTAGCGCTATGTGTAAAATTATAAATATAAAGTGCAAATCTCTAAAATAAATAAATCCTACATATAAATAAATAGTCCATAAAATGAAAATTATTAATTATTTCTTCATTTTTTTTCATTTTATGGACTATTTATTTATATGTAGGATTTATTTATTTTAGAGATTTGCACTTTATATTTATAATTTTACACATAGCGCTACATTTATTATTTACTATCCATGTGATGAGATATAAGATTGAAAAGTTCCACACCTAAAGACTTTTTTTTTAAATGGCACAGTAATATATTATAATATTAACCCTAATATTATGTTAGATTAGGATTGCTTTTGTTGTGATTGTAGTTCTCTTCATGGTTGGTAACATGGAGGTCATTAGGCTGTAATGCATTCTCCAAATAAAAAATAGGCGCTCATCCCTTAAGTCAGGGGTCTCCAAACTGAACAAAGGGCCAGTTTACCATCCTTCAGTCCCTGAGGGGGGCCGGACTGTGGTCAGTGGGAGTAGAAAATGCCCTGGTATCAATGGGAGTAAAGAATGCCCCATCATTGGCGTTAGTGGGAGGACTATTGCCCCATTTTTGATATTAGGGGAAGGAATAGTCCCCATCATTTGTATCAGTTGGAGGAATAGTGCCCCATTCCTGGTATCAGGTTGAAGGAATAGTGCCCCATAATTGGTGTCAGTGGAAAGAATAGGTCCCTGTAGTTGGTGTCAGTGGGAAGAATAGTGCCCCATTGTTGGGATCAGTGATATGAATTATGCCCGGTTGTTGGTTTACAAGGAATAGTGCCTTGCATCAGTGGGAGGAATAGTGTCCCAAGGGCCTGATAAAGGTAAGCAAAGGTATCTGGCTCCCCAGGCCATAGTTTAGAGACCACTGCCCTAAGTGAACCTTTTCCTTCTTTTTCTTTAGTGGTACCCATTGTGTCCTTATCTCCCTCATCCCAGTCAGTGTTTGATGCCAGCCACTGCCAGATTAAACTCTGTGGAGGCCCCTAGGCAGTCAAAAACCTATCCCCCCTCCCCCCCTTGCAGGTTTCTGGAGGTTTCTCTAGTGGGATAACATTGAGCTCAGTAGCGTCCCTGGATGGAGATGACCATCACTACTGTACATTACACATATGTTGATTGCACCATTTTTTTTTACAAACTGACAGATGAAAGAAGATGAGCTTTTGAGAAACAAATTGTAATGCGAACCTTAAGTCTATGTTTTATGTACAATCAGCTGGTATTACGTACATTTACATGAATGCAGTGTTTTCTCTATAGAGTCTTTCAATGGAAAGTTTTAATTTCTTTGAGGCAAAGGATGCAGGATTGTGGAAGGTATATACTGTATGTGTCACCTAAGTTTTTCAAACACACGTGGCGAGGGACTCCAGGAGTTATGATGGATATGTTTTGTTTTCTCAGTGTTTGAAACTGTTTTAAAAAAGTTCTATTCTGGGTCCTGGAGCTCAGACGATTTGTAGCCTCCATTCCTAGGTACACATCTTACCCAGTAACAAGATCTCATTATTAATCTGGCCATACACTCTTATGCCCCGTACACACGATCGGATTTTCCGACAACAAATGTTGGATGTGAGCTTGTTGGCGGAAAGTCCGACCGTGTGTATTCTCCATCGGCATTTGTTGTCGGACTTTCTGCCAACAAATGTTGGCTAGCATGTTCTCAAATGTTCACAAATGTGTGTTGTCGGACTTTCCAATCGTGTGTACTCAGGTCCGTCTGACAAAAGTCCAAAGTACAAACACGCATGCTCGGAATCAATGCTCACCAAACACAACATTAGCAGAAGGAGCAGAAAGGGTGGCGCATGACTATTGAACTTCCTTTTTATTGACTCGCCGTATGTCTTGTACGTCACTACGTTCGTAATTGTTGGCCAACATTTGTGTGACCGTGTGTATGCAAGACAAGTTGGAGCCAACAACCTTCAAACAAAATTCCACGGTTTTGTTGTCGTAAAGTCCGATCGTGTGTACGGGGCATTTGACTTTTCTATCTGGCTCCTTCAGTTTTTTATTTGGAGGATATCAGGCAGAACATTTGCATCAGCACCACCCACGCAGTGAATTTTAGTCAGTTCCTCAGGAACCAACAGAAATTTGCATCATGTATGCCCAGCTTTAGTGTATTTGTAATCAGACTGATGTGCAGGGTTCTCTCTCTCTCGCTCTTTCTGCTGTGGGAACCTGCTGCTGGGTGAAAAGTAGTGACAGCTGCTCCAAATGAATATTCGCTATTGTCTTCCTGCTTCCCCTCCTGGCCAATCAGGAAGTGGGTCCTGAGACCCGATTGGCCAGGGAGTCTTAGGACGTTCGGCCATGAGAAGAAGCAAAAGCCCCTCGGCAAGCTGCCCGGGAGGGAAGAGACGGAGCAGACGGATGCAGAGATTGCTGTGATTGTAAATGAGAGGATGAGCGGGAGCCGGTGCGGAGAACGGGGAGCAGTATGAGTACCAAGGCCAGCCTGTGCACGGGGTGGGGGGGAATAGGGTGACGGAGTCATATGCGAGTGAGGGGGGCAGGTTTGATTGCACCGCGCCCCCAAATACAAGAGTTGACTGTTCTGTTTTGGTGAACACATTAGGAGACATCCTGTTAGTCAGGGAAGGGGCATACAGACAGGGGTCACAGGAATTGCCATTGCGACCTGGCTCCATTCTCCAGGGGGCCAATGCAGCCCCCCTGTACAGCGGGATAGGAGGGTAGCAGGGGGGCAGCATGTAGAGGAACCGATCCCTCCATGTAGCCGCTGAATGCCCACATCATGTGGAAATAAGGGGCAATTTAGGAAACAGCAATCACAGGTCAATTAACTGCGTAGAGGGTTCTTTACTGTAACCGGCCCCCCAGCCCCCATTTTACTCACCTGAGCCCTTCGTTCCCTCGGCAGAGACGCGCTCTTCCTCTCTGCCCAGGGTTCTCGGCTCTTGATTGGATAGATTGATAGTAGCGCAGCCATTGGCTCTCACTGCTGTCAATCAAATCCAATGAACTGGGCACCGGGGGCGGGGCCAAGTCCGCTATTCTGTGTCTATAGATGCAAATGCTGGACTCGGGAGCACGCCCACAAGGTAACCCCCAGGGAGAGCGCTTCTCCCAGGGGGTTTACCGATGCGAGGAGGAGGCGTGAGAGCCACCGGGGGACCCCAGAAGATGATGATCGGGGGCCACTCTGTGCAAAACGAACTGCACAGTAGAGGTAAGTATGACATGTTTGTTATTTAAAAAAAGAAAAAAAAACATAGGTGTACAATCACTTTAATCTTAAACTACGTAGAGGGTTCTTTACTGTGAGAGAGGCAAGGATGTGGAATTCCCTTCCACAGGCTGTGGTCTCAGCGGGGAGCATCAATAGTTTCAAGAAACTATTAGATAAGCACCTGAACGACCACAACATACAGGGATATACAATGTAATACTGACATATAATCACACACATAGGTTGGACTTGATGGATTTGTGTCTTTTTTCAACCTCACCTACTATGTAACATGCTGATCCTGCCACCTCGCTATCGCTATCTTGTTCCCCCAGGCCCCTGTGTGCTTCCCTGGCCCCCTGCAGCGCTGCCAGGTTTCCCCCTCCCACCTTCTGCCAGCTGCTGCGGGGGATCGTAATGAATAAGCACAGCGTCGCTGTGTGAAACATGTCTACCTGTACCTGTTTGCCTGTCCTGTGTTATTCATGTAACTGATTTTACAATAAAGAGATTCATCACTACCTTGGTGTGCAGCCATCTATTCCTTTTATCCAAATTGCACGGCCAGCGAGCCGAGGCTAGCACCCTTGGGAGGAGTCCATTGCCCAGCCTACATGGTTCCATCACTCACCTCGAGCGTCATTTTCTTTTCCTATTGCGGGGGATCTGTCAGGATGGAGATCCCCATTTACCGGCCCCTTCGTTATCTTAATGAATATACAGAGGTCCCAAAAAATATGTAAAAAATAAAACTGTAAAAAAAATAAAAATAAGATGATAAAAAAATAAATAAAACAACAAAAATAAAAAAACTACCGACTTAAGTAGTGGAACTACCAGGGCCGCAAAGGTCACACTTGCAACAGGGCTCTGGCATTCCACCACCGTGGGGGACCCCAACACGGCAGGAAGATGGCACTCTGCAGGACCATAATAAAGGGTTCCATGATGGGAGTAAAGGGCCCTGGGATCAGTAGGAAGGACTAGGGGGGCCCTTCATGGTTTCTTGCTTTAGACTTGCTGTAAGAAGCCCTCCCTGCATTAAACTTTGTTCCTTTGTTGTCTTGATGTAAAAGTGCAGGACACATTTTCTTGGAATGTTTCTGGGTGCCTCTGTCTCATGCATTGTTTACTGGTGTTTCTACCAGCTCAGCCTATTCCCCTTATAAAAGGAGTTCTGACTTTCAACTTGCAAGCAGGTGTTTCAAAAATACACTGTGTGTTAAAAGATTTTTTCTTCTATTGGGCTATAGCAGGGATGCCCAACCTTTTTGAGGAGCAAGGGCCACTTTAGCGTACCGCTGGCTGGTAATGCTGGTAATACTACATGTGGGTACTGCTGGTGGGTACTGCTGGCTGGTACTGCTGGCAGGTACTGCTAGCGGATACTGTTGTTATGGCGGGGATGGCGGGTGGGGAACCATCTGGGCTTGCTGACCCGCCATCCCAGAGCAGGCCAAATCGGAAGGCGACCGTGGGTTGGGCACCCCTGGGCTATGTGCTCTGAGTTTGCTCATTTAAACTGTATTTGTGTGCAAAAGCTATGTGTTACAATGTAATCTTATTATACTGTGTCCTTAGTTGACTTATGAGCTGGTGGTTCCTGAGAAGGAAGGGTTAACACTGCTGACCAGGTTTTCACGCACTTTTCAGGAAGTTTACTGCCCCTGAGGGAGGTTAGGGGAAAGTCTGCCAAAATGTAGCCATTACTCTGTTGAATTGCACCATCCCTTGGGGGGGCAGCCCAGTCGGGGTTCCCATGGGGTAGGTGCCTGGGGAATTACATGGACTTGTGCTACCTGTTGTCTGGGGATTATTGCTACCTTGTGTGGATTTACTCTCAGTTATGGAATTTTGCATAGAAAGGGACTCTTGTATGAGCTTACTACCGAAACAAGGTATGACTACCTCATGGGGCACTATTTAAGGGCACCTGGAGAACTTTGTTAGGAACAAGTGGAAGATACTATTCAAATATCTCTTATAACTACCTCAGTAAGATCTTTATTGTTCATTTAAACTGCCTGGTCAGAAGTCTTTAAAAGGGTGCATGTAAGGCTTATCATAGCACAGGGCTTACAACAGGGGGCTGAAGAGAAGTTAGAGCAGATACAGTACATGGGTCTAACGAGCAGAGAAGCTGTCCTAGGGAGGCTAGCTTGTCATTGATAATGACTACTGTGTTTATGTCACTTGGTAAAGCAACCAGCCAGCCAGCCAGGAAACAAGTGACATGGCATGGGTGACAGATATTCTGGTAGTGAAGGGGTAGTGTGCTTGGTCCCTTTGCTAGTGACCGGCTCCCCGCACACTGGGACCAGTCTTGCGGCACAGAGTACCTAGGGACTGGAGCCACGGAGAGAGAGAGGTATAAGATGGGGGTCCCAGAAGGAGAACAAGCATGGAGTTATTAAGAAGTGTTGCTTTACGTAGAAGTGTGTTTCCCGTATCTAATAGTAACATATGGACATTGTCACTGGGAGTTAGGTGATGGGACTGCTGAGTTGGTGGACACTGGTATAAGCTCCATGGTACTATCTCAGAATCTCAGAAATGCTGCGCACCTGGGGTGGGGTGATCTCTAAGAAGAAGTTGTGTCCATAGTGAAGCAGTGTCAACAGTGTAGGAAGTATGGCCACGGTTTACAAAGTGTTAACTGTGCAAGCTGCTCCGCTTGCTTCTAAAACTAAAGTGCCACTCTAATGCTGAATTCACATGACCTGTGTCACAGGCATTGGTAAGCGCAGTTCCACAGTGTCCCCACTAGGGCGCCTTAAGCCGCACCCACAAACTGACTTCACTCGCATGCTTGTTCCAAGTCAAGAACTTGAAAGTATTGAGACCAGAGACAACCAGGCAGCTAACATCCCAGGAAAAGGTGTTGTGTGAAACTGGGGTCATCTGGGGTAGACATGTGCAGAATGGAAAAATGTGTTTAGTTTAATTTCGGATAAATTCGTTAAGTTAATAATTTTGTTTTGTTGATTCATTTCGGAAATTCGTTTAGTTTAGTTTTGTTTCGTTTATTCCTTTTCTAACAAATTCCAAATTTTCAGAACAATTTTAATTCAGGTCAGTCAAACAATGATTGACTGATTCAAATTTTGTGTGAAGAATAGCTGTTAAGGAGCGCGCCAGGAAGCCGGCCGTCACATCCTTGACAACTGATGACTCACCAGCTGTCAGCCGGTTTCCCCACTGACAGTTGAACTGTAAATAAAAGAATGCCGGCAATGAAGAGTTCAGGAAAATAAACACTCATCCGATCCATACCTTTGGTGCTCTTACATCATGGGTAACCCCCGTCTCTATGTTTCCCTGTGATTAGGCTGTGTCCCTCGACTGGAACAGTCGTGTTTGGCAAGCGGTGCTTTTTTTTTTCGTTCAGCGCAGTGTTTTTAGGTTTTTTTTTTAAATAAAGGACTTGTCAAAAACTGTTGTGTTTTTATTAACTTTTTGAGCACTTTTTGCTGAATGAGTAGGGGTGTTATGTACCCCTACTCATTCACATATGGGGTGAGCCGAGATCTGGGGGCCCCCTTGTTAAAGGGGGCTTCCAGATTCTGATAAGCCCCCCACCCGCAGACACCCACAACCACTGGGCAAGGGTTGTGAGGAAGAGGAAGAGGCCCTTGTCCCCTTTAACATGAGGGCATGTGGCCTGGTAAGGTTCAGGGGAGGGGGGGCGCTCACTCGTCCCCCACTCCCGTTTCCTGCCCTAGATAATCAGATAAGGGTCTAATATGGATCTTGGGGAGGACCCCGCGTCACTTTTTTTTGCATTTTGGCATGGGGTTCCCCTTAATTCCCATACCAGAATCGAAGGGCTTGGTATGGATTAAGAAGGGACCCCCATACCATTTTTTTCTGAACTTTTCATTGCCAACATTTTTTTTGTTTACATTTCAGCTGTCAGCGGGGAAGCCATCGGCTGGTGACGTGGTGGCAGCCGGCCTCACAAGCCCGCTCCTTAACAACCAAATTCTTCACACAGAATTCAAATCGGTCGATCATTTTTCGACCGATCCGAATTTAAATTGTTCCGACTATTTGGAATTCATTTGAAAAGGAATAAAGGAAACAAAACTTAATGACCTTCAACTAAATTCCTTACTATTGTCATTCTGTCAGAAACCATGAAGTCAGGCCGAGACAGAAGTACAGTTAAATCACACTTGTTTAATAATAAAAGTAAAAAAGAACAAACGTAGTCAAAACATAGCCAAAGTTCAGTAACCGGAACGGATAGTCAGCCAAACCAGAAGTCAGGTATCAATGTAGTGGAACAGCAAGCAGGATCTGGAGCCAGAAGGGATGTCAGCAAAGCAAGTCTTTAAACAGGAATGCAGGAGATAGTCTCTTGTGATGTTGACCAAGGCGAAGGCAGAGATCCACTGGGCTGAACGGCCTAGGTAGGCAGGACTGACGAGCAGGATATCATCAACAGCTGAGTAACTGTGGAGAGATAGGAGCTGGCAATTAGCCAACAGCTGAGCACCCAGCCCTGACACATTCAGAGATTCGGATACATCCGAATCTCCGAATAATCAAACATTTGAATTAAGATTTGGGCCGAAATAAATTGCACATGTCTAATCTGGGGCAATGATTCTGCCGCTGTTACTATTCATTATAGGGAAGGCAGCCGCCCTCATCCAAATTCAAGCCAGAGTGTGTTGCTACTTGTAGAGCAAGGTCCACTTTCCACCTAGAAAGAAATTTTAAATGTTGCCAAAGAGGCTACAATATATGTTTATGAGTTAAAGCGGACCTTCAGTCATTTTTTTCAACTTTCCATCTATTAAATCTTCTGCCCTTGTTGTTGTTTTAACTTTGGATAGTAAAACATTTTTTTTTCTGCCAGTAAATCCCGTATACAGCCCACTTCCTGTTTCTTGTCTTGTCATTAGCCTAGGCTTATGACATCATGCACAGCTCTCTCTCTCTCGTGAGAGTTTGCCAGAAAGGGAGGGGGTGAGTCAGAATTGGGCCAATGAGAGCTGCAGAGCTGGAGGTGTACCTCTGTGTGTCTGTGTAAATCCAGGAAGTGAACAGGCAGCGGCTTCAGCTGCCCACAGTTAAAATGGCTGCAGCCAAACTCAGTGGAGGGAGATTTCTGCAGCATATTTGGCAAGTACAGAATCACAGTATATATAAAATAACATGCAAAGTGGTTGGAGGGAAGCTTCAGAATGGCAAAGATGTTTTTTATTACAAATTATGTGAGCAGACAGCAGTTCCTCTTTAAGGTTTATTAAAAAATGATTATGCTTCTCTAGAGACAGGAACACAATAAAGCTAGTTATAGACGGTTTTAAATCTAACCGGCTGTATCGACTCTCATTATCTGTACATGAAAAAACACTTTGGGCTATCTACCCCGAGATAATGTAAGTTCATGAGCAATCTTTATAGCTATTGACCACAAGAGATGAGTGACGACATGACTAAATGTCATCTGGTGCACAAAGAAATGTTCTCCCTTGGGACTTTATTGCAGCAACATGCAATGTTTTTCATCCTTCATTGTGCAATGTATTAACCACTTGCTTAATGGGCACTTAAACCCCCCTCCTGCCCAGGCCAATTTTCAGCTTTCAGTGCTGTCACTCTTTGAATGACAATTGCGCGGTCATACAGCACTGTACCCAAATCAAATTTGTATCATTTCTTTCACACAGATAGAGCTTTCTTTTGGTGGTATTTAATTGCTGCTGGGTTTTTTATTTTTTGCTAAATAAAATGAAAAAAGACCAAAAATTTTGAAAAAAAAAACAAAACCGTTTCATATTTTGTTATAAAATTTTGAAAACAGGTAATTTTTCTCCTTCATTGATATGCGCTGATGAGGCTGCACTGATGGGCACTGATAGGCACTGATAAGGCGACACTAATGGGCACTGATAGGTGGCAATGATAAGCACTGATGAGGTGGCACTGATAGGTGGCTCCGAGAAGTGGCACTAATGAGTGGCACTGATGGGCACTGATAGGCACTGATAAGGTGGCACTAATGGGCACTGATAAGCACTGATAGGTGGCACTGATAGGTGGCACTGAGAAGTGGCACTGATGGATGGCACTGATGGTTGGCACTGATGGGCACTGATGGTTGGCCCTGAAGGGCACTGATAGGTGGCACTGAAGTGCACTGATAGATGGCACTGATAAGCGGCACTGATAGGTGGCACTGATAAGTGGCACTGATGATCACTGATGGGTGGCACCGACGGACACTGATAGCCACTGGTAGGTGACACTGATCTGTGGCACTGATTAAGAGACACTGATGGGCATTGATTGGCAGCACTGTTAGGTATTGATGGGTGGCACTGTGGGCACTGGTAGGTGGCACTGTGGGCACTGGTAGGTGGCACTGGTGGGTACTGATAGTTGGCACTGGTAGGTGGCACAGTGGGCACTGGCAGCTGACACTGGTGGGCACAGAAAATGCAGCCGCGGCTTTCTGTATGAGGGACCAATGTCCCTCTGACAGAAGCCAGTGATCGGCTTTTTTGTTCCCTCACGCTGACAGCGTGAGGGAAAAAAATACAGATTACCGAGCTTCTGTTTACATCACGTGATCAGCCGTCGTTGGCTGACAGCTGATCACGTGGTAACTGGCCGGGATTGACCCCTTACTATGATCTGTGATCAGCCGAGCCTCATAGACTCGGTGATCACAGAGCGCGCCGCGCGCGACCCGGAGGGATGAGCAAACAACGCTTGCTCGGGAGGACGTCCATGGACACCCTCCCGGCAATTAAGGTCCGCGCTGTACCCGTCTTTCAGCTATAGCGCGGGCGGCAAGTAGTTAAAAGATGACTGTATGCATCAATACTCTGGTATTACACATTACCATACCCCTTTTCAATTTAATTCAAATAATCGACGGCGCCACACACGCTACGTCACTTCCGGGTACGGACCCCGTTTGGGCCTGTTCTCAGGCACATATCTGTACTCTGTGGTAGCAAACTGCTGCATTTTTTAATTTATTTAGTTTATCTTTTGTTTTTAATGTTAACTCCTTTGAATGCTGAAGGAGTTTTTTTGAATAAAAAGTTCCTATACTTACTACACCATGGGAGCCTCCTATTTTTTCTTTCTATGAGGGAGCCATTGTGAACACCTTAAAGTGGGGTTCCACCCAAAAAAACAAACATATCTAAAAAATTCTAAAAAAAAAAACAAAAAAACATTTGGATATTTTTTTTTTTTTTACTCACCTCTAAATGCCTGTTGCTAGGTGGTCCCTCGTAGTCTGCCCCCTTCCTCTGCCTGGGCTGGTGACATCACTTCCCCCTGGCACAGGAAGGGCTCGGCTCTTCTCCCTCCCTCCTGTCAATCATCTGGGACCCATTACAGGTCCCAGGTGACTGAGCGGCCAATCACGGCGTGCGGCGCGGCTCGCGCATGCGCAGTGGGTGCCAGGCTGTGAAGCCACAGCCCGGTGCCCACAGTTGAAATGCCGGCTCCGATGAGCGGAGGGGGGGGACGAGCGGGGCTTTGATCCCCCGCATCGCTGGACCCAGGGACAGGTAAGTGTCCAATTAAAAGTCAGCAGCTGCAGTATTTGTAGCTGCTGACTTTTAATTTTTTTTTTTTTAATGGCCTGCCTGGGTGGAACTCCTCTTTAACTCAATAGTAAGGAAATTACCCGGATTCTCAGTAGGACTGTGGTGGAGAGGAGATTGGGATCGTAATTGTGACGGATCCTATTCCACACTCCACTGAGTGCCTCCGTCAATAACACCGCTTCCTCCCGTATGATCATCAGTCAGATATAATATTATAGCTGCAGTAAATACAAGTCTAGTCGATAATAGCTTGTAGAATCTTGACTGCTTTATTGGGCAGAACACAGCCTTTTTATACACATTTAACACAAGGGGTTAGATAACGAGGTAGGGCTGACTCATGGACACTCCCCCCCCTCCCCTCTAGCAAAAACTTAAAGGACAATAATATAATTAACATGTTAATTAACACAACACTTAAGGCAGACCTGGTGACCAGACAGTTCGTCTCTGCAGGTTAATGTGATCAGCTCTTTCAAGAGTCATGTATTGTTCAGAATAAACAACTTAGAATATTCTTTGGGCAAGTTCAAAAAAATAAAAGATTAATATAGAAATACCAAATAACAGGGTGAATGTGGACAGAAAAAGGTCCTTGCAGCCAGTGTCCGCGACAGTGCCCCCCCCTGTCCCATAATCCGGCAGACCCAACTAGATCCACCACGGGTCAGCTTGTGGCTGTCCGGGAGAGTTTTATAGTTCCGTTTGCCGGGAAAGTCCATCAGCGTTCCCATTCTGCTTTCCTGGTCGATACTGTATGGTAAAATTGTAGGGCTGCAGTGCCAAGCTCCATCGTAACAAACGTCCATTATCCCCGGAGACCCGATTAAGCCAGATTAATGGATTGTGGTCGGTGAGCACCGTAAAAGATCGTCCGTAGAGATAAGGTTGGAATTTCTTGAGAGCCCACACCAGCGCCAAGCACTCCTTCTCCACGGCTGCATAACCGACTTCCCTGGGTAGCAGCTTCCGACTGATGTAGGCCACTGGGTGCTCACCGCCATCAGGTCCTACTTGGCTCAGTACTGCCCCCAGCCCGAATGTAGAGGCATCTGTGTGGACACAAAAACGTTTGGTTGGGTCAGGGGCAGCTAGAACAGGAGCTGAAGTTAGTGCATTCTTTAATTGTTGGAAGGCAGCTTCACACTCAGGGGACCACAGTACCTGTCGGGGAAGGTGCTTCTTAGTCAGGTCTGTCAGGGGCTTAGCGATGGAACTATATTGCGGGACAAATTTCCTATAGTACCCAGCTGTGCCTAGGAACGCCAGGACCTGGGTTTTAGTACGGGGGGTCGGCCACTTGGCAACGGCCTCAATCTTAGCAGGCTCAGGTCGTTGTTGTCCACTGCCTACTCGATGTCCAAGGTACTGTACCTCGGACATCCCTATGCTGCATTTCTCTGGCTTAAGGGTTAGTCCTGCAGCCTTGATGCGGTCTAGAACGACACCCAGATGAACCAGATGGTCCTCCCAGGTATCACTGTAGATCGCAATGTCGTCCAGATATGCACAAGCATAGTCCTGGAGGCCATCGAGGAGTTGGTCTACCATCCTCTGGAAAGTTGCCGGTGCATTCTTCATCCCAAATGGCATTACTTTAGACTGGTATAAGCCAAATGGGGTAATGAACGCCGATTTCGGAATAGATTCCGCATCCAGAGGAATTTGCCAGTATCCTTTGCATAGGTCAAGGGTTGTCAGGAATTTTCCCCGAGCAATGCGATCTAACAGATCATCGACCCGGGGCATAGGGTAAGCATCAGTGGTGGTGCACTCATTTAATCTGCGGTAGTCTACACAGAAGCGAGTTGTGCCATCCCGCTTCGGTACAAGGACCACCGGGGAAGCCCAGGGGCTGCTGGATGGCTCAATGACTCCCAATTCAAGCATCTCCTTAATCTCATGACGCATCCCCTCTCTCACTGCGTCAGGTATCCGGTAAGCCGCCTGTCTTAGTGGCAGTTGTCCCGGGGTCTCCACACGGTGCACTGCCATAGTAGTGTACCCGGGGACTGTGGAGAACATTTCCCTTCTCTGACTAAGGACCTGTCTAGCTTGTTCTCTTTGCGTCGGCCCTAGCTGGTCGTCAAGCTTTATCATCTCTATCCCTGCAGTAATTCTATTTAGCTCCGGGAGCACCAGCAGGGGAAGATTCTCAGAATCTTCCACAGCTGGAGCACATATAGCGGCTACCTCTCCTGATCTTTCCCAGTATGCTTTCAACATGTTTACATGAAAGGTCCGTCGGACTCTTTCATCCGAACATTTAGCCACTAGGTAGGTTGTGTCACAGAGCTTTGCCACAACCCGGTAAGGTCCCTGCCAAGTGGCCTGTAACTTGTCCTGCTTGGTTGGTCTGAGGGCAAGAACCTTCTGCCCAACCTCCAGAGTGCGGTTCCGTGCAGTACGATCGTACCATCGTTTCTGTCGCCTTTGGGCAGCCCGAAGGTTCTCCTGGACAGTGTCCGTCAGCTCCTTCAGTCTGTCCCTAAACTCAAGAACGTATGCTACGATAGAGGACCCTTGGGGATCAATTCCCCCTTCCCAGTGGGCTCTGACTAGATCTAGGGGCCCCCTCACCCGCCTCCCATACAGTAACTCAAATGGGGAGAACCCGGTAGATTCCTGTGGCACCTCCCGATAAGCGAAGAGAAGGTGTGGCAGATATCTCTCCCAATCCCTGTGAGAGGTTGCAAATGTCCTAAGCAGCTGTTTCAGTGTTCCATTGAACCTCTCACACAGTCCGTTGGTCTGGGGGTGATAGGGAGAGCTCTGTAGGGGCTTTATCCCACAGAGCCTCCATAACTGCTGAGTGAGCTCAGCAGTGAACTGGGTCCCCTGGTCAGAGATGATTTCCCGAGGGAAACCCACCCTGGCAAAGATACGGAGCAAAGCATCAGCCACAGTTTCTGCATGGATATTTGCCAGGGGAATGGCCTCCGGGTACCGGGTGGCATAATCCACCACAGTAAGGATATATCTCTTCCCAGAAGGACTAGGTCTGGGCAATGGTCCAACCAGGTCTACGGCAACACGGCTAAAGGGTTCATCAATGATCGGTAAAGGGTGTAGGGGAGCTTTCAGCGGGCCCCCATGCTTACCCACCCGCTGGCATGTGTCACAGGTCCGGCAATACTGTCGGACATCCCCTGTAATCCCTGGCCAAAAAAACGACTGAGTCAGACGGTGGAGGGTCCGGGACATCCCCAGGTGTCCGGCTAAGGGTATGTCATGCCCAATGCGCAGCAGGTCATGACGATATTTCTGCGGCACAACCAGCTGCCGCTTGGGTGGATGGGAGGCTGTCTTTCCCTCAGTAACCCGATAGAGTAATCCCTGGACCCACTCTATTCGCTCCCTCTCCAACCCCCCAGGGTCCAATCCTGCTCTTTCCCTATAGCTAGCTAAGGAAGGGTCGCTAAGAGTTGCCTGAGCAAATTCTTGGGGAGAAGCCCAAGTCGGGATAGGGTTAGTTGGGGTAGTACAGTCTAGGTCAGGGGTGACAGGTCTTACCTGGGTCCCGTCCTCGAGGGAGCGCACCTCCATCCGGGCTTGCTGGCGGGTGGTAACAGGATAGGCTTCCGGGGATACATCCAGGGAGAAGGCTGAATTTAAACGTCCCAAATCGTTGCCCAACAAAACCTCTGCAGGTAAGTTCTGCATTATTCCCACTTCCACTTCTTTGGCCCCCGAACCCCAATCAAGGTGAACCCTGGCAGTGGGGACCCGCATAACATTTCCCCCGGCCACCCGCACAGCCACAGACCGTCCCGTCTGCTCTGCCGGGTTTATCATTCGGGACTGTATCAGGGTAATAGTAGCTCCTGTGTCCCGCAGTCCCTGGGCAGCCCGACCATTAATCCACACGGCTTGTCGATGGTGCAAACGATTATCTGTAGTGGCAGCTTGCACAGGGTCTGCCTCATGTAGAATTCCAATATTCTCCTCGCTTGGGTAAGTCACATCATCTCTCTCCAGACAGTGTGCAGCAGCCCGGGCAGGTCCAAGGGGCCTGTTGTTCCGCGCGTCCTGGGAAACCTTCTGCGGACAATACCTCCTAACATGCCCTGATTGGTTGCATCTGTAGCAGAGGTCCCCTTTTCCTCGTGAAGAAGGTAGCTGAGTGGGGCCGGGGATCGACGGCTGGTGTGAAGGGGCAAAGCTCCGTGGAATGTTGGGGACAGGCCGAGCTGGGGTCTTAGGCTCTGGTTGTACGGTCCGCCTTGAATCCACGTATTGGTCAGCTAGGGTGGCAGCTTCATCTACTGTGACTGGCCGCCGATCCTTTATCCAGTCTCTAACCTCATGTGGGGTATGATCGTAGAATTGTTCCAGGAGGATTAGCTGGAGCGCATCTGCCATGGTAACAGCTTGGCGCCCGGTCATCCAACTCTCCGCTGCTCGGGTCATTTGATGAGCCCATTCTGTGTAAGGCTCTCTCTCCTTTCGACGGAGGTTGCGAAACCTCAAACGGTGTGCCTCTGGAGTAATGCCGAAGCGAGCCAATAGTCTTTCTTTTACCCGGTCGTAGTCCTGGCTGATCTCATCAGGGACATTATTGTACGCCTCTGCAGCCCTTCCTGTGAGACGGCTGACCAGGAGCGTGACCCAATCTGCTTTATTGACACCTTGGAGACCGCATTGACGCTCAAACATTTGCAGGTAAACATCCATCTCATCTTCACCATCTTGAAACATGCGGAAGGCGGCATAGGGTAGCTTTTTGCGGGCCGCTGGAGCTTCCCGGTTGAACATAACTGACGCTCCTTGGTCCCGCTGGAGTTCAGCCATTCGCAGCTGGGACACCTCTGTTAACACTTGACTGATAACCTCCTGCGGGGGGTGAGTACCATACAAGGCCAGTCGCCACTGGACGTCACGCTGGAACTCTGTCGCCTCTGCGGTGTCTGCTGGTGGGTTGCTGGCCTGGTCAATCTCCATTAGTTCGGTGATGAGAGTCGCTTTGGATTTGTTGCTGGAGACTTTTCCACAGGCTTCCAAGAGATCCTTCAAGGTGCTGCGCTTGAGTCTGGCGTAGTGATGTTGCATCTGCTGTTAGGAGCAGGGGGTCCCGGTGGTGATTTGGGTGAGCCTAGGCAAGAGGAAGCATCCCAGAGCTTGCCACCAATTGTGACGGATCCTATTCCACACTCCACTGAGTGCCTCCGTCAATAACACCGCTTCCTCCCGTATGATCATCAGTCAGATATAATATTATAGCTGCAGTAAATACAAGTCTAGTCGATAATAGCTTGTAGAATCTTGACTGCTTTATTGGGCAGAACACAGCCTTTTTATACACATTTAACACAAGGGGTTAGATAACGAGGTAGGGCTGACTCATGGACACTCCCCCCCTCCCCTCTAGCAAAAACTTAAAGGACAATAATATAATTAACATGTTAATTAACACAACACTTAAGGCAGACCTGGTGACCAGACAGTTCGTCTCTGCAGGTTAATGTGATCAGCTCTTTCAAGAGTCATGTATTGTTCAGAATAAACAACTTAGAATATTCTTTGGGCAAGTTCAAAAAAATAAAAGATTAATATAGAAATACCAAATAACAGGGTGAATGTGGACAGAAAAAGGTCCTTGCAGCCAGTGTCCGCGACAGTAATACCCCATGCAGTCTGCCCCGTCTGGGGCTGGTGGATCCGGGAAGCCATTGGGAAAACCAACAGCACGGAAATCATCCCGAATGCCCTACACGATTGATGTGGAGAGGAGATCGTGATTGAGATATCCTACGCTGGTTGCCCCTTCTGTTGGATTCGGTGAGTGGGGACCCATAAGGGGGAGCACAAAAGTCACAGGAACTATCTGAGAGCACTCAAGTCACGGTTTTCTTTTGCTAAGAAAAGTGCTTGGAACACTGGGTTTGAACAGTTTTTTCACTCTAAGGACAAATAATCACAAAAAATTTTTTAATTGATTCTTTTCTGCACTAACTAGTTCGAGATGCAATTATTTGATCACTGGACTTTGATTATGATGTGTATTTCTTTGCAATACATTTATATTTATACATTTATTTGCACTGTTTAGGCAGAGTTTATTATATGCTTTGGATACTATTTGCACTAGTAGAGCACATATATGTTTTACATTTATATGTTATAGCCACTTCACTTTGTGGTGGTATATGGTGCAGACCTATCACAGCTGTAGGGGCCTTAGCACACATCCCTTACTTATAGTGCTTGTTCGAACTACCATTGAAGACAGCTCCTTGTCTAATCATTTATTTACTTTTGCTGTTATATATATATATATATATATATATAATTATAGACCTATAATTTAGGTACCTCTACTAGGATCATAGTGGGGGAAATCACCTGGGGATATAACATAACCTAAACCCCCCATACACTGACCCATTCAACCCCATAGGGAGCGCCATACCCCTTTTCAATTTAATTCAAATAATCAGCGGAGAATCCTTAGGGAAGCTCTTTTAGGGGGGCAGCATACCTAAACGATTGTTCTAAGCGCAGCTTTCACATTTATTTTATTTCACTCAAGTGACCGTCGGCACATCAGGGGCCGGGACCCGCAACGATCCCCTTCTCTCTGGCCTGGTGGCCACAGCTCTGATCAGTCTCGGCTCGGCTGTCTCACACAGCCGAGCAGAGTGAAGCCGCCTCCCCCTCCTCCTTTATGTCTACACAGGGGTAGGGGACCCGACATGCAGTCCCGCGCTGATCTGAGG
This sequence comes from Lithobates septentrionalis, assembly GCA_037952835.1. Lineage (NCBI taxonomy): Eukaryota > Metazoa > Chordata > Amphibia > Anura > Ranidae > Lithobates > Lithobates septentrionalis. Next base: position 278,654 of record JBBDGP010003868.1, read on the forward strand.
TACATTATGGGTCTGAAGGGGGGGTCTGTATTGTAGGGGGGGTTCTGTATTGTAGGGGGGGTTCTGTATTGTAGGGGGGTTCTGTATTGTAGGGGGGTCTGTATTTTAGGGGGGTTCTGTATTGTAGGAGGGTCTGTATTGTAGGGGGGGTTCTGTATTGTAGGGGTGTTCTGTATTGTAGGGGGGTCTGTACTGTAAGGGGGTTCTGTATTGTAGGGGGGGGTTCTGTATTGTAGGGGGGGTTCTGTATTGTAGGGGGGTTCTGTATTGTAGGGGGGTCTGTATTTTAGGGGGGTTCTGTATTGTAGGAGGGTCTGTATTGTAGGGGGGGTTCTGTATTGTAGGGGTGTTCTGTATTGTAGGGGGGTCTGTACTGTAAGGGGGTTCTGTATTGTAGGGGGGGTTCTGTATTGTAGGGGGGGTTCTGTATTGTAGGGGGGTCTGTATTGTAGGGGGGGGTTCTGTATTGTAGGGGGGTTCTGTATTGTAGGGGGGTTCTGTATTGTAGGGGGGGTTCTGTATTGTAGGGGGGTTCTGTATTGTAGGGGGTTCTGTATTGTAGGGGGGTCTGTATTGTAGAGGGGGTTCTGTATTGTAGGGGGGTCTGTATTGTAGGGGGGTTCTGTATTCTAGGGGGTTCTGTATTGTAGGGGGGTTCTGTATTTTAGGGGGGGGTTTGTATTGTAGGGGGGTCTGTATTGTAGGGGGGGTCTGTATTGTAGGAGGGGTCTGTATTGTAGGGGGGTTCTGTATTGTAGGGGGGTCTGTATTGTAGGGGGGGTTCTGTATTTTAGGGGGTCTGTATTTTAGGGGGGTTCTGTATTGTAGGGGGGTCTGTATTGTAGGGGGGGTCTGTATTGTAGGGGGGTTCTGTATTGTAGGGGGGGTTCTGTAGTGTAGGGGGGGTCTGTATTGTAGGGGGGAATCTGTATTGTAGGGGGGAATCTGTATTGTAGGGGGGGTTCTGTAGTGTAGGGGGGTTCTGTATTGTAGGGAGGGGGTCTGTATTGTAGGGAGGGGGTCTGCACCGTAGGGAGGGGGTCTGTATTGTAGGGAGGGGGTCTGCACTGTAGGGAGGGGGTCTGTATTGTAGGGAGGGGGTCTGCACTGTAGGGAGGGGGTCTGTATTGTAGGGAGGGGGTCTGCACTGTAGGGAGGGGGTCTGCACTGTAGGGAGGGGGTCTGTACTGTAGGGAAGGGGTCTGCACTGTAGGGGGTCTGTGTAACATGCAGGGGGTCCAGAACTGTTAGGAGGTGTCTGTGTAACAAGCAGGGGTCCAGAGCTGTGGGGGCTGTGTAATGTAAAGGTGTCCAGAAGTACAAGGTGCTGTGTAATGTAAATGGGTCCAGAGGTACAAGGTGCTGGAACCCCACATCCCATCATCAACCGCTGCCGCGAAGCGCCGCTGCCATGCAGCGCCGCCGCCGCGCCCCCCCCCCCGGGCAGCTCAGTCTAAAATGCCCGGGCCTATTTTTTGTCCCAGTCCGGGCCTGCCGATGGTCAAGTGTACTCCACGCTAGGTGGCACTTTTCTGCGTGTCTCTGGATAGCCATGTGCACGTGCGTGCACCTGGTCCATGTTGCCGTCCATATCAGACCATTTACCAAACATTTTAGACATACCTCGTATTACAAAGGAAAGACCCCTGTCAAATTAGGCAGGAAATTATTATTTTGTAGACTTGATACTGCCAATGATCTCCAATGCGTTTCAACTGATCATCACAATCTTCATCAGGGTATTTTAAATTCACCCAGAGTATTTGAAGAAATCACCACAGATTTAAACAGTCTGTTCCAACCGGTTAAGCCTGAGGGGACTTGTTTTTATGAGGCTCCTTACATACGTGTAACATCTCCTGTATTGTGCCCCATACCAGCCTCCTTTTGGTTTGATTTTGAAGATGCCTTCCTACTGACCTCTGTTGTGAGTGTTAGCATATAAGTACCTCCCCCCCTCCCCGCGGCCAACAATAGTGTACATGAAAAAAACACTTTGGGCTATCTACCCCGAGATAATGTAAGTTCATGAGCAATCTTTATAGCTATTGACCACAAGAAATGAGTGATGATATGACTGAATGTCATCTGGTGCACAAAGAAATGTTCTCCCTTGGACTTTATTGCACCATATGCAATATATTAACCACTTGCTTACTGGGCACTTAAACCCCCTTCCTGCCCATACCAATTTTCAGCTTTCAGCTCTGTCACACTTTGAATGAAAATTGCGCGGTCATGCTACAGTGTACCCAAATGAAATTTTTATCATTTTTTTTCACACATTTTTTTCACAAAAAGAGCTTTCTTTTGGTGTTAGTTAATTGCTGCTGGGTTTTTTATTTTTTGCTAAAGAAAACAAAAAAGACCGAAAATTTTGAAAAAAAAAACCCCAAAATTTTCATATTTTGTTATAAAATTTTGAAAACAGGTAATTTTTCTCCTTCATTGATATGCGTTGATGAGGCTGTACTGATGGGCACTGATAGACATTGATAAGGTGACACTAATGGGCACTGGTAGGTGGCACTGATAAGCACCGATGAGGTGGCACTGATAGGTGGCACTGAGAAGTGGCACTAATGGGTGGAACTGATGATTGGCACTGATGGGCACTGATGGTTGGCACTGATGGGTGGCACTGAAGGGTACTGATAGGTGGCAGGCACTGAACGGCACTGATAGGTGGCACTGATGGGCACTGATAGGCGTTGATAAGGCGGAACTAATGGGCACTGATAGGTGGCACTGATAAGGCGGCTCCACCTATCCAAAACAACAACAACAACAAAGTTAAATGTTCATTAAACCAGGGGTCTCCAAAATATTCTTAACAAAGGGCCAGATTATTGTCCTTGAGGCTTTAGGGGGGCCGGAGTGTGGCCAGTGGAAATAAAAGTTGTCCCAGCGTCATTGGAATTAAACCATGCCTCAGGCGAGTAAGAAAATTACATGCCTGTGAACAGGAGGAAGAATAGTGTTCCATTTTTTATATCAGTATCGGTGGGGGGAAAAGTGCCACATCACTGGTGTCAGTGGGAGGAATAGTGCCCCATCATTGGTGTTAGGTGGAGGAATAGTACCCCATCATTGGTGTCAGTAAAAGGAATAGTACCCCATCATTGGTGTCAGTGAAAGGAATAGTGCCCCATCATTGGTGTCAGTGGGAGAAATAGTGCCCCATCATTGGTATCCATGGGAGGAGAAGTGCCCCATCATTGGTGTTAGTGGAAAGGAATAGTGCCCCATCATTGCTGTCAGGTGGAGGAATAATGCCCCGTCTTTGGTGTCAGTGGGAAGAATAGTGTCCATCATTGCTGTCAATGGAAAGAATAGTGTCTCATCATTGGGGTCAGTGGGAGAAATAGTGTCCCATCATTGGTATCCATGTGAGGAATAGTGTAACATCATTGGTGTCAGTGGGAAGGAATGGTGACACATCTTTGGTGTCAATGGAAGTTATAGTGCCCCAACATTGGTATAATTTGTAGGAATAGTACCCAATCATTGGTATACGTGGGAGGAAATAGTGCCCCATCATTGGTATACGTGGGAGGAAACGTGCCCCATCATTGGTATCGGTGGGAGAAAAAGTGCCCCATGTGTCAGTGGGAAGGAATGGTGCCTCATCGTTGGTGTCAGTGGGAAGGACTGGTGCTTCGTATAATTAAAGATAAAAATAGAATCACGGTACACATTAACTCAATAGTATAAAATTAGTCAATAATGTTGTCCATGAGACATATAAAATATGATATGAGCAAGTAACCACAAAATAATGCAGTGCCAGAAATGAGAAAAAAAATAGAGAATTATTAATAGATATAAACTTGTGTATGACATATAATGTAATAGCCAAAAATAAATAAACACCCGTGTACAGATAAATAACTAAAACATTGAAGAAAAGTCCATCAAAATGTGAAATATATGAAGTCTTCCATGACGTGAAAGATGTTGTGTTCAATCCACCACCAGTGATAAAATTTGCCACTTACCAGAGCCCCATGACCCCCCCACTACAGAGGATCAGGGGAAGCCTGTACGGAGATAGCCCTCCGGAGCTCGACAAATGGACTCAGATTCAAAAATCGTGGGTGGTCATAAAACATCCAAAGACACCAAATGGAACGATTGGAACTCAGATCCCATCGTATTTCCCCATTCAGCCACAAGAGCACGGCGTCCTGACATCCAGTTTCCTCAGAACGGAGGAAATTGGATGTCAGGGCGCCGTGCTCTTGAATCTGAGTCCATTTGTCAAGCTCCGGAGGGCTATCTCCGTACAGGCTTCCCCTGATCCTCTGTAGTGGGGGGGGTCATGGGGCTCTGGTAAGCGGCCAATTTTTTCACTGGTGGTGAATTGAACACAACATCTTTCACGTCATGGAAGACTTCATATATTTCACAATTTGATGGACTTTTCTTCAATATTTTAGTTATTTATCTGTACACTGGTGCTTATTTTTGGCTATTACATTATATGTTATACACAAGTTTATATCTAATAATAATTCTATATTTTTTTCTCATTTCTGGCACTGCATTATTTTGTGGTTACTTGCTCATGTCACATATAATTATGTCTCATAGACAACATTATTGACTAATTTTATATTATTGAGTTAATGTGTAGCGCGATTCTATTATTATCTTTATATTTACACTGTTTTTGTTGTGCAGAAGAATCGCAGCTCATACCATTTAGACTGTTCACTATTTGTTAACATTGTATTTGTGATTTAGCATACACCTTAGCGCAGTTTTTTATCTTTTTCCCTTCGTACAATTAGGAGGAAAAGTGTACCGAGGGCCAGATAAAGGCAAGCAAAGTCGTTTGGAGACCACTGATTTAAACAAATTGATAGCTCTCTGACAATCTTTTTAAAATATACAGGTATTATTCTATCACATTGAATGTTTCTGGTAACTCATCTTTGATAGATTGTCCCCCACAGAATCCATGGAAATGTCCCTGAACCACACTCTTCCAACCACCTTCTATCTCATCGGTTTCTCCAATTTACACTATGGCAGAATTCCACTCTTCCTATGTTTCCTGATCATCTACTTGTTGACACTGGTAGGCAATCTCCTGATCATCTTTGTCTCCTGGTTGGATGTCCATCTTCATAAGCCCATGTATTATTTCCTGATGAACCTCTCCATTATCGAGGTCCTCTACACCACAACGGTAACCCCCAAGCTGTTACAAATGCTCCTGGGCAACTCTCACCATATTTCTCTGGCTGCCTGCTTCACACAAATGTATTTCTTTTGTGCTTGCGGTGGAACAGAAGGTGTTCTCCTGGCACTTATGGCATACGATCGCTATCTAGCCATTTGCAGACCCCTTAACTACTCAAAGCTGATGCACTCAAGAGTATGTCAAAGTTTAACCATCACCACTTGGTGCATTGGCTTTTCAGCCTCTTTATTACCGACTGTTTCCATTTCCAGTCTTCCGTTTTGTTCTGCTCTAGCCATTGACCATTTTTTCTGTGACCTTTTCCCAGTTTTGAGGCTCTCCTGCATGGACACGAGGCTGATTGAGATTTCCATCTTCGTCATGACTTGCATAATGGCCTTTGGGCCCTTTTCCTGGACCCTCATCTCCTACCTGTTCATCATTGTGGCGATAATGAGAATGTCCTCTGCTACTAGTCGGGAGAAGGCCTTCTCTACTTGTGCCTCCCACTTGTCTGTTGTATCCATCTATTACGTCACTGCAATTGTCATGTACATGGGGAATGGCTCACAAAGTCTCAGTAAAGTCCTTAGCATCTTCTACAGTATGGTCACTCCACTTTGTAACCCGTTTATATATAGCCTACGGAATAAAGATGTAAGGAAGGCATTGACTGACATTTGGCATTTTCCAAAAAGTTGAGAAGAATCTTTTTATATTTAGAATGTTTATGGAAGCAGGAGATAAAAGGAGATGAACACTGTTCATAGGGTGTGCATTATAAAGAGGGCAGAGGATAGAGGCTGCCATTGCAGTACTGACCTCATCTTTCTGGCTGTTATGGTGATGATTAGCTTTTTGATTCCACTCCAATTTCTCCTTATTTTTGCCCTTTTTTTGTTATGAAGACACAGATTTGTGCTCGGAGGCCCGAAAATGCCAGGACGGTACACATCCCCCCCCCCCCAAATGACCCCTTTTTGTGAAAGCAGACAGTCCACCGTATTTAGTAAAAAGGCATGGCAAGCTTATTGAAGAAGTTGTATTGTGACAATTTTTTGGAAAATGAAGAAATTAAGAAAATATGGGGTTTTTTTCACATTTTTAAAAATTTTTTTTTACATACTGTCACTAGTGCAGTACAGCGTCATCATATGACTGATGTGGTGGTGATCAGGGACACTGACTGGTGACAGTATGTAAAATAATAATAATAATAATTTCTTTAAACTTTTTTTTTATTATTACAATTTTTATTATTTTTTTTTACATACTGTGACCAGAGCAATACAGTGTTACTATAGTGACACTGTACTATTCTGGGGAGATGATTAGGTTTTTTTTTTCCCTAAATCTTTATTTATGATCATATAAAAGACATAATGATACATTCCAAAAAACAAAACAAAATACAGCAGGCTCCAATACAATTCAAATGACCAAAATGAGAAGCTAATCCCAATGAGGTGACATCTAGGCAAGAGCAAAATTTATTACATGGTACGTAGTACAACAACATTTATAGCCCTGTATTGCAGAGGGCTTATCCAAAAAGAAAAAAGAATCAACGATAATAAAGAACCAAATAAAGGTCTTGTCAGAAACCATGAAATCAGACCGAGACAGAAGTACTGTTAAATCACTCTTGTTTAACAATAAAAATAAAAAAAGAATAAACGTAGTCAAAACATAGCCAAAGTTCAGTTACCGGAACGGATAGTCAGCCAAGCCAGAAGTCAGGGATCAATGTAGCGGAACAGCAAGCAGGATCTGGAGCCAGAAAGGATGTCAGCAAAGCAAGTCTTTAAACAGGAACGCAGGAGATAGTCTCTTGTGATGTTGACCAAGGCGAAGATCCACTGAGCTGAACGGCTTAAGTAGGCAGGACTGACGAGCAGGATATCATCAACAGCTGAGTAACTGTGGAGAGATAGGAGCTGGCAATTAGCTCTGAGAAGGAAGGGCTGAGCCCAGCCCTGACAGGTCTAATGCCTGAACTTCGAGAGCCCATAACAGACCGAGAAGTATGGAGCCTGAGCAGGAAGAAAAACAAGAGAGAAAAAGGAGAAAAGAGACAAGAAAAATAAGATGAAAGAATGTAAAACATAGCAAATCCTCCATCACAATATTTTTTTTACACTCTATGATTGCTTATCACAGTGATAATCACTGTTATAAGCAGCCATTTTTAATGAATAACATTCATTCATCCAGTGTGTACTATTGTGAAACTGTGATTGGCCACAGCTATCAAATGGTACAGATGCACTGTAGTTGGCTGTTTGTACCATGTGATCACTATGACTAATCACAGAGATCAACACAATAGTACACAATGAATGGCTATGAATGGAAGCCATTCATTGTGTATAATTGCCATGTGATCTGCTGTGATTGGTCACAGTGATCACACGGTACTGGTAGAGGCCGGGCACACTGATCTGTAATTCGCTGTGTGCAGTGGACCCAGAGGGAAACAGATCACGCCACAGCGCGGCTCGTGAGGTGTGTGTGAGGAGTGATCTGGGGAGGACATTACATGACGTCCACCCAGGATTGTAGCGCCCCCACTGAGGCCATCACATTATTATAGACTGGGTGGGAAGTGGTCAAACTGTGCTAAGTGGGGGGGGGGGGGTCTGCCATCACTGTCACCATCTGATCCCTCCCAGGGTCATAAAGAAACCGGGTACCCCCCCCCCCCCCACAATCTTGTTAGCCTGCAGATAAAGTATGTAGATAAAAACTGAACCCCTATTTCAGGAGATGCCTATGATTTGAATTCAAGCTTGGTGAACATGACTGAGAAAAGGAGACGTCAGTCACATGACTGCGAAATTATATTTCAATGGACATGGTTGCAAAGGAGCAACACATGAATTCTGTGCCAGTTACAGCCGGGCTGCAGATTGGAGACACTTTCATATTTAAAGGTTATTGAAGAAACTTTATATGTTCTATGAATATTTTAATAAACATGGAGTTTTTGGGGTTTTAAGGAAACCAGAATAAAGATGCTGCTTTTGTTACACGGTCTCTTAAAATGCTGGTTTCCTGGCTGTCACTGGCTTCTCAGATGCTGATGTGGAACAGGCCTGTAGACAAGCTAAAAGGGGTTGGTACTGCTGATCTAAAGATCTTTTTTTCTGTGCCAGTGACTTAAAAAATACTGCAGCCATTGGATCATGACAGCCAGGGAAGGAACACCAACAATGATACCTTGCTTTGTACACTGGTCCAAACCATTTGGTGGAGGGGGGATTATGGTGTGGGGTTGTGTTTCATGGGTTGGGCTTGGCCCCTTAGTTCCAGTGAAGGGAACTCTTAAGGCGTCAGCATACCAAGACATTTTGGACAATTTCATGCTCCCAACTTTGTGGGAACAGTTTGGGGAGGGCCCCTTCCTGTTACAACATGACTGCTCACCAGTGCACAAAGCAAGGTCCATAAAGACAAGGATGAGTGAGTTTTGGGTGTAGGAAGTTGACTGGCCTGCACAGAGTCCTGACCTCAACCAGATAGAACACCTTTGGGATGAATTAGAGCGGAGACTGCGAGCCAGGCCTTCTTGTCCAACATCAGTGCCTGACCTCACAAATGCTCTTCTGGAAGAATGGTCAAACATTCCCATAGACACACTCCCAAACCTTGTGGACAGCCTTCCCAGAAGAGTTGAAGCTGTTATAGCTGCAAAGGGTGGGCCAACTCAGTATTGAACCCTACAGACCAAGACTGGGAGGCCATTAACCACTTAAGGACCGGAAGGATTTACTCCCTTCGTGACCAGGCCATTTTTTGCATTACTTTAACTAACAATTGCGTGGTCATGCGACGTTGTACCCAAACAAAATTTACATCCTTTTTTTCCCACAAATAGAGCCTTCTTTTGGTGTTTTTAGATCACCTCTGCAGTTTTTATTTTTTGCGCTATAAACAAAAAAAGACTGACAGTTTTGAAAAAAAAAACAAACACATTTTTTAACTTTTTGCTATAATAAATATAAAAAAAAAAGATTAAATAAACAAATTTATTCATCAGTTTAGTCCAATATGTATTCTTCTACATATTTTTGGTAAAAAAAAAAAAAAATGCAATAAGTTTATATTGATTGGTTTGCGCAAGTTATAGCATCTACAAAATAGGGGATAGATTTATGGCATTCTTATTTTATTTTTATTTTTTTTGTTACTAGTAATGGCAGTGATCAGCGATTTTAAGCAGGACTGTGACATTGCAGCGGACAGATTGGACACTTTTGACACTTTTTTGAGACCATTGACATTTAGGCCCCTTTCACACTGGGGCGGTAGGGGGCGTCGGCGGTAAAACAGCGCTGTTTTTAGCGCTGTTTTACCGCGGTATTCGGCCGCTAGCGGTGCGGTTTTAACCCCCCGCTGGCGGCCGAAAAAGGGTTAAAACCCCTCGTATAGCGCGGCTATAGACGCGGTATTACCGCGGTATAGCCGCGCTGTCCCATTGATTTCAATGGGCAGGAGAGGTTTAGGAGCGGTGAATACACCGCTCCTTCACCGCTCCAAAGATGCGGCTTGCAGGAGATTTTTTCTTCTCCTGCCAGCGCACCGCTTCAGTGTGAAAGCCCTCAGGCTTTCACACTGAACAAACAGCGGAGGCTGTTTAGGGTCGGTTTTCAGGCACTCTTTTTAGCGCAATAACGCCTGCAAACCGCCCCAGTGTGAAAGGGGTCTAATACAGCGATCAGAGCTAAAAATAGCCACTGATTACTGTATAAATGTCACCAGCAGGGAAAGGGTTCACTAGGGGGCGATCAAGGGGTTAAGTGTTCCCTGGGAGGTGTTTCTAACTGTGGGGGGGAGGGAAAAGAAGAGAAAAAAGAGCGCACCAGCCTAGTGCATTATCCTTGACAGATTTATTTAATTAAAAACAAGATAAAAACTACTCACAAAGGTCGAAGAAAAAAATCGCATAGTAATGGCACAGAGGCAATTATTCCAGTGGTAGCAGTTTTTCCAGGTCCCAGGAAGGAGGCATACGGACTACTGCTGGCTAACGCGTTTCGAAGGTTACTCTTCTTCATCAGAGCCTTAGTAGTGTTGGTCTCATGCTGGCTTTTTATACACATGTCAAACTAAACCAGACTGGTCGGGTTGGTTCTAGGGCTCCTCCCTTAATTGATGGGCGGTCCTCTAGGGAGGGTGGGTCTTGGCTCAGTTGTCATTATTAAAGGGCCATAGTATATTGATCTATTTATTTATTTAATTGATTGGCTTCCATTTTCATTATTATTATTGTTGATGAATTTTATCCAACCCATGACAGGTAGGCTGAAAGGGTCATGCCAATGGTTATCTATAGACAAGCCAAGGCATCCCAGAGGATCTGCTCATCTCCCCTCTCATCAATATTTCACAAATGACAGAGAACGCTGGACAATGTTCAGGAGTTTAAAATTAGGGATGTACCTTATTGTATATGGATCAGATGGCATCTCCTCTGCTCGAGTGCGTTGTCTCTGTGGGGGCTGTGACTGTGTGGGCTTCCATTGCTGACAGGTCCTGGCCAGTAACACGTTCCTATGCCCTGTAGGACCGGGTGGAACGCACGCCGCTACTTTACTTCCGGGTTGCGGTCCACAGGGCGGAAGTGCGGTCGTGATGTCATATCCCGTGCGCCCTTCGGCGCACGAGATTGACTCAATATGGTAAACAGAGGCCTCCATTTTGCCGTAGGCACAGATAGAGGCCAAAGTCAGACAGAAACCGTCTGACTTTAGGCTAGAAGGAGATGGGCTGATGGAAATGAATACATGTATACAATACATGAAAAAAATATATAATAATGATAAGGGAATTGGAAGGGGACCAGGGGAGGAGAGGATAGACTAGATGGCCCAATGCTTGACATGGTAGTCTAAAAAGGGACTAGATGAAAAAAAGGGGGGGGGGGGCTGTTAGAAAATCTGGTCTAGAACAGTAGCTAGAAGGTGGCAGTGCTCAGAACATATGTATTTAGAAGCCAGCAGGAGATACACTAGAATTGATAATAAAAAGTAGTAATATAAAATACATACAATATACATTCTATACAAATATATATATATATATATATATAGAAAAGAAAACCTTATACACATCCATCTTATATACATATATGTGCATACAGTGATTATTTAAAAAACAATATTTTTAAAATTAAATCCGTATAAAAGTACAAAGATCTGTGTACTTTGCCAGTATGATATAAAAAGAGGGGGGGGGGGGGGTTTGTTGTAACCTCATATATACATTAATATAGTGGTTTTGTATATTATTTCAGGTAGCCCAGAGGTTATTTGGTAGACATCAGCGAACGAGATATTACAAAAAATATATATAAATAAAACATATGTTATTATATAGAAGTAAGAATAAAAACAAAAACAAAAATACAAAAAAATGAAAGTACTAATGAAGATTGTATTTAGGATGTATTAAATATGATATTGAATATTAGTGAAAAATAGAGATAACGTATACTTAAAAGGATAAAGAGTCGGTCGATAAGAATGAATATTAATATAGTATATATTAGATAGAGTCACTGCCTGCAGACCACATACACATACAGCCCATAATTATACGTGTATGTACACATAGGTGTACACATATATAACACCACATGGAGGACCTATATATGCTGTGATCTAGTCATAGGTTAAATGTATATTTTTACTTTCATTCTTATTCTCATTTTTATTTCTATTTCCATTACTATCTCCATTGTCACTTGTATTTGGAATGCAAGATCTAATAGAATATGTCTTGGACAATGAAAGTGTAATAATGGTACCTTAAAATCTCTACGAAAAGAGTGATATATAGGGCCAGGTAATATATGACTGTCATAGATTTACTCAATTGGATACACATAGAATAGAATAAATATAAATATAAAAAATTTAATAAATTAGTAAATATAAAAAATTAAAAAACTAATTAATTGATTAAAAGATTAGCCCTCCACAGTGGCTTGGTGCCAGCATTATACTATTTTATGTACTTCTGGGTCCTCATTTAGGCCTCCTGGAGCGAGACTACCAAGGGTAAAGATCCAGAAGGCTTCTCTTTTGCAAAGCCTCTGGTATCTCCTTCCTGTATCCAGCTCCCTTCCAATCAACTCAATCCCAAATACTTTCATGCCTGCGGGGTCCCCTTGATGGGCTTCTACAAAGTGTCGAGGGACTGGGTATTTGTCTCTTAAGTTTATGATACCGCATTTATGCTCACCAATTCTAACTCGCATTGGGCGTTGTGTACAGCCTACGTATAGACGCCCACATGGACATACTATACCGTAGATCACATACTCTGTTCCACAGTTGATAAATTGCTTAATTAGGTGAATTTTCCCGTCCTCTCCCTACTACCGTTTTTTTCCTATGCCACATGTACATGCATGTGCCACAGTTCTTGATACCGCATTTGTAGCAACCTTTTTGGTCAAAAATTGTTGCCCAGCTATTAGTTGGTTTGCTGGTACATGTTTTTACCCTACTTGGGGCTATCAGGCTCCTAAGATCTCGGGGTTTCCGGAAAACTATATTAGGGTGATCGGGGAGTGTCTTACCCAAAACAGGGTCGTGCTTCAGAATATTCCAATTCTTTCTGATAACACTCTGGATTTCGAACGCTTTGCTTGTATATTGGGTAGAGAAGCAGGCCTGTTGGATATCAGGGGTAGTCTGGTGTTGAGATTTTGTGTTGTTCGAATCACCACTAGGTGGATCGTCGTAGAGGGCCAGATACTTAGAAAAGGCTGATTCTATGTGGTTGGCTTCATACCCTTTCTCACTAAACTTCTGCATAAGAAGTTTGCTCTGTTCTAGATAATCATCTTTCTTGGTACACGTCCTTCTGAGGCGGCAAAATTGGCCAAAGGGGACATTCTGTATCCACCTGGGGTGGTGGTTACTTTTAGCGTGTAAGTATGAATTGCCCCCGCTGGGTTTAAAATGAGTTTTGGAAAAGATGTTACCATCTTGGTCACTCTGTAATTCCAAATCTAGAAAGACCAAACATTTCTCATCTAGAACATGAGTGAATTCTATTCCAAATGGGTTGTTTTTGCAATGTTCTAGGAAGTTCTGGAGACTTTGATCCGACCCATCCCAGATGATCAGGATGTCATCAATGTATCTCGCATATAGGACCAGGTTTGCCCCAAAGGGATTATTCTTTACAAGTCATAAAACTAATTATAAAAAAGATCCCCCTGTGAATCAGACAACTTCAGGGGAGGGCCATCCACACAATAGACCCCATCACCAACAATATTCTAATACTAAAAATCAACAAAATTCCAACTTTACTAAACCAAATCGAGCAGCTACAACCACTATGAATAGACCATCTGTATGTAACAGTAATAAAAAGAGTAAAATCATGGATTTCAAGGCCAATCTACCTGGAGAATCACTAGCAGAGAACCCTCCAACGACAAGAGACCCCACAAATATAATCACCACTAATGTTAGTGAAAACTCACAGTTAGAAAGAGGAACATCCATCATACCATGCACGCTAAAAGTAACCACCACCCCAGGTGGATACAGAATGTCCCCTTTGGCCAATTTTGCCGCCTCAGAAGGACGTGTACCAAGAAAGATGATTATCTAGAACAGAGCAAACTTCTTATGCAGAAGTTTAGTGAGAAAGGGTATGAAGCCAACCACATAGAATCAGCCTTTTCTAAGTATCTGGCCCTCTACGACGATCCACCTAGTGGTGATTCGAACAACACAAAATCTTGACACCAGACTACCCCTGATATCCAACAGGCCTGCTTCTCTACCCAATATACAAGCAAAGCGTTTGAAATCCAGAGTGTTATCAGAAAGAATTGGAATATTCTGAAGCACGACCCTGTTTTGGGTAAGACACTCCCCGATCACCTTAATATAGTTTTCCGGAAACCCCGAGATCTTAGGAGCCTGATAGCCCCAAGTAGGGTAAAAACATGTACCAGCAAACCAACTAATAGCTGGGCAACAATTTTTGACCAAAAAGGTTGCTACAAATGCGGTATCAAGAACTGTGGCACATGCATGTACATGTGGCATAGGAAAAAAACGGTAGTAGGGAGAGATGGGAGAATTCACCTAATTAAGCAATTTATCAACTGTGGAACAGAGTATGTGATCTACGGTATAGTATGTCCATGTGGGCGTCTATACGTAGGCCGTACACAACGCCCAATGCGAGTTAGAATTGGTGAGCATAAATGCGGTATCATAAACTTAAGAGACAAATACCCAGTCCCTCGACACTTTGTAGAAGCCCATCAAGGGGACCCCGCAGGCATGAAAGTATTTGGGATTGAGTCGATTGGAAGGGAGCTGGATACAGGAAGGAGATACCAGAGGCTTTGCAAAAGAGAAGCCTTCTGGATCTTTATCCTTGGTAGTCTTGCTCCAGGAGGCCTAAATGAGGACCCAGAAGTACATAAAATAGTATAATGCTGGCACCAAGCCACTGTGGAGGGCTAATCTTTTAATCAATTAATTAGTTTTTTAATTTTGTATATTTACTAATTTATTAAATTTTTTATATTTATATTTATTCTATTCTATGTGTATCCAATTGAGTAAATCTATGACAGTCATATATTACCTGGCCCTATATATCACTCTTTTCGTAGAGATTTTAAGGTACCATTATTACACTTTCATTGTCCAAGACATATTCTATTAGATCTTGCATTCCAAATACAAGTGACAATGGAGATGGTAATGGAAATAGAAATAAAAATGAGAATAAGAATGAAAGTAAAAATATACATTTAACCTATGACTAGATCACAGCATATATAGGTCCTCCATGTGGTGTTATATATGTGTACACCTATGTGTACATACACGTATAATTATGGGCTGTATGTGTATGTGGTCTGCAGGCAGTGACTCTATCTAATATATACTATATTAATATTCATTCTTATCGACCGACTCTTTATCCTTTTAAGTATACGTTATCTCTATTTTTCACTAATATTCAATATCATATTTAATACATCCTAAATACAATCTTCATTAGTACTTTCATTTTTTTGTATTTTTGTTTTTGTTTTTATTCTTACTTCTATATAATAACATATGTTTTATTTATATATATTTTTTGTAATATCTCGTTCGCTGATGTCTACCAAATAACCTCTGGGCTACCTGAAATAATGTACAAAACCACTATATTAATGTATATATGAGGTTACAACAAACCCCCCCCTCTTTTTATATCATACTGGCAAAGTACACAGATCTTTGTACTTTTATACGGATTTAATTTTAAAAATATTGTTTTTTAAATAATCACTGTATGCACATATATGTATATAAGGTTTTCTTTTCTATATATATATATATATATATATATATATATATATATATATATATATATATTTGTATAGAATGTATATTGTATGTATTTTATATTACTACTTTTTATTATCAATTCTAGTGTATCTCCTGCTGGCTTCTAAATACATATGTTCTGAGCACTGCCACCTTCTAGCTACTGTTCTAGACCAGATTTTCTAACAGCCCCCCTCACCCCCCCTTTTTTTCATCTAGTCCCTTTTTAGACTACCATGTCAAGCATTGGGCCATCTAGTCTATCCTCTCCTCCCCTGGTCCCCTTCCAATTCCCTTATCATTATTATATATTTTTTTCATGTATTGTATACATGTATTCATTTCCATCAGCCCATCTCCTTCTAGCCTAAAGTTAGACGGTTTCTGTCTGACTTTGGCCTCTATCTGTGCCCACGGCAAAATGGAGGCCTCTGTTTACCATATTGAGTCAATCTCGTGCGCCGAAGGGCGCACGGGATATGACATCACGACCGCACTTCCGCCCTGTGGACCGCAACCCGGAAGTAAAGTAGCGGCGTGCGTTCCACCCGGTCCTACAGGGCATAGGAACGTGTTACTGGCCAGGACCTGTCAGCAAGGGAAGCCCACACAGTCACAGCCCCCACAGAGACAACGCACTCGAGCAGAGGAGATGCCATCTGATCCATATACAATAAGGTACATCCCTAATTTTAAACTCCTGAACATTGTCCAGCGTTCTCTGTCATTTGTGATATATTGATGAGAGGGGAGTTGAGCAGATCCTCTGGGATGCCTTGGCTTGTCTATAGATAACCATTGGCATGACCCTTTCAGCCTACCTGTCATGGGTTGGATAAAATTCATCAACAATAATAATAATAATAATAATGAAAATGGAAGCCAATCAATTAAATAAATAAATAGATCAATATACTATGGCCCTTTAATAATGACAACTGAGCCAAGACCCACCCTCCCTAGAGGACCGCCCATCAATTAAGGGAGGAGCCCTAGAACCAACCCGACCAGTCTGGTTTAGTTTGACATGTGTATAAAAAGCCAGCATGAGACCAACACTACTAAGGCTCTGATGAAAAAGGGTAACCTTCGAAACGCGTTAGCCAGCAGTAGTCCGTATGCCTCCTTCCTGGGACCTGGAAAAACTGCTACCACTGGAATAATTGCCTCTGTGCCATTACTATGCGATTTTTTTCTTCGACCTTTGTGAGTAGTTTTTATCTTGTTTTTAATTAAATAAATCTGTCAAGGATAATGCACTAGGCTGGTGCGCTCTTTTTTCTCTTCTTTTCATTTAACACTAGGACAATCCCATCCTTTGAGAGCAGCAAGGCCGAAATCCATAGTCCTTCTTGAACCCTTGGGACTTTTTAGCCAACACACCTGTGCGCAAGAGTATTTTTTGCTTCTTCTTTTTATACAATTTGTGGGGGGGAGGGGACTGACTGGGAGTACAGAGAGATCGCTGTTCCTGATCACTAGGAACAGACGATCACACTCTACTCCCCTGACAGAACGGCGATCTGCTTTGTTTACACTGACAGATCCCTGTTCTGCCTCTCTGAGGAGCGATCGCAGGTGGCCGGCGGACATCGCAGCCGCCGGACCCATGCATCGGCTCCTCCTGCTGTGCAGCAGGCACACGCATGCCCGTAGTGACTCGTGCACGGAACAAGGTACGGGTGCGTAGTTTCGCGCAATAGGGCCGCCCTGCCGAAGTATATATGCGGTGGGTGGTCCTTAGGTGGTTAAAGTTCATGTGTGTGTTAGGGCAGGTGTCCCAATACATTTGGTAATATAGTGTATGTATATAGTATATAAATATAAGTATAGTGTGTGTGTGTATATATATAGATATATATCTATATAGATATAGATATATATCTATATATCTATAGATATATATATACAGTCAGGTCCATAAATATTGGGACATCGACACAATTCTAATCTTTTTGGCTCTATACACCAACACAATGGATTTGAAATGACATGAACAAGATGTGCTTTAACTGCAGACTTTCAGCTTTAACCACTTGCCGACCGCCTCACGCCTATATACGTGAGCAGAATGGCACGGGCAGGCAAAATCACGTACCTGATACGTGATGCCTTCCCGCGGGCGGGGGGTCCTATCGGACCCCCCCCCCCCCGGTGCCATAGGCGGTCGGCTCTTGTTCGCGGGCGATGAAAGGTCAGGGGGAGGCCATCCATTGATGGCCACCCCCTCCCGATCGCTCCCAGCGAATCAAATGCTTCCTCTCCCTCTGTAATGTAAACAGAGGGAGAGGAAGTGATGTCATCTCTCCTGGAGCCGGTCTTTTCGTCCCGGCGCAGAGGAGAGAAGACATCCAAGTAAGTGCACCAACACTACACTTCCAGTAGAACACGCAGGCACACTTTTCACCCCCCTTCACACCCCGATCACCCCCCGATCACCCCCCTGTACCCCCTGTCACTCTGATACCAATAGCAGTTTTTTTTGTTTGCATTGGTGTCAGTTTGTGACAGTTATAAGTGTTAGGGCAGTTAGGTTAGCCCCCTTTAGGTCTAGGGTACCCCCCTTTAGGTCCAGGGTACCCCCCTAACCACCCCTAATAAAGGTTAACCCCGTGATCACCCCCCGTCGCCAGTGTCGCTAAGCGATCGTTTTTCTGATCGCTGCATTAGTGACACAGGTGACGCTAGTTAGGGAGGTAAGTATATAGGTTCGCTGTGAGTGTTTTATAGCGACAGGGACCCCCATATACTACCTGCTAAAGGTTTTAACCCCTTGATTGCCCCCTAGTTAACCCTTTCACCAGCGATCACCGTATAAGTGTTACGGGTGACGCTGGTTAGCTAGTTTGTTTTTTGTAGTTTATTACAGTTTATTGCCGTTTATTACCTTATAAAGGTTTAACCCCCTAATTGCCCGGCGGTGATAGAAGTTACGTTTTTAGGATCAGATAAGGTCTGCGTCGCCCCAGGCAGCGTCAGGTTAACGCCAGTACCGCTAACACCTACGCACGCAGCATACACCTCCCTTAGTGCTATAGTATCTGAACGGATCGATATCTGATCCGATCAGATCTATACTCCCCAGCAATTTAGGGTCCCCCAAAAAAACGCAGTGTTAGCGGGATCAGCCCAGATACCTGCTAGCACCTGCGTTTTGCTCCTCGGCCCAGCCCAGCCCACCCCACCCAAGTGCAGTATCGATCGATAACTGACACTTACAAAACACTAAGCACACATAACTGCAGCGTTCGCAGAGTCAGGCCTGATCCCTGCGATCGCTAACAGTTTTTTGGTAGCGTTTTGATACAGTTGCTGACAGTCAGGAGCTTTTTTGCCTGTGAGTCTCACTAGTGTACCCCTAAATTTAGAGCCCAAAATGGCAAATCGAAGGTACACTAGTGAAGAGGCCTACACGTTTCTGAGCATGACAGATAGTGAAGAGGAAGTCACTCATCTGTCAGATTCAGGCTCAGAATACGATCCTGTAGAGGACAGCGGCTCCATGACAGATAGCTCTGATGACGGAGTTGTGGTCCCTGCTAAGGTCAGGCGTACCAGACCCCGAACTTCTTCTTCTGTCCTTGAAGTGCAAGAACCACAGGGCTCTCGTATGGAGCAGAGAAGTACTAGTGCCGCTATTCCTTCTGCTGAACTGGCAAGCACCAGCGGCCTAGTACACCCTGGTCGTACATCCAGCACTGCAGTATCACGTGGTGACGTGGCGAGTCCCATAAGTGCAGTTCAAGCTGGCGAGGTGGCAAGCACAAGTAGTGTCCCGCTGCCACCAAGAAGACGAACACAGGCCCGTCGTGCCCATAGTGCCCTTCCTGCTGCATTCGCCAATCCGAATTGGGAACCCACCACTTCTGCAGCACCCGTACTTCCCCCTTTCACTGGCCAACCCGGAATTCAGGTGGAAACAGTTGACTTTATGCCACTGGATTTTTATTCGCTGTTTTTCACCGAAGATCTCTATAGATCTATTGTGGACCAAAGCAATTTGTACGCTGGTCAACACATCGCCACTATTCCCCAGTCCACCCTTGCCAGAGATTGGAAACCAATTACGGTTTCCGAATTTAAGATCTTTCTGGGCCTTTCCCTCCTCATGGGCTTGAATAAAAAGAGTGAGTTGCGGTCATATTGGTCCACTGACCCAATTTACCATTCGCCCTTGTTCTCTGCTTCCATGGCCAGGGCACGATACGAGCAGATTTTGCGGTTCATGCACTTCAACGACAATGAACTCTGTCGTCCTCGTGGAGACCCTGCATACGATCGGCTCTACAAAATTCGGCCCCTCGTAAACCACTTCAACCAACGTTTTGCAGACTTGTTTACCCCCCATCAAGTTGTCTGCGTTGATGAGTCCCTGATTAAGTTTTCTGGCCGCTTGTCATTCAAACAGTACCTTCCCAGCAAGCGTGCCAGATACGGGGTCAAGATGTATAAGCTCTGTGACAGGGCCACAGGCTATACATGTAGTTTTATGGTTTAGGAGGGAAGAGATAGTCACGTAGAGCCGACAAACTGTCCTGACTACATAGGAAGCGCTGGCAAGATAGTGTGGGACTTGGTGTCACCCTTATTCGGAAAGGGGTACCACTTGTACGTGGACAATTATTGCCCTTTTAGTCACTTGTTTGATCATCAGATTGGAGCATGTGGCACCGTGCGATCTAATCGCCGGGGCTTTCCCCAGCGGCTTGTAGATTCCCGTCTTAGGCTGGGGGAGAGAGCCTGCTTGAAGTGTAATAACTTGCTCGCTATGAAGTGGAGGGACAATAAGAATGTTTTCGTTCTTACCTCCCTTCATGCAGACACGACGGTCCAAATTCCTACGGCGACTGGTGTTGTGGAGAAACCCCTCTGTGTCCACGAATACAACCTTAATATGGGAGGGGTGGACCTCAACGACCAGTTGTTGGCGCCGTACCTAATTGCCCGTAAGGCCAGACGCTGGTACAAAAAAGTGTCTGTTTATTTATTTCAATTGGCTTTGCTGAACGCTCATGTGCTATACAGAGCTTCAGGACGGACTGGATCCTTCCTTAAATTCCAGGAAGAGATCGTCAGAGCCCTTCTGTTTCCAGACGGTGCTCCACCTCACCTTCCCAATCCAAATGCAGTAAGCCGGCTGCATGAGTGGCATTTTCTTTATGCCATCCCGAGTACCCCTACCCAACGAGCCCCCCAAAAAAGATGTCGTGTCTGCAGCAAGCGCGGATTTAGGCGTGACCCCCGGTATTATTGTCCCCTCTGTCCTGGCAGTCCTGGTCTTTGCATTGGTGAATGTTTTGAACGCTACCATACACTAGCGGAGTATTAGCGTAGGGTACAGCACTGCACAGACTAGGACACACTTTCACAGGGTCTCCCAAGATGCTGTCGCATTTTGAGAGACCCAAACCTGGTACCAGTTAAAAAAGTTAAAGTTACAAAAAAAAGTGTAAAAAAAACAAAAAAAGAAAAAAAAGTAAAAAAAAAGAAAAAAACACAAAAAAATATATAAAATAAAAAAACCAAAAATAGTTGTTGTTTTATTGTTCTCTCTCTATTCTCTCTCTATTGTTCTGCATTCTATACTGCAATGTTTTATTGTTATGTTTTTATCATGTTTGCTTTATAGGTATGCAATTTTTTTATACTTTGTTTTTTTATTGTTAACCACTTTTTTGTTTTCAGGTACGCCATTCAGCTGCAGAGCGGATTTATTTATCTTGACAGCAACAGTGTTTGCTCCCACGATACATAAAGCCGTGACTCCAGCGCTGTCGGAGGTGATTTCACCACCACAGTTACATACTTCAGCATATATGCCGAAGCGTGGGGGCAGTAGTGGGTGGAGGAGCGATTTGATCCTGCCTTTTGCGGGAGGATGCCCCCATGCTTCGGCATATATATATTTTAGGTAGGTACAGGTTGCGTTAAATGTTTTATTTTTTACTATGTTTTTTTTTGTATTTTGCTTTGCAGGTATGGTAAGTATTACTGTTATACTGTAATGTTACTTTGTTTTTTGTTAACCATCATTTGCTTAGCAGGTACGCCATTCAGTTGCAGTGCGGATTTATTTATCTTGACAGCAACAGCGCTTGCTCCCATGATACATAAAGCCGTGACTCCAGCGCTGTCGGAGGTGATTTCACCACCACAGTTACATACTTCAGCATATATGCTGAAGCGTGGGGGCAGCAGTGGGTGGAGGAGCGATTTGCTCCTGCCTTTTGCGGGAGGATGCCCCCATGCTTCGGCATATATATATTTTAGGTAGGCACAGGTTGCGTTAAATGTTTTATTTTTTACTATGTTTTTTTTTGTATTTTGCTTTGCAGGTATGGCAAGTATTACTGTTATACTGTAATGTTACTTTGTTTTTTTGTTAACCATCATTTGCTTAGCAGGTACGCCATTCAGTTGCAGCGCGGATTTATTTATCTTGACAGCAACAGCGTTTGCTCCCACGATACATAAAGCCGCGACTCCAGCGCTGTCGGAGGTGATTTCACCACCACAGTTACATACTTCAGCATATATGCCGAAGCGTGGGGGCAGCAGTGGGTGGAGGAGCAATTTGCTCCTGCCTTTTGCGGGAGGATGCCCCCATGCTTCGGCATATATAAACGGTGCATGTATGCCCATCATTAGAAGTGGGTGGATGAAGGGAGGTATTCTAATGGTGGGCATACCCACCGATCAATATTTTTTTTTCGTTCAGCCCACAGGCTGCATGAAAAAAAAGTTTACAATGTATGCCCAACAAGGACCAGCAACGTACTGGTATGTTGCTGGACTTTGAGTGGTTATACCAGAATGATGCCTGCAGGTTTAGGTATCATCTTGGTATCATTCTTTTCAGCCAGCGGTCGGCTTTCATGTAAAAGCAATCCTAGCGGCAAATTAGCCTCTAGACTGCTTTTACAAGCAGTGGGAGGGAATGCCCCCCCCCCACCCCCACCGTCTTCTATGTTTTTCTCTGGCTCTCCTGTCCCAACAGGGAACCTGAGAATGCAGCCGGTGATTCAGCCAGCTGACCATAGAGCTAATCAGAGACCAGAATGGCTCCAAACATCTCTATGGCCTAAGAAACCGGAAGCTACGAGCATTTCATGACTTAGATTTCGCCGGATGTAAACAGCGCCATTGGGAAATTGGGAAAGCATTTTATCACACCGATCTTGGTGTGGTCAGATGCTTTGAGGGCAGAGGAGAGATCTAGGGTCTAATAGACCCCAATTTTTTCAAAAAAGAGTACCTGTCACTACCTATTGCTATTATAGGGGATATTTACATTCCCTGAGATAACAATAAAAATTATTAAAAAAAAATAAAAATGAAAGGAACAGTTTAAAAATAAGATAAAAAAGCAAAAAAATAATAAAGAAAAAAAAAACAAAAAAAAAAAAAAACACCCCTGTCCCCCCCTGCTCTCGCACAAAGGCGAACGCAAGCGTCGGTCTGGCGTCAAATGTAAACAGCAATTGCACCATGCATGTGAGGTATCACCGCGAAGGTCAGATCGAGGGCAGTAATTTTAGCAGTAGACCTCCTCTGTAAATCTAAAGTGGTAATCTGTAAAGGCTTTTAAAGGCTTTTAAAAATGTATTTAGTTTGTCGCCACTGCACGTTTGTGCGCAATTTTAAAGCATGTCATGTTTGGTATCCATGTACTCGGCCTAAGATCATCTTTTTTATTTCATCAAACATTTGGGGAATATAGTGTGTTTTAGTGCATAAAAATTTAAAAAAGTGTGTTTTTTCCCCAAAAAATGTGTTTGAAAAATCGCTGCGCAACTACTGTGTGAAAAAAAAAAATGAAACACCCACCATTTTAATCTGTAGGGCATTTGCTTTAAAAAAATATATAATGTTTGGGGGTTCAAAGTAATTTTCTTGCAAAAAAAAAAAATTTTTTCATGTAAACAAAAAGTGTCAGAAAGGGCTTTGTCTTCAAGTGGTTAGAAGAGTGGGTGATGTGTGACATAAGCTTCTAAATGTTGTGCATAAAATGCCAGGACAGTTCAAACCCCCCCCAAATGACCCCATTTTGGAAAGTAGACACCCCAAGCTATTTGCTGAGAGGCATGTCGAGTCCATGGAATATTTTATATTGTGACACAAGTTGAAAAAGACAATTTTTTTTTTTTCTTTTGCACAAAGTTGTCACTAAATGATATATTGCTCAAACATGCCATGGGAATATGTGAAATTACACCCCAAAATACTTTCTGTTGCTTCTCCTGAGTACGGAGATACCACATGTGTGAGACTTTTTGGGAGCCTAGCCACGTACGGGACCCCGAAAACCAAGCACCGCCTTCAGGCTTTCTAAGGGCGTAAATTTTTGATTTCAGTCTTCACTGCCTATCACAGTTTCGGAGGCCGTGGAATGCCCAGATGTCACAAACCACCCCCAAATGACCCCATTTTGGAAAATAGACACCCAAAGCTATTTGCTGAGAGGTATAGTGAGTATTTTGCAGACCTCACTTTTTGTCACAAACTTTTGAAAATTGAAAAAAGAAAAAAAAAATACGTTTTTCTTGTCTTTCTTCATTTTCAAAAACAAATGAGAGCTGCAAAATACTCACCATGCCTCTCAGCAAATAGCTTGGGGTGTCTACTTTCCAAAATGGGGTCATTTTGGGGGGTTTTGTGCAATCTTGGCATTTTATGGCCTTCGAAACTGTGATCGGTAGTGAGGAGTGAAATCAAAAATTAACGCTCTTAGAAATCCTGATCCTGATTGGATTTCGGGGCCCCGTATGAAGCTAGGCTTCCAAAAAGTGCCACTCATGTGGTATCCCCGTACTCAGGAGAAGCAGCAGAATGTATTTTGGGGTGTAATTCCACATATGCCCATGGCATGTTTGAGAAATATATCATTTTGTGACAACTTTGTGCAAAAAAAAAAAAAAAAAAAATTGTCACGTTCTCGCAACTTGTGTCAAAATATAAAATATTCCATGGACTCCAAATGCCTCTCAGCAAATAGCTTGGGGTGTCTACTTTCCAAAATGGGGTCATTTGGGGGGGTTTTGTGCCATCTTGGCATTTTATGGCCTTCAAAACTGTGATAGGTAATGAGGAGTGAAATCAAAAATTTATGCCCTTAGAAATCCTGAAGGCGGTGCTTGGTTTTCGGGGCCCCGTACGCGGCTAGACTCCCAAAAAGTCCCACACATGTGGTATCCCCGTACTCAGGAGAAGCAGCAGAATGTATTTTGGGGTGTAATTCCACATATGCCCATGGCATGTTTGAGCAATATATCATTTAGTGACAACTTTGTGCAAAAAAAAAAAAAATTGTCACATTCCCGCAAATTGTGTCAAAAAATAAAATATTCCATGGACTCAACATGCCTCTCAGCAAATAGCTTGGGGTGTCTACTTTCCAAAATGGGGTCATTTGGGGGGGGTTTGTGCCATCTTGGCATTTTATGGCCTTCAAAACTGGGATAGGTAGTGAGGAGTGAAATCAAAAATTTAGGCCCTTTGAAATCCTGAAGGCGGTGCTTGGTTTTCGGGGCCCCGTACGCGGCTAGGCTCCCAAAAAGCCCCACACATGTGGTATCCCCATACTCAAAAGAAGCAGCTGAATGTATTTTGGGGTACAATTCCACATATGCCCATGGCCTGTGTGAGCAATATATCATTTAGTGACAACTTTTTGTAATTTTTTCTTTTTTTTTGTCATTATTCAATCACTTGGGCCAAAAAAAATAAATATTCAATGGGTTCAACATGCACCTCAGCAATTTCCTTGGGGTGTCTACTTTCCAAAATGGGGTCATTTGGGGGGGGGGGGTTGTACTGCCCTGCCATTTTAGCACCTCATGAAATGACATAGGCAGTCATAAACTAAAAGCTGTGTAAATTCCAGAAAATGTACCCTAGTTTGAAGACGCTATAACTTTTGCGCAAACCAATAAATATACGCTTATTGACATTTTTTTTACCAAAGACATGTGGCCGAATACATTTTGGCCTAAATGTATGACTAAAATTGAGTTTATTGGATTTTTTTTATAACAAAAAGTAGAAAATATCTTTTTTTTTCAAAATTTTCGGTCTTTTTCCGTTTATAGCGCAAAAAATAAAAATGGCAGAGGTGATCAAATACCATCAAAAGAAAGCTCTATTTGTGGGAAGAAAAGGACGCAAATTTCGTTTGGGTACAGCATTGCATGACCGCGCAATTAGCAGTTAAAGTGACGAAGTGCCAAATTGTAAAAAGTGCTCTGGTCAGGAAGGGGGTAAATTCTTCCGGGGCTGAAGTGGTTAATTTGAGGGTATTTACATCCAAATCAGGTAAACGGTGTAGGAATTACAATGGTTTGTATATGTGCCTCACACTTTTTAGAATTGTGTCGATGTCCCAATATTTATGGACCTGACTGTATATATATATATATATATATATATATATATATATATATTTTTTTTTTTTTTTTTGGTCCAAATATTAAGATTTTAAGCACTTCTGTAAAGTGGGGGAATTTTTGCCTGTGAGAGACCCCTTGAAGCCCATCCTTTTGTATTGTTGCTGTGCTCTTTGTGCTTTTTTTTACATTAAACAGTCTTCGTTGACCTCAACTTGTTAGCAGAGCTTGGCTTTTCCTAACCCAGTTTCATTCCTCCTACACTTAATCCTTCCTGGTTTAACCACTTGACCTCTGGAAGGTTTTACCCCCTTCATGACCAGGACATTTTTTTTTTTTCGCTTTTCAGTACTGCGCTAATGTACCTGGAAATTGTGCGGTCATGCAACACTGTACCCAAATGAAATTGATCTAATTGTTTTCACGCAAATAGAGCTTTCTCTTCGTGGTGTTTAATCACCGCTGGCTTTTTTATTTTTTATTATATAAACGAAAACAGCAAGAAATGTAAAAAAAAAAAATAATAATAATAACAATTCTACTTATTCTGTTATAAAACATATCCAATAAAAATATCAACAAATCTAATTTTCAGAAATTTAGAACAAAGTGTATTCTACTACATGTGTGGTGGAAAAAAAAATCTACCTATTCTGTTATAAAACATATCCAATAAAAATATCAAAAAATTTAATTTTCTGAAATTTAGAACAAAGTATATTCTGCTACGTGTGGTGAAAAAAAAAATGAACCCCAATAAGTGTATATGAATTCCTTTGTGTGGAAGTTATAGCGTCTACAAACTACAGTATATATTCCTGTAATTTATGCAGCTATAGATGCTATACTGTATTGTCGGTGAACAGCGACTTATAGTGGAGTTTATTTAAAGCGGAGTCCCACGCAAAAGTGGAACTTCTGCTCATCTGATTACCCCCCCCCCCCCCGGTGCCACAATTGGCACATTGCGGGGGGGGGGGGGGGGGTGGACAGGATACCTGTCCTTTCCCACTTTCGGGAGCCTTCCATTTTGACATCACCCCGGGGCTCCCTCCTCCTCCTTCCCCTGTCACCGGGTCAGTAGGAGAGAAGAGCGGTGCCTTGTGCATGCGCAGTAGTGTTCCCGGTGTGAAGCCGAAAGGCTACACTGCTGGGCACCCTCACCCGCAATGGCGGCGGCAGCACCCGTCAGCTGATGGAAACATCAGCTGCGGTGCCGACATCGCTGGACTCCGGGACAGGCAAGTGTCCAATTATTTTTATTTTTTTTATTTTTAAATAAAATATTTAATTTATTTTTTATTTTTTTTTTGGGTGGACCTCCGCTTTAATAAACCTGAAGAGTGCAAAATCTGGTGCAGCTGTGCATGTGTAGCCAATCAGCTTCTAACTTCAGCTTCATCAATTAAACTTCGACAATAAAACCTGGAAGCTGATTGGCTACCATGCAGAGCCGCACCAGATTTTGTACTCTCCAGTTTTAGTAAATTAACCCCATGGTGACTGTGATAGTGTGGCGGGCAATCTGGCGCTAACACGCCTCGGCTAGGAGGGACACTAACTGACACTGACATCAATAGTGACACTAATACAGTGGTCAGATATAATACTGTCACTGGCTGGGAAGGGGTGTGTAATGTGTGCTGCTTTTATGAAAAGGTTTGGCTGTTTTTCCTCTCTGTTCTGCAGAGAGAAGAAACAGCCAGATCGCCGATCAGTGTACAGAGCCCTGTGTGTTTGTAAACACAGGACTCTGTGCTGTGATTGGCTGCAGCCAATCAATAGGTTTCAGCCATAAATCATTGGTGGGGACCTGCTGACAAGATCCTGCCATGACAGTGCGGGTTAGCAGTGGGCACGTGCATGCAGGCTGGATGACATACAAGTACATGATCCAGCCTGCCCGTGCCGCCCGCCCACCCGCAATATATGTACTGTGAGAGGAAACTAGTCAGTGATTGGAGGTTACTGAACACCTCTGGGATGAACTGAAATGCCAATTGTGAGCCGGGTCTTCTCCTCCAGCATCAGTACCTGACCTCATCAAGGGCACAAATCCCCACAGACACTCGCAATCTTGTGAAAAGCCGTCCCAGGGCGGTGGAGGTTGTTATGGCAGAAAAAAGGGCGACCAACTCTATATTAACCACGTGCCGCCCGCGTTATAGCCGAAAGAACGTGGGCTTAAATTGCCTGGAGGGCGTCCATAGAACGTTCCCCACTGGGACGGCACGCTCTGTGATCATCAAATCCCTGAGACCTGACTGATCATAGATCGGGTAAAGGGCCAATCACAGCAGGCCCTTTACCATGTGATCAGCTGTCAGCCAATGACAACTGATCACGGAAATAGATGCCGGTTATCATTTTTTCCTGTCGCATCATGGCAGCATACACCTATGGGTTGTGGCTCCGCCCCCGCAACCTGATAGGACCGCGTAGCTATTAAAGTCTGAGAGAGCCCCTGCCCCAGCATTCTCCTTTTTTTCCTCACCTGTCAAGGACCGAAAACAGGCATCCCTTACCTAAACATTCGCCCCAGCCAGGTTCTAGCCTCTCCTGGGTGGAAGTCCTATCCTGTACAGCCTCTAAATGAGCTCAATGGAAGGAACCCCACTCTGATGGTCTCAGGGGTATGTTACAATACATTACAAACCTTAAACAGGTTTATGGATCGCAGCGGTCTCCAGCTCCTTTCAGTGCACCTGTGGGTAACTTCCCCTCCTGTCTGTCTCCATAGCTCCAGCTTGTCTCCCCTCCGCTCTCTGTGCCTAGCGCCGAGCGTCTCAGCTCCTCGCGCATGCGCAAACATCGGTATCTCGTCAGAGCATCCCACTTTCCAGCTTCCAAAATGGCGTCGGAGGCCTCGGAGCGCATCTGAGCATGCGCGAGCGTGACGTCATCACCGCCGCGATGGCGGCAAGTTTTTAAAACGCTGTAATGTCAGCATTTTCTTGTCCCTTCTCTCCTGAGCCTGTAAGGAGGAATTTTGACCGGATCTCTTTGCTACTCTACCCAGCTGTTCTACCCTGTCTCTCTCTTGCTATCTCCACCCAGGTAAGATCTATGGTGTTTTTTCTTTGCTTGTTTACTATCTGCTATCCCATGCATGCTAAGCCACCTATATATTATAGGTTGATTCATCACCTTTCATGGAGACCGTTGCCCAGGTAGACCATCGCCAGCCTACTAGGTAAGAGGGGATGATGGGTAAGTATGAAGAGAACGAAAAAAGAGAGCCCTCACTAATGCTGTTTAAATTAAACAGCCCCACCAGGTCTTCCAGATCGTCACATTCAAGACGAGGGGAGCCTTCAAGAAGGAGTCGCTCAAGCTACAGGCAGAGTCGCTCAGAGCGCGGCAGAAGTCGATCAAGTCGCAGAAGCCGCTCAAGTCGCAGGAGGAGCAGATCAAGTCGCAGGAGAAGCCGATCAAGGCATAGTCGCTCCCACCACAAGAAATCCCCTGCGCGCAGGAAATCTCCTGTCACCCAGCCTTCTCGTCCACCCGGGAACTCCTGCTGGATTTGCGGTGCTACAGCACTTCCAGACAAACTAGCCTGTCGCACATGCTTCATTGAGGCAACTAAGGACAGAGAAACAGAGGCAAGAGAACCATCACCACAAGTCGCAGAGCCAGAGGCCAGCAGACCTATACAAAATACCTCATCCACTGCCCCATCATCATCAAAGACGTCAGACCCTCTCTCTGACACTGATGATCTAGAGGCATCCACCGGCTTCGACTTCTCACTGATCGACCCATTCGTGAAGTCAGTAAAAGAGGCGATCGACTGGGTGGAAGAAAAAGAAACTCCTCAAAAAGTGAGGAAATACTTTCCAAATCTTAAAAAAGACCCAGAGAACTTCCCGTTCATTGAGGAACTTGAGGATCTAATTAAGGATGAGTGGCAAAAGCCAGAGAAAAAAACTGGCCTCAGCAACAGATTATCAAAGCTCTATCCACTTAAAGAGCCTAATGTCAACCCACTAATATCTCCTCCAGTGGTCGACTCCTCTCTAATGCGCCTCGCCAGGCACGTAACACTTCCAATAGAGGATGCAGTCACATTCAAAGATGTCCTGGATAGAAAGATCGATCTGGATCTTAAGAGAACCTACCTCTCGGCAGGTGGCGCTTGCAGGCCAGCAATAGCATTGGCTGCCGTCGGTAAGGCTATCTCAAGCTGGTCCACGATGGCCGAGAAGCTGGTATCAGAAGGAATGGAGCAGGAGAAAGTTATCTCAGCCCTCCAAGAACTTAGTCTCGCAGGCGACTTTGTCGCAGAAGCCTCTGTGGATATAATTAAAACCACTTCAAGAGCAATGTTAAGCTCAGTAATGGCCAGAAGGGCGCTCTGGTTAAAACCCTGGTCGGCAGATCCCTCCTCAAAATCCAATTGGTGTAAAATACCCTTTGATGGCGTAAACCTTTTTGGAGAAAAACTGGACTTGGCTATTTCTAAAGTCACTGGGGGAAAATCGGGACTCATCCCTTCAGATAGGAGGCCCAGACAGCAGAGACCACCGGTTTCTAGAAGAAATCTGCCAGATAAATACAGAGAGGCAAGATCCTACAGGCCCGGAAAAGAGTATAGGAGGAACTGGAAGAATCCCCAGTCATCATTCCTCAAGCTCCAAAAGTCTAAGACCCCTGCCACAGGGGAACAAAAGTCTTTTTGAAGGTGCGTCCACCCAACCAGCTTTAGTGGGGGCCAGACTCATGAGTTTCAAGCAGGTCTGGGCGGATACAATAAAGGACCCATGGACGATAGACACTGTCCAGTTCGGGCACAAATGGAAATTCAAGACACGGGCTCCAAGAGACCAATTCTCTGTAACCAGATTACCGGCATCTCGGGAAAAAAGGATGCTACTGACAAAATACGTCCAAGACCTGTTACAAAAGGAAGCCATAGTGGTTCCAATATCCCAAAGGTCAACGGGATTCTACTCCCCGTTGTTTCTGGTGAAGAAGAAATCGGGGGATCTACGCCCTGTCTTAGATCTAAAGAATCTCAATCGCTCAATCTTAGTCGAGACATTCAAAATGGAGAGTCTCCAGTCAATTCTTCGGGCCATGAATATCGGGGATTGGATGCTTTCCGTCGATTTACAAGACGCCTATCTGCACGTCCCCATTCACATCTCATTCCAAAAGTTTCTCCGCTTTGCGGTAGGTCTCCATCATTTTCAATTCCGAAGTCTCCCGTTCGGGATCTCCACCGCTCCAAGGACATTCACAAAAATCTTACTGCCAGTAATAGCCTTACTAAGAGAACAAGGATTGAGAGTCCATCATTACCTGGACGACATCCTTTTGCTAGCAGACAATCAGGATTCCCTTCTACTGCATCGATCCATTCTGATTACCACCCTACAAAACTTCGGCTGGATCATAAACTGGGGGAAAAGCAATCTGCAGCCCACTCAGAGAATGATATTCCTGGGGGCGGAACTAGACACCCGTCTCAATACGGTGGAACTTCCGCGGGAAAAAATTCCCAGCCTCATTCAGAAGGCAAGAAAGTTATTAGCCTCTACCACACTACCAGCCCGGGAGTACCTCAGCATACTGGGGTCATTCTCAGCAACCATCCCAATGGTACAATGGGCCCAATGGAACACCAGACCTCTGCAAGCATCACTATTAAAACAATGGAACGGGGTATCATTGTCTCAGCCAATCATAGTCCAGAAAGAAATAAAACAATCACTCTGGTGGTGGACCAGATTGAACAATCTGAAGAGATGCAGGCATATAGTCCCTCTTCATCAGGAAATAATCACTTCAGATGCCAGCCTGAAGGGCTGGGGGGCACACTACCGCCATCACGCAGTCCAGGACCTTTGGACATTCAGAACACAGAACGTGGTTTCAAATATATTGGAGATGAAAGCAGCTTTTCAAGCTCTGTTAGCCTTCAGCCCCCTCCTCAGGGGGAAAGAGGTCCTGCTAAAATTGGACAACAGAGTGGCAGTTGCCTATATCAACAGGCAGGGGGGCACCAGGAGTCGCTCCATGATGCAGGAAGTCCGTCCAGTCTTCGAGTGGGCACAGCTGAACCTGTCGGGATTAACGGCAGCGTATGTCCCAGGAGTCCAAAATCAACTAGCCGACTCTCTAAGTCGGACCTTTGTATCAAACAACAAGTGGACCTTAAGTCACCAAGCCTTTACCCTCATAACCCAAACCTGGGGGATACCGGATATAGACCTGGCGGCAACACCGGTCAACACGAAATGCCAGAGATATCTAGCCAGAATTCCTTTCCCATCGGCAGAAGGCACGGATTGCCTACAACACGACTGGAACTTCCGTTTGGGGTACATATTTCCGCCAACGCCACTCATTCCAAGATTCTTACTCAGACTCAAGAGGTCGAAAGCCACAGTGCTAGCAGTCCTCCCATTTTGGCCGAGACGACCATGGTTTACGATGCTCCTCCAATTGAGCACAGCAGAACCACTGACACTCCCAATGACAGCGGATATACTGTCGCAGGGGCAACTCCTTCACCCATTTCCAGAGAGGCTGCATCTAACAGCATGGAGATTGAAAGGACTAGGTTCTTAGTCCAAGGTTGCTCCCAGAAAGTGATAGACACTCTCCTCCAGGCCAGAAAATCCACGACCAATAAAACCTATAAAAGGGTCTGGGAGAGTTTTCTCTTAATCGCACAACAGCAATCCTGGAACCCGGCATCTCCATCAGTTGCTCAGATCCTCGAGTTTCTCCAGTTAGGTCTAGATAAAGGTCTTAGGTCTAGTACCCTGAAGGTACATGTATCAGCCTTATCCGCTATGACAGGAGTGAAATGGGCTCAAGAACCTCTCATCATCCAATTTCAGAAGGCTTGCCTAAAGCTGAGACCACCTAGGAAACCTTCCTTCCCGACATGGGATCTTTCAGTAGTGTTGGAAGCCTTATCCCATGAGCCATTTTTTCCGTTAGAGAATGTTTCCCTGTGGGACCTAACTCTCAAAGTCACTTTCCTAATAGCAATTACATCAGCTAAAAGGGTATCGGAAATTCAGGCTTTACAGGCTAAGGAACCATACTTGATGTTCTATCCAGACAAAGTAGTCTTAAAACCATCGGATCGCTTCATCCCGAAAGTGCCATCATCTTTCCACTTTAACCAAGAACTATGTCTCCCCACCCTCTCCACAGAACAGGGTGATCCACATCCGCTTGACATAAAGTCTAATATCCAGGCCTACCTCTTGGCAACCAGCAATTTGAGGAAGACAGAGGACCTACTGGTCATTCCTCATGGGTTTAGAAGAGGACAAGCAGCAACCTCTCGCACCATCGCAGCATGGTTGGTGAAGATCATTAAGAGAGCTTACGCATCTAACAACGCACGAGTACCTGAGGGCTTAAGGGCACACTCCACAAGGGCAATGGCGACCTCCTGGGCGGCCTACTGCAGGGTATCAGCCGAAACCATCTGCAAAGCAGCCACTTGGTCTTCAAAAACCACTTTTATTTCTCATTATAAAGTGGACTCCGCTAGATTGTCCACGGTAGAATTTGGGAGAGCAATTATTCAGGCTAACTCCTCAATACCTTCTAAATAAAACTTATACTTTTCTCATACCCACCCAGTTTGCGAGTTATTCCCCATAGGTGTATGCTGCCATGATGCGACAGGAAAACGGAAAATTGTATACTCCCCTTTCCGTAATTTTCCTTTCCTGACGCATCTCATGGCAGCATACAAATGCCCACTCATCTGAGGTGAGGTATATATACACGGAGAATGCTGGGGCAGGGTCTCTCTCAGACTTTAATAGCTACGCGGTCCTATCAGGTTGCGGGGGCGGAGCCACAACCCATAGGTGTATGCTGCCATGAGATGCGACAGGAAAGGAAAATTACGGAAAGGTGAGTATACAATTTTCCGTTTTTCCCCTTCACGCTGTCAGGGGAAAAAAGCACGGCTTCTGTTATAGGGATATCAGTGCCCACTTGTGCCACATATCAGTGCCCATCAGTGCTGCATATCAGTGATTCATCAGTGCTGCCTATCAGTGCCCATCAGTGCTGCATATCAGTGACTCATCGGTGCTGCCTATCAGTGCCCATCAGTGCTGCATATCAGTGACTCATCGGTGCTGCATATCAGTGACTCATTGGTGCTGCCTATCAGTGCAACATATCAGTGCCCATCAGTGCTGCATATCAGTGATTCATCAGTGCTGCCTATCAGTGCCCATCAGTGCTGCATATCAGTGACTCGTCGGTGCTGCCTATCAGTGCCACATATCAGTGCCCATCTGTGCATATCAGTGCCCACCTGTGCCACATATCAGTGCCCACCAGTGCTATCAGTGCCTCATCAGTGCTGCCTATCAGTGCCACCTATCAGTGTCCATCAGTGCCGCCTATCAGTGCCACCTCTCCGTGCTGCCTATCAGTGCCCATCAATGCCACCTATCAGTGTCCACAAGTGATGCCTCTTCAGTGCCACATACTAGTGCCCACCAGTGATGCTTCTTCAGTGCCTATAAGTGGCCATCAGTGTCACCTATCAGTGCCCACCAAAGATGCCTCTTCAGTGCCCATCAGTGCTGCATATCAGTGACTCATCTGTGCTGTCTTTGGTATCAAGCAGGCCACAGGAGCTGCACTAACAGGACGGAGGAGGGTGGAGAGAGAGCACAGCCTGCACCACCGTGTAGAGAAGTGTCAAGGAGAGAGCTGGCATGAGAGTTGGCATCTTTGCCCCCTGGGCAGGGGGTGACCTTGCCCCGGCATTACATTACATTTTTTCCTTCTTCGAAGCCACCACTGCTGCAGCGTTTTCCCCTCCCACTGACACCACCAATGCTGTGATTTTTTTTTCCTCCAAAAGGGGTATTTTTTTGCTCCCCGTATTTAATTATTGCACCCGGTGTGCTCTGCTAGTAAACCCTTCAGTTTGCTGTTGCACACGCACAACGCTGCTACTGTTGCCCCTCTTTTGGTGCGGCTCATACAGCGGAAAATACACCTCTATTTTAACTAACTTAACTAACGTCCTAACTTTGAAGAGGATTATCGTTATGGCAGCAGGTAGCTATTATAATCCTCTTCTTCGGCGGGCAGTCTGCTTTCAGATAAAAGCGGTCTCTGCAGTGGATTCGCCGCAAGATCACTTTTATCGGCGGCGGGAGAGGCCCTCCCCTCCTACCGTGCTCTGGTGCCCTCCGTCACTTACCGGAGCCGTCGACAGTGGCGGAGGCGATCAGATGTTGATCCATGCTTAGTATGGAGACAAGTGAGGGGAAGATGGCCCCCCGCCCATCTCCATAACATTGCAGGGCAGAAGCGACGTCAAAACGTCACTTCCACCCATAGCTCTTAAAGGGCCATTTTTTATTTTATTTTTACATGACAAAATTTTTATTTTTATTTTTTTCTTTATTGCATTTTATTGCAATTTATTGCATTTTAGTGTAAATATGAGATGTGAGGTCTTTTTGACCCCAGATCCCATATTTAAGAGGTCCTGTCACGCTTTTTTTCTATTACAAGGGATGTTTACATTCCTTGTAATAGGAATAAAAGCGACACTTTTTTTAAAAAAAAACAACAGTGTAAAAATAAAAAATAAAAGGTAAAATAAATAAGGAAAACAATTTTTTTTCAACGTGCCCCGTCCCGACGAGCTCACGTGCAAGAGCGAACGCATACGTGAGTAGCGCCCGCATATGAAAACGGTGTTCAAACCACACATGTGGGGTATCGCCGCGATCGGTAGAGCGAGAGCAATAATTCTAGCCCTAAACCTCCTCTGTAAGTCTAAACATGCAACCTGTAGAATTTTTTAAACCTATGGAGATTTTTTAAGGGTAAAAGTTTGTCGCCATTCCACAAGCGGGCGCAATTTTGAAGCGTGACATGTTCGGTATCAATTTACTCGGCGTAACATTATCTTTCACAATATTAAAAAAATTGGGCTAACTTTACTGTTGTCTTATTCTTTAATTTAAAAAAATTTATTTTTTCACAAAAAAGTGCGCTTGTAAGACCGCTGCGCAAATACGGTGTGACAGAAAGTATTGCAACGACCGCCATTTTATTCTCTAGGGTGTTAGAAAAAAATGTATAATGTTTGGGGGTTCTAAGTAATTTTCTAGCAAAGAAAAACAGTTTTTAACTTGTAAACAACAAATCTCAGAAAGAGGCTCGGTCCTTAAGTGGTTAATGAGTCATACCAGACGTGCGGCTATTACCTTTTTCTTGCTCTAATGCACACCGAGGGGTCTATTTTTAAAAAACATTCATCGCATGTCAGAAGCATTCCTACAAAAAAAAAAGTCCTGTATTTTTTCTGAGAGATTATTGCCTGTATCGTCAGCTCCATCTAGTGGTCACAATGTGGTATCGTTTTCTCATTGAGGTATTTCAGAAAGCTATACCACATTTTGGCCACTAGGTAGAGCTGACGATATAATCTCTTAGAAAGAAAGAAGGGACTTTTTTTTTTCAACTTGCACGAATGCTTCGACCATTCATGTAATGAATGGTAAATAAATAGACCTCCTCATTGTCTTTTAATAGGCCCCAGGTATGATAATCAGTGCAACAAAGAGAAAATAAAATAGCAGACTAGACATCACTTCAGAGCCCTTCATTTTCTATTTAGTCGTGCTGATTTTTTTTTTTACACTCACTGCCTGACTGCTTGGCCGGGTTCACACTGGTGTGATACGACACTCGTCCTACTTTGGATCCGACTTTGCCCTGCGTCTTGAAGCCGACATACCTCCGACCTTCAATGAACAGGGATCTGACTTGGATCCCCGCCAATACCAGGCCCTGTGTTTGGTAGGAATCTTGAGGGGGAACTCCACGCCAAATTTTAAATAAAAAAAAAACGGCATGGGCTCCCCCTCCAAGAGCATACCAGACCCTTGGGTCTGGTATGGATTTTAAGGGGAACCCCCTACGCGGAAAAAACAGCGTGGGGGTCCCCCCAAAATCCATACCAGACCCTTATCTGAGCACGCAGCCCGGCCGGTCAGGAAAAGGGGTGGGGACGAGCGAGCGCCCCCCCTCCTGAACCGTACCAGGCCGCATGCCCTCAACATGGGGGGTGGGCGCTTTGGGGCAGGGGGGCACCCTGTTGCCCCCCCCCACCCCAAAGCACCTTGTCCCCATGTTGATGAGGACAAGGGCCTCTTCCCGACAAACCTGGACGTTGGTTGTCAGGGTCTGCGGGCGGGGGGCTTAATAAGGGGGCCCCCAGATCCTGGCCCCCCACCCTATGTGAAGGAGTATGGGGTACATCATACCCCTACCCATTCACCTGGGGAGAAAAAGTGTCAATTAAAAAAAAACACACTAGACAGGTTTTTAAAGTAATTTATTAGGCAGCTCCGGGGGGTCTTCTTTTGACTTCTCCGCGTAAGCACACAGATCCTGGTTCTCTCAGGGGAGAGGAGACAGATTGTGGTTCAACCATGTGTTTTTACTGCCGCCAACGGCATGTGTAAAATAAGTATTATGCCCCGTACACACGGTCGGATTTTCCGACAGAAAATGTTCGATGGGAGCTTGTTGTCGGAAATTCCGACCGTGTGTAGGCTCCATCGGACATTTCCCCTCGGAATTTCCGACACAAAATTTGAGATCTGGATCTCAAATTTTCCGACAACAAAATCCGTTGTCGTAAATTCCGATCGTGTGTACACAATTCTGACGCACAAAGTTCCACGCATGCTTGGAATCAAGCAGAAGAGCCGCACTGGCTATTGAACTTCATTTTTCTTGGCTCGTCCTACGTGTTGTACGTCACCAGCGTTCGTGATGTTCGGAATTTCCAACAAGGTTTGTGTGACCGTGTGTATGCAAGACAAGTTTGAGCCAACATGCGTCAGAAAAAATCCATGGATTTTGTTGTAGGAATGTCCGATCAATGTCCGATCGTGTGTACGGGGCATTGGGGTGGTAAAGTAACAACAGAAGTAGAAGGTGCAAAAACAGCACGAGCCACTCATCCCAAAAATTGTACCGGGGATACTAATATCTCAGACCAGGGAGTTTGAATGAGACTTGGGGTGGCAAGGTAACTAGAATAGAAGGCAAAGGTGCACCAAACCAAACTGCCAAAAAATAAGCCTGGAATTAGGATTTGGTTCGGGACATCCAAATTCAGGAAATTTGGTCTAAATCTAAAGCCCCTTTCACATGACCGTTACGATCAGGTCCACCTGTTAGTTTTTCAAGCGGATCGGATTGTCCACTCACCCCTATGGACGGGCGCCTACCTCCAAATACAGTGCCTTGAAAAAGTATTCATACCCTTGAAATTTTCCACATTTTGTCATGTTACAACCAAAAACGTAAATATATTTTATTGGGATTTTATGTGATAGATCAGCACAAAGTGGCACATAATTGTGAAGTGGAAGGAAAATGATAAATGGTGTTCTAAATTTTTTACAAATAAATATGTGAAGTGTGGCGTGCATTTGTATTCAGCCCCCCTTTACTCTGCATACCCCTAACTAAAATCTAGTGGAACCAATTGCCTTCAGAAGTCACCTAATTAGTAAATAGAGTCCACCTGTGTGTAACTTTATCTCAGTATAAATTCAGCTGTTCTGTGAAGCCCTCAGAGGTTTGTTAGAGAACCTTAGTGAACAAACAGCATCACGAAAGCCAAGGAACACACCAGACAGGTCACGGATAAAGTTGTGGAGACGTTTTTCGTTTGTTTTTTTTATCAAAAAAGTTTTTTATTAAACATATGTAAACAACTTCCCATGTACATACATTGCAATTGCAAAAGTGTACATTTACTTACCAGTTTTATCATAGCTCCTTCAAAAGTACTATACACACTAACCAAGGTCTCATAACGTCACAACTTGTTCATAAAATTAATATAACCATTGCATCGTGTCATAAACATGACAACATTATCCTCTAGGGCAGTGGTCATCAACCCTGTCCTCAGGGCCCACTAACAGGCCAAGTTTTACGTATGACCTTGGGGAGATGCAGACTAGAATGCTGCAATCACTGAGCAGCAAATGATATGTGTGATGTATTTCAGTTATCTTGCAAACCTGGCCTGTTAGTGGTCCCTGAGGACAGGGTTGATGACCACTGCTGTAGGGCATTGTAGAAGCCTGGACATCACTAATTCTCTGGGGCTCAATCCTGGTGTATCCAACCATGGTGACCAAAGATGTTCAAATCTATCTGGGCTCCCCCTGTCTTGATAGATATATTTTTCCATAACAAGGGTTTTCCCCATGTGTGCTATCCATGAGGCGACAGTGGGCAGTGAGATGGATTTCCAACCCATCAGAATGCGTTTTCGGGCCTGAAACAGCGCCCTGGAGAATGCGGTCCTCACCATCCCCTCACCACCTCTTCTAGAACTCCCATTATACAGTGAATGGGGCTTAGAGGTACAGCAGTTTGGAACACCAGATTGAGTGTTCCAAGTACCTGACTCCAGTAACGGTGCAGCTCTGGGCATCTCCAGAAGAGATGGATAAGGTCCCCACTGTGCTTGCCTACACCTGTCATACAAGGCGTCCGCCAGCCTGCCCATCTTGTGGAGCTTTTGCAGGGGTGTAATGCACCCTGAGTACAATGTATAATTGTGATACTTTTTGTGCAACATTTAAAGAGCAGATAGTTATTGCTTGCAATGCTTCATCTCGCTGGTCTTCCGCGAGAGGTCCTAGGTCCCTTACACGCATGGATACTGTACTGCCTTAATGGAGTGTGCCCCCAGGTAGTGTGTCAGCAGCATCTGGTAATACTGAGGTATAATGCCCTTAGTTTTAGTGCTAGACTGCAATAGGTGTAATATAGGGGTAGATGACATAATACAGCCCCCCGCATCCCCCTGTGCGCCCACTGCATGCCTGAGCTGAAGGTATGAATAAAACATGGAAGGAGGTAGATTAAACTGACTTTGTACTTCAGGGAAGGACTTCAGCTTACCATTACAAAATATGTGAGACAAAAGAGACACCCCAAAGGCTCTCCACCTAGGCCCCTGACGCAACTTAGCCAGTTCAACATAGGAGAGGTTATTCCAGATTGGGCTGTATTCAGTGAATCCCTGCACCCCCTGCATCTGTTTGCCCTTGTTCCGTATTTTTTGAAGTAGTGAAAGAGTAGGCGTCTGTTTGTTGGATTTGTTGAACACCTGCGCCTCCAGGCCCATCGGAACAGATTCCGCTCCAGTGCCCAGCAGCATCAACCGTGCCGACGATCCCACCGGATCATGGGCCATGGATACAGTCAGATGCTGCAGCTGGGCTGCCAGATAGTACAGCCAAGGGTTGGGCAGTGCCAATCCTCTGCTGTCATTTGGGTATTGTAGCTGCTCCAACTTAATCTTGGGGGGACCCATATTATTCCACAGTAAGCGTCTAAAAAGGGTATTAACCACTCTGAATATTTTTGAATGTATCACTATAGGAGAGTTGTGCAAAAAGTAGAGCGTGATAATAGTCGATATACATTCAGTGGGCAGTAATCCGCAAGCTTAGGCGATATTTGTATCCCTAATGCCGCATACACACAGGCGGACCTTTCAACGGTCTGGGTCTGGCGGACTTTTCGACTGACTTTCTGAGTGAACGGACTTGCCTACACACGATCAACCAAAGTCAGACAGATTCGTACTTAAAGACGTACGACCGGACGAAAACAAGGAAGTTCATAGCCAGTAGCCAATAGCTGCCCTAGCGTCGGTTTTTGTCCGTCGGACTAGCATACAGACGAGCGGACAAATCTTTCCGACTGACTCGAGTCCATCGGAAAGATTTGAAACATGTTTCATTTCTAGGTCTGTCGAACTTGTGGGAAAAAAAAGCCCACACACGATCTAATTATCCGATGGATTCCGGTCCGCCGGACCAAGTCTGCCGCAAAGTCCACCTCCCGATCTTTATTTAGCAGCATTAAAGCTGATTTAGACCAGTTTATGGTAAGGCCAGAGTAATTTTCAAAAACTGGAAATCATGTCTGTCACAGCCTTTAAAGAGGCATTGGTGTCCCCCAGAAAAAGCATCATGTCGTCTGCACACAACATGATCTTTTCGTGTAGATCACATACCTAAATCCATTAATCTGCGAGTTGGCTCTTACCAGGGCTGCCAGTGGCTCGATATTGATAGCAAAGAGCAGGGGAAATAGCAGATACCCCTGCCTTGTTCCCCTGCCCAGAGCAAATGCATGAGACATTCGATCAGCCATTCTTATAGTCGCCCGTGGGGAAGCATATAACAATCTGACCCATGCGATGAATTGGTCTACAGCTGCATATTGAGAAAGAGTCACCTAAGGTTGGTGGCTGTGGATTTCTGGGGCATAAATCCTGCCTGGTCAGGGTGAATAATGGAGGATACGATCCTGTTGACCTGAAGCCCCAAGACCTTAGCCAGGATCTTAACATCACTTTGGAGGAGAGAGATGGGTCTGTAGAAGCCGGGGTCAACTAGATACTTCCCTAGTTTGAGTAACATTATGCCCTGTCCATTGATGATGGAAGGCATCCCTCCTCCAGTGTGGCATTAAACACCTCCAACAGCTTTGGATATATCTGGTCACCGTATTGAGTATAGACCTCCATTGGGAGGCCATCTTCCCCGGGGGGGCCTTGCATGTGGGAAAGGAACAGGCAGCCGCCTGGAGTTCCTCCAACATTAGGGGCGCATCTAGTTGTTGTATAGCCATATTGGACAAGGAGGGCAAGTCTATATCAGAGAGGTAGATGTCAAGATCTGCATCTGAGTAAGCATCCCTCAACCCATAAAGGTCTGTATAGAAGGACGCCAGCTCAGAGATTATCTGTTCTGGGTTGTTGACCACCTGACCACTAGATGAGCGAATAGTTCCAATAGCCGAGGATTGCTGCTGAGATCTAGCAATCTTAGCCAGCAGGTGTGCCGTCTTTTCCCCCTCCTCATAAAATGCAAGTTTGGTAAAAAAAACCTCTTACGGTCTGCAGCGGAGGATCTCAGACGGTCCAGGGAACCCTGAGCCGACATCCATGCCTCCCTTGCAGAGTCCGATGGATCAGTAACATATGACAGTTCCAGCTGTCGTACCTGATCCCCTACTTGTTCAAGCAGAGCGGAGGAGTTCCGCTTTACAATTGCAATTTCCATAATAAACACCCCCCTAAGGTATGCCTTAAACATCTACCATTTCTGTAAGTGATCTGTATACTGACAATGGGACCGGAAGAACTCATCAATTTGGGCGGCTATACAGTCCTGTGAGAGGAACAGTTTAAGCCAAAATGCATTAAGCTTCCACGGGGCTCTAGGCAGAGAGGTGGGAGGCTGGGTGATAAACCATAGAGCTAAGGAGGCATGATCTGACACTCCTCTCGGGAGGTATTCCACTTTGGAGGTATAGCTAACCAGGTTTGGGGTGCCCACGCACAGATCAATGCGTGACAGGGAGCCATGTGTTTTGGAAAAACATGAAAATTGTTTTATCTTTGGATTGCGGATGCGCCATATGTCAGTCCATCCCACTTCAGAAAGCAGGCGGAGAGCGGTACCCCTGCCTCCTCTGGGGGGGGGGGTGAGTTG
Organism: Lithobates septentrionalis; assembly: GCA_037952835.1. Lineage (NCBI taxonomy): Eukaryota > Metazoa > Chordata > Amphibia > Anura > Ranidae > Lithobates > Lithobates septentrionalis. The sequence continues at coordinate 321,153 of JBBDGP010003868.1, forward strand.
GGGGTGTCTATCTAGTCTTGGGTCTAGGTAGCAATTGAAGTCCCCCATAATTAACACCGGAACATCAGGCTTATTTGCCAGGTATGAATACAGCAGCTGCAGTACTTCCCATGAGAACGGTGGTGGGATGTAAACAAAAGCTAAGAGCAGGGTTACAGTGAATTATTTACAATAGAAAAATACAATCTGCCTGCAGCATCCACCAGAGAGTCCAATTCTTGATATGCCAATGCTTTATGTATCAATACACTCACTCCGCGTGAGTAAGCAGAGTGAGTGGAGTGATATGATTTACCTACCCATGCATAACGCAGGAACCCAACATTGTCCCCCAGGAGGTGGGTCTTCTGCAGGCCAATAATGGCTGAGTGGAACTTGCGCAGACAAGATGTGATCATGGTATGTTTAAATGGATCAATAACCCCTCGGACATTCCAAGATACAATAGGAGTGGTAGACATATCAGTCATATATATGAATATGATTGGGCAGGCTCCATGAATACCGGTATCCCACTAACAGAGGGTCCATGGCGGGCACTGCGACAACCTTGAGAATCCAGCAGTAAATGCAGTAAATAGATCATGCCCTCTAGGAGGGCTGCACATTGGGAAGAGATAGCATTTAGGAGGTAGTCAGCATTGCGCAACTGCGCAGCAGATAAACCTGCAAGGAACAACAGCATTCTGAACAGTAGGGCCTTCTGGGAAACGGCCGGTGTCAACTGGATCACTCTAGGGCCTCCCAAATGGTGTATGAGGAGATTACAGTCAACTTTTCTCGTGCCAACCAGGCACCAAACCAAAGGCCATGAAGCCCATGACCACAAATAGTATACAAGCACTAGACACGTCAACATCTCACATGTGGGCGTGTATGGGTGGTGTATTCAGGAGAAGTGAAAAGTGCATAGTTACTCACTGGGGGTGAGCAACAGGTACAGTTCCCCTATAAAAAAAAAGGGGGGGGGGTTAACCTGTAAAGGTAACTTAGCGCCCATCATTGCCAATTTTTGTAATTCCATTCAGGAAGTCAACCTGTGCCCCCCTCTCGGCCTCGGCAGCGTTGATCTTGTTCATTCTGGTCCAACCAGGCAGCTGCATCATGTGCTTTTTCGAAGAACTGGTTCTGACCTCTGGCAGTCACTCTCAGCTTGGCCCAGAATAACATGGCGTAGGGTAATTGTAGACTTTTAGTCTTTTTTTGACCTCAACGAATTTTGATTGCCTGCGTGGCAACTCTGTGGAGAAATCCAGGAAGAACAATATTTTTGTGCCATTGTAGTGTATGGCCCCCTTTTCTCTGGCCAGGCGCAGAACAACCTCCCAATCAGGAGACGGGCAAGTATTGATCTGGGTGGGTTGCCAGGTAGAAGAGGCTCCCTGCCCTCCACCTTCTCCGTGAGCCCCACTATACAGACAATATTACGTCTCAGGTGGTTTTTGATGTGATCTGTTTTGTTAACAGTCTGGAAGGTTTGCTAAGTAGCCATTCTCACATCCCTGGTGAGAGGGGGCATTTGATCCTCCATAGCACTCACACGGCCCTCTACAGAAGTGGTTCTCTCCCTAATCCTCTGGAGGTTTTGATGGAGGAGTGACACTGTCTCCCTCAGCCCCCCAAACGTCTCTTTCAAATCATCCACTGAGGCAGTGCATTTGGGCACAGCTTACAGGATCTCACTAAGTGTGGGTTGAGATGTTTCCTCTGCAGGCAGATCAAACAAATTAGGTATAAGATCAGGCACAGACTCCATAGGCACTGTGTCATCCATCATGTCTGTCTCTTCCCTGTCTGCAAAGTCAGGAGAGTGCATGTCACGCTGTGCTGTAGCCAGGGGGGAGCAGAGGCACCAGCTAGTTTCTGGGCATAGTATATCATAGTATAGTATATCATGTCTCTGGGTGGTTCTTTGGGCTTCGGGGGTTTGTTAGACTTACCCTCCTGTTCAGACTTCTTGTCATTGCCTCCTGGTGTTTTCGGAGGCTGTGACTGCTAGGCACCATCTTGGATGTCCTGGGTCCCTCCTCGGTTCCCTCAGGTCAGCATCAGCTGGGATCCACTGTCCAGGTGGAGCAGGGAAGCAGCAGGCTTTGTGTCCAAAATTTGGACGAAAACAGCAGCAAGGCGAGGATATTAGAAAGGATTACCAGCGGGAGCTCCATGCAGCATGCCTCATCAGGCCACGCCCCCGTGGAGAAGTTTAAAGCAGTGTTAGGATCTAAAAAAAATTTCAAGCTTTGAACATCTCACGGAGCACTGTTCAATCCACCATCCGAAAATGGAAAGAGTATGGCACAACTGCAAACCTACCAAGACATGGCCGTCCACCTAAACTGACAGGTCAGGTAAGGAGAGCATTCATAAGAGAAGCAGCCAAGAGGCCCATGGTAACTCTGGAGTAGCTGCAGAGATCCACAGCTCAGGTGGGAGAATCTGTCCACAGGACAATTATTAGTAGTGCACTCCACAAATCTGGCCTTTATGAAAGCATGGCAAGAAGAAAGCCATTTTTGAAAGAAATCCATAAGAAGTCCCGTTTGCAGTTTGTGAGAAGCCATGTGGGGGACACATCAAACATGTGGAAGAAGGTGCTCTGGTCAGATGAGACCAAAATGTAACTTTTTGGCCTAAAAGCAAAACGCTATGTGTGGCGGAAAGCTAACACTGCACATCAGCCTGAACCCACCATCCCCACCGTGAAACATTGTGGTGGCGACATCATGTTGTGGGCATGCTTTTCTTCAGCAGGGACAGGGAAGCTGGTCAGAGTTGATGGGAAGATGGATGAAGCCAAATACAGGGCAATCATATAAGAAAACCTGTTAAAGTCTGCAAAAGACTTCAGACTGGGGCGGAGGTTCACCTTCCAGCAGGACAATGACTGTAAACATACAGCCAGAGCTACAATGGAATGGCTTAGATCAAACAAACATAAAACAAATCTCTCCTGCGCTCAGGTGTCCAGGAACTGAATATGTGGTGCGACCACCTATAACGAGGTATTGCCTAGCGTCTTGCAGCCCTCCTCTGAACAATGGGTATTCATGCTAGAAAAAACAGAAAAAGAAGGAGGGCGCACTAACCTAGTGCATTACCACTAATAAACTTTATTGCAGCATAAAAACAGCAAAGATTATACTCACAAACGAGCTATCGAAACCAGCTTTAAAAAAGGGCGCAAGTGCGCTGTTCTATGGATCGACACACCAGGACCTATTGCCAAGAGGATCAGACCGGTGCAAATGGCCAATGGCTAACGCGTTTCAGGGGAGCACCCCCTTCCTCAGAGCCTGAACGGGCAATGGTTGGTCTCCAACCATTGCCCGTTCAGGCTCTGAGGAAGGGGGTGCTCCATAGAACCATAGAACAGCGCACCATAGAACAGTGCTCCATAGAACAGCGCACTTGCGCCCTTTTTTAAAGCTGGTTTCGATAGCTCGTTTGTGAGTATAATCTTTGCTGTTTTTATGCTGCAATAAAGTTTATTAGTGGTAATGCACTAGGTTAGTGCGCCCTCCTTCTTTTTCTGTTTTATGGTTTAGATCAAAGCATATCCATGTGTTAGAATGGCCCAGACCTACTGTAAATCCAATTGATGCCCATTCTTCTGTGCAAAATAGCTCAAGCTCTGTCAGATTGGATGGAGAGCGTCTGTGAACAGCAATTTTCAAGTCTTGCCACAGATTCTCAATTGGATTTACAGTAGGTTTGGACACCTCGCTGGGCGTCCTTTTGTTGAGCCCCAGCGATGGTGAGTGGTTTTGGCGCCTGGGTTACCCCTGGCTGGATCTGGATATTTCTAAATTTGTACATTCTATGTGGCTATTATGCAATTTTCTATCATCAACATTATGAATGCTTTGATCCATTAATATACCCTTGAAGAAGGAAGTAATTTCTGAAATGCGTTGGGTGTGGAGCTTGCACTCCATGTGGTGTCCTATGATCCCTTACAGCATCTAACCAGTGTATCATATTGATGTGTAACTGTATTAGCCATCTTTTTTTTATTAATTATTCATTGTTTGTTATTTATCTTTAAACTGTATATATTATAATAAATGTATATTTTTAAATCTATCATCTATATTGTTTTTTGGTGTTATATCACCATCAGGGCCTTTAAAATCCCACAAGGGGGAACCTTGCTCTCTGTATATTGTACACAGGGATGTTGGCCCACCTCCAGTCCTCTGTATATACTCTCTAAATATGCAAAGCTGGTAGAGACATCCCCAAAAAGACTTGCAGCTGTAATTGCAGAGAAAGGTGGTGCTACAAAGTATTGACTCAGGGGGGGCTGAATACAAATGTACCCCACACTTTTCACATATTTATTTGTAAAAAATTGTGAAAACCATTTATCATTTTCCTTCCACTTCACAATTATGCACCACTTTGTGTTGGTCTATCACATAAAATCACAATAAAATACATTTATGTTTTTGATTGTAACATGACAAAATGTGGCCAATTTCAAGGCACTGTAAGCAACTTGTGTTTGTAGACTGGGCGAGATGTTTGGTACCCAGAATGGAGAGAGTGCACATGGAGACAGCAAAGTGTATTAACGCAAAGCTTCAACGAGGTGGCAACAGGTTCTGTGTAACACGGCCGGATTTGGCACAGCAGTACTTTTTTTTTTTTTTTATAATCTCTTTATTTGAAAAAGTTATCCATTACAGCATACACAACACAATCAAATCACAAAGGAAAAAAACCAAAAAAAAGTACAAAAATAGGGACTGTCACTAAGATCGCCAACTCATTAAAATCATCCATTATTCCCACAAGTTCTTTTGCATCTAATATGTGCCAATTCAAAATACCCATAAGCTGTAACCTTCAAAGAGGGAAAGATAAAAATAGTTTCTTCATTTTTCCCCTCTTTTTCATCCCCCCCCCCTCTTCCTTCCCTCACCCGCCATGCATCCTCACATATACCCTACACCACTCTTCTTCCATACCATCCTCACCCCACCTCCCCCTCCTATCCAACTCTGTCCCGATCCAGCCATGCTTTCGATATTTTCTCAAACTTTTTATAATTGCCCCTTTTCTTATAGATATACTTTTCCCTGCAAATCACCTCCCTTACTGCATTTTCCCATTCTATCACTGTCGGAGCCTCCTTCCTTTGCCAGTGCTGTGCAATAAGCTTTCTTCCCTGAAACAAGCATCTGGCTCTTGCCGTCTGTATGTCCTTTGAAGTCCCCCCCTCCCCCGTCAATCCCAGCAGGCACTCCCTCGCCTCCAACCTCAGCGATGTCCCAAACACTAAGTTTATTTTCCCCACTACCCCTTTCCAATATCTGTGCAGCTTGGGGCATCGCCAGAACATGTGGATCAAATCCCCATGTCCCCCTCTACATCTTTGACATTTCGAGTCGGGCCTCTTACCCCACTTAAATAATTTCAGGGGCGTATAGTATGCTCTATAAGATAAATACAGGTGAGATCTCACTTGTGAAGGAGAGAGAGTGACCCTGGGACCAGACGCCAAGACTTGATCCCATTGATCATCAGACAGTGCTCCCACATCTTTTTCCCATTTAGCCCTGTTTTTATTTTCAACCGGGCCTTCCTGGGCTGCTGCTTTCAGGCATCCATACATGTCTGAGATCAATCCCTTTGTGGATCCTGCGTCGATCAGCTTTCTCAAAGAGGTCATTTCGCACCACGCTGGCGCTTCCTTCCCAAATTGTGCCTCCAGGGCATGCCTGACTTGCAAATATCTGTAAAATGACCTGTTGGAGATCGCATACTCCTCTACTAGCTCCTGAAAGGACTTCAACCTCCCCGCCCTGTATACCTGTGCCAGGTAGTGGATACCCTGACGGTCCCGTTCCTCAACGCGCCCCATTTTTTTAAGCTCGTTGAGGCTATTGTTGTCCCAAAGTGGCGAAAATTCCGCAAAACCAGTATATCCCAGGGTTCTTTTAGCTTGTACCCAGACTTTACTCATCATCCGGGTAGTGGGGCATTTAGTACGAAATGAATCTGCCTCTAATCCCTCTGCCACTGTGTCATGTCCGGTGTCGTTCAATAAGATGCTACCCCCTGCTTCCACTTCTCTTAGCCTATTACTACCTCCAACTTGTTGCAATTGAGCTGCCAGGAAGTAGCCTCGTGGATCTGGTACTGCCAAGCCGCCCTTCACCTCTGGTCGCCGTAGCGTCCCCAACCCGATCCTGGCCACCCCATTCTTCCAAATAAGCTCTCTGAACATACTGTCCATTTTTTTGAACCAATGCTTGGGGATCCAAACAGGAGAGTTCTGCAGGACGTATAATATTTGGGGTAGCCAGACCATTTTAATCAGATTGCAGCGCCCGTCGACCGAGAGGGGCAGGTGTCTCCACACTTGACATTTCTGCTTCAACTTTTTCATCAATGGAACTAGATTTCCGGATATATACTGGCCTGGGTCTCTAGATATATTAATCCCCAAGTATTTCATTTGCCTGACCACTTGGACTTGGGATGCCTGGTGAGGGAGAGGCTCACTCAAGGCGTCAATTGGCAGAATCACTGATTTCTCCCAATTGATCAGTAACCCAGAGAAGACACCAAACTCCCTCACTATCCCCATAGCTGTTTCCAGTGAATCCTGCGTATCCGCCAGAAACAGCAAAATATCGTCGGCATACAAGGCCACTTTGTCCACCCCTCTCTTTCTCTTAAACCCCTGTATACCCTGTGCCTTCCTCAGAGCCACCGCCAAGGGCTCAATTGCCAGGGCAAAGAGCAGAGGGGACAAAGGACACCCCTGTCTTGTGCCTCTGCCCAGCTGAAACCACTCCGAGCACTGCCCGTTGATTTTCACCTTGGCCCTTGGCTCACTATATAGCAATCTTAGCCACCGAGTGAACCCGGGGCCAAGCTGATATTCTGCCAACACCTTCCATAAGTAATGCCATTCCAAGGAATCGAAGGCCTTGGCTGCGTCTAGCGAAAGAATTGCTCTCCTACCGCTATTTTCTATGGGGATCTGCATATTAAGGTATACCCGTCTTATATTCGTGCTTGTAGATCTGTCCGGGATGAACCCGGTCTGGTCTGTGTGTATTAATTTGGGGATTATCTTATTCAGCCTTGCAGCTAGTACTTTGGCCAGGATCTTTACGTCCGAACACAAGAGCGAGATGGGCCTATATGAAGACATATCTATTGGATTCTTCCCTTCTTTCAACAAAAGTATTACTATGGCTTCTGCCATAGAGGGGGGCAAAGCCCCTTCCTCCCTAGCCCCATTGAATACCTCCAGTAATAAGGGTAACAGTAGCCCCCCGTATTTTTTATATAATTCTATGGGCAGGCCATCCTGGCCCGGGGACTTTTGGGCCGCCATATCTCCAACAGCCCTCTGCAATTCCTTGAGGGTCAATGGGGCATCCAACATTTCCCTGTCCTCCTCTAATACCGGGATTATCCCCAGCCCCTCAAAAAAGCCCTACATTTCCCCCTCTACATTTACCCTAGAGGAGCTATATAACTTCTCGAAGTATGTCTTGAATTCGTCTACTATATCTGGGGTATTTTTTCTTATTTCTCCTTCCCTCCCTTTGATTGCCGGCACTGCACTCAGGGGGCCATTTGCCTTAATTATCAGAGACAGAGCTTTCCCAATTCTCTCTCCTTCTCCAAAAAAGCTCAGTCTCTGAAAAGATCTAATCTTTTCTGTCTTCTCTCGGAGTACCCTACTATACTCTTCCTGCCTCCTCACCCAGCACTTATAATTAGCTTGGGATGGTGTTACTACAAAGTGCGCCTCCGACAGTCTTGCATTTTCTTTAGCTCCCAGTTCCTCGGCTTGTGACTGTTTCTTAACATAAGCAATTCTCTGAATTAAAGCTCCTCGAAGATATGCCTTCAATTAGTCCCAGACTACCCTCAATGGAGGCAATCCTAAGTTTATGCTAATAAATTCAGACAGCCCCTCCATCATTTTCTCCTCCTCTCCTATAAGTTCGAGCCAAAAGGGATTAATCTTCCAGCTCCCCTTGCTATATTGCCCCCCTACCTTCACGGAGGCAATAACTGGCGTGTGGTCTGAGACGCCTCTCGGTTCGTAGGTTATTTCCTCCACTACATTTAATGCCTCCTCATTACCCAATACGAGGTCAATTCTGGACAGGGTGGCATGAGTCCTGGAGTGACATGAGTACTGCCTCTCTCCAGGATGCCTCCTTCTCCAGATATCCACCAGCCCTATTTCATCACAGTACTGCAGAAGGGGACTCCTGTTGGCCTCTCCAGCTCCATGCCTTAACGGGAACCTGTCTATGTTCCTGTTCATCGTCATATTAAAATCTCCCAGTGCTATTACCGGGGTCCCAGGGAAGTCTGCTATGAACCTGGCTAGGTCCTCCATTACCTCTGTACAAAATGGGGGGGGATATACACATTGGCCAGTATAAATCTTTTGTTTTCTATTAAACAAGAGAGGAAAATATACCTTCCCTTTTCATCCAATCTGCTCTGCCCGCAGGAGAAAGCCAAATCTGTGCTTATCAATACACTCACCCCTCTTGAATATGATGAGTGAGTGGAATGAAACTGTGTCTGGAACTGCTTATTACTTAAAGTTTCAATTGTTTCTTTTACCAGATGGGTCTCCTGGAGGCAGAGTATCTTGACATTCCCCCTTTTAGCTATTGAGAAAATTATTTGTTTTTTAAGCTTATCCTTTACCCCTCTTACGTTCCATGAGCATATATTAATCCTTTTTCCCTTGTCCGGGATTTTACCACCCCTTCTTTCAATGCTCATGGGCCGTTCCATCTAGTGCCGTTACATTATTTTGGTCTCCTATCAAATCTAACCATCTCCCATTGCAGGTGCAGTAAGGGGACATATAGTGTATCTCCCTATCTTTAACCCATCCCTCTGATCTAACAACCTGAATCCACTCATATCCACTTATAGCACCACTCCCTACCTTCCACCTCTGATTATATTCGTGCATCTTCCCCCCCACCCCCCACCCCCCAACCCCCTTCACCCTCCCAGCACCCAACCCTCCCCCCTCCACCCCCATCGTACCCCCACGCCCACTTTTGGGCCTAACCCTCGGGCTTCAATTGTGACCTTCAAAAAACTTTTTGAGGTTTAAGAAAAGAAAAAACCGTGAACCAAATCCAGTAGGAGGGGACTTTCCCCCTTAAGAGAAAAGAAAAAAAAAATATTTTATACTATTACCATGTGTATAATTTGTGCATTTTTCTCTATAAGTGTATTATACTACTATTTACTTAATCCCCCCCTCCCCCCCCCTCCCCCGCTCCACTCCCAATTTACCACGTCAAGAGGCAAAAATCCAGTGGAAAAAAACCCAGAAATAATACAAAAAAATTCAAAGAAAAAACAGGAGAAAGTTCCAGAGGGCACCTAACTTCCCTCTCCTCTCTTAATTCTCTCTTCGTTGCTCTCTAGCCAGGTTGACACTTCATTGGGGGTAGAAAAAAACCTAACCTCCCCCAGAGCTGAGACACGCAATCTAGCCAGAAACAAAAGCGCGTAGTTGATTCTGAGTTGGTGAAGCTTTCGTTTACAGTCTCCAAATTTAGCTCTTTGTCTCTGCAGCTCCGGGGAGAAGTCTGGGTAAATTGAAATCCTGGCTCCATTGTGCTGGATATTCCTTGACTCTTTTGCCTTCTGTAAAATAGTGACTTTGTCCCGAAAACATAAAAGCTTAAAAATAAAGGGTCTAGGGTGGCCTCCCGGTGCTAGGGTTTTGGGACCTATTCTATGCGCACGCTCAATAGCAAAGGTATTGGAAAATGAATCCCTGCCAAACTTCTCCCTCAGCCAGTCCTCCATGAATTGAATGGGGTTGTTCCCCTCACAGCCCTCTGGGAGCCCAAGTACCCTCAGGTTCTCTCTACGCAGCCTGTTCTCCATACTGTCCATTTTTTGTAAACAATCCTTTAGTTGGATTTTCATAAGTGCCACCTCTTGTTTTAGTGGGTACACAACATCCTCCATTTGGCTGAATCTCTCCTCAAGTGCTGTTGTGCGGGTGCAAACTGTGCGCACTTCCCCCTTAACAATAAGCAGTTCATCTCTAATGCTTTTAAATTGCTCAGACAGCTCGGTGATTGATTGCTTGCAAGTGTTAACAGCTGTAAGAATATCATGCAGGGATGGCTCCCTCTCACCCAAGCTGCCCTGGCCTCCCCCTGCCGCCCCTTCCAGGCCCAGGACCTGTTGTTTATCCAGGGTCCCTCTTGCGACTGAGCCTGCCAATGGTATAGCTGATGGTATAGCTGCCAAAGTCCCGTTTTCCTGGGTCTGACTTCTCCTCCGAGGGTGGCCCGCCTGTTGTTGGCCCCCCCCAGACTACTATATTTGTTAGGGGTTTGATTTGGGGTGTGCGCAAAGCGCTCTAGTTTGGTGGCTGCTTGATTCCCCTTCTCCTTGGCGCTGCGGGTTCCGAGACCCCCTGTCCCTTGTTGGACTGGCCCATCCTCCATCCCCTTCTTCTTTGACATTTCCGACAGTGTGCTGCTTTTTCAATGCACAGTACTAGTCCCATGCCCTGAGACCTGGGCCTGTATAGCCACCCCCCCCTGTCAAGATTTTAAAAAAAAAGTCTTTTCCAGCTGAGTTTTTGTGCTGTAAGTATACACACAGCCAGCGACTCACCCCTCCAGTGCTCCGGGTAGAATCCTCTGCTGCTCAGACCTTCAGGGGGGTTTCCAGCGCTATCTGCTGCTTGCTCGATCCCGGGTGTCGGCGCCCTCCTCTCTCACAGGTACAGTCGCCGCCGATGTTGTCCTCGGGAGAGCAACGTGCAGCTAGTGCGGCAATCACGTCCGCGGCGGCTTCTCTCAGTGCTCCGGGCGTTCAGTCTCCTGGAGCTCGCTATGACAGATGCCGGAGACGGAGCAAGGGGAGAGGGCTGGATTCAGTCACGGCGTCCTCTCTCACCTCTCACCTCAACATCCGGTCACGCCCCCCACAGCAGTACTTTACAGAAGGTCTTGCAAAATACAGTCTCAGTATTATAGAAGGCACTCTCAATGGCTTAGGATTTCCGGCAACATCTGACAAAGGAGGTGGCTGGAAGGCGGTCTGGCAACAAGGCACTTGAAGATGGTAAGAGTTCCTAGTTGGCAGAACAGACGTGCAATCTCTACTCTCTCCCTCCTCCACTGGAACCTCTCCCTATGTTGGACACACTGTCCCTAACCAGCGGGTTCCTGTCCCTGACCTAGCTACTTCGCAAATGCATGTCAACTGCAGTGGGACACTGACACCAATGATAGGGCACTATTCCACACCAACAATGAGGCACCGTTCCTCACACCATGTCATTTTTTTGCTCCCACTGACCAGCACTGTCTACACTAAAGATGGCACCAAGGTCATTCCAAGCTTCCAAGCAGCAGTGTTCAATCAGATGGCTGCTCCCCTGATAACTCCTACAGAGGCCTCAGTGGGCCAGGATTTGCTCCTATCCTCCATCCTCTCTGCCTAGCAGCTGCCGTAACGACGTCCCCTGTGCAGGGAGGCTGAACTACACATGCCTACATGTCTACACGAGTATGCAAGATGTGAAGAACAAACTCAGCTCTGCCTCCTCCCGATAACCACGCCGCTGACACGTTTTGCCCCACCTCTGGAGCTTAGTCATGGGGTGGGCACTGTGTACTCAGAGCTGTTGGTGTGCAGTGTTCCTTTATCGTCTATTACATCAGTTACTGGTTAAGAATACTCACACCAGTACCCTATTTACCAGTGGATCACTTGAGCAACGGCATCACACTTGGAGCCAAACTCAGTGAAGCTTATGTGCATTGCATGGGCACAGGCAACCACTGCCACTATTAAGGTCAGTCCAGAGCAATGATGTGCAGACCACACTGGAGTGTAAGCGCATGTAGACAGAAAGTGGCTGAAGGAGGCTGGAGTAGATCCGCCTCACTGAGCTAAAGAAAATGAAGAAAATAATTATAAAAAAGTAATTTCTGCAAAAAGGCAATTTTCTATGACAAACTGTGTTAACACACTCTATGTCATCTAGTTATTTTGTATTACAGGTACTTTTATAGTGTCAACAATTTATGCAGCTCTTTATGTCCATATTGTACATTCACATCAGTCCCTGCCTCCAAAGAGCTTACAATCCAAGGCTAACTCACATTCATAGGTACACATGTTAGGTCTAATTTAGAGAGGAGCCAATTACCTACCAGCATGTCTTTGGAGTGTGGGAGGAAAGCCACGAAAGGACAGGGAGAACATGCAAATTTAGTAAATTGTGCGTTAGGAAGGTAAAAGTTTGCCTCTGTTCCAGCTTGGCTGACGTTGTGTGTGTTTCCGTGCTGACCGGTGGGTGTCGCTGTTGCCACTGGTCAGTGTTGGAAAGGCAACGTGTCGAAGTGTATAGATGCTCCTCTGTCTCGGAGGCAAGCTCGGTGGAGGTGGTCCTCCGAGTTGCATTCTGGGAAGAGGGTATTTATGGGACAGACGCCATGTTTTAGGGTCGTTTTACAGCCACCTGCTGGCCCTCCTGGCCGACAGGTATGCGTTAAGGAGCTACCTCGTGGTCCTCCGATCGGGAGGCCCACGATTCTGCGGCGCAGGGGTGGGTCCAGAGGCTTGTCTGGGGCCTACCACTGCGGCCAAGGAATGGTCCTGAGCTGTCGGTCATGTGTGACGAAGCTGGACAATCGAGGAGATCCCAGGGGAGGACCCGTCTTGGAGAGATCACGCAGTGAGCTGGTCTTTAGAGGGGCCTGGTGACTCGGTTGGAGGACGTATCCAAAAGAAGTAACTATACAACATAGTGTTGCAGGCTCGGCTTAAAGGTTCAGGCACTGTGACTGACTTTCACTGCAGAAAAATCTGATACATCCTGTGGCAGAGGATCGTACGGATTCATCCCCCAAACAAGTCTGTGGCAGAGACTTTAGATTCGTGCTGCATACTGGCTGCTAGACCGGTGAGAGAGGCCTATCCAGACGAATGTGTCCCACGAGGGGAGCGCATTCCACATAATTATCTGAATTCTACCAGGACATTTGTCGCTAAGATTCTACAAGAAGATATTTGAGTTTCTCCTGAAAGTTTCCTTTTCCGCCTCTTTCCTGCTACTTCCTAAAGTTTGTCTGTTTAATAAAGCATTGAAAACGTACTCCAGTGTTGGTGCATGTGTCATCCAGAAGTAAACTCAACGGAACCCCTAGACCCGGTGCCGGTGAAACAGAGGGAAGCAAAGTGAAGGTAACAGACCCGCTTAAACCAGCAGCTCCACCGAGAGTTAGTGCTACATGTGGGGGCGTCGTCCGGGATTTGTTGACCGTCAATTATTGCAACCCAGTGGAGTGTTTCACCGGGAGTTTACAGAAGAGAGCTGGACTTTGAGAGAAAAAATCTTTTCAGGAAGAGGAAAGGTTAAACTGCAGGACTTTGCTTTTGAGTGCGTAGACGCTGGGTGCCAGAAAAGGGCCCAGGAGCTACGTGACTGAAAGAACAAGTTTGAGGAGTTACCCTACTTGCTACCGCGTGGGGCGCGTGTAGCGTGCTTGGCGCCAGAGGAGAAGAGAGGCCTCGTGATCGTGCTGAAAACATCAGAGTGTGGCCATGTCTTTTTCGGTGTTGCAATCGGTTGTGGGACCCAGAGTGTTCCCTGCAAGCACCGTGATGAATACTGTGCAATCTGGAACTCTGCTCAGGAATACTGGATCTCGAATGAAGCCGCAGGGGAGGTTTGTCCTGTATACCTCGGGAGATGTTGAGGGACTGGGCATGAACTGCCATCGATGTGGAGGATTGGCCGTACATCTTCGTCCATTCGGCCGATGTCCGCAGTGTGGAGAGTACTTGTTTGTAGTGGAGCCACCTACCATGCCGCCCCGTGCCTATCAGATGGATTGGGTGACAGGTATCGCTACGTTGGAAGCTGCTACCGCTGCAGAGAGAGAGCGACGGGCCGCCACTTTGCCTGTTGCTACCAAAAGTGTTCCAGAGAGAGACACTGCTGCTGCCGTCTCATCAGGAGACATTACTTTGATTTCTGTGTCCACTACACCTACTCCTATGGTGCCTACTCAGAAGAAGGTGGGCTATGTGAAGGCTTCCCGCGGCCGTGGTCGAGGCCTGCCCCAGAGGTTACCTGAGCCGGAGCTACCAGAGTCTACGCCTGGGATGGGTAAGCCACTGTTGGGGACTGTAAATAAGTATTTGCCAGCAGAAGAATTGAGAGACTCGGAAATAGAATCCATGTCGGATCTTTCCGGGGATAATGATTTATTTGAAACCATGTTGCAAGAGCTATTGTGGTCACAAGGCAAAGATGATGCCTCCACAATGACCCTTCCTGAATGGACTGCCATGAGTTCTGGGAAGACATCACCCTGTGTGGAGACGCACAGTGCTGTTCCTGGGACTTTGTCAAAAGTTATCGGTTCACTACAGACACCGGCTCGGTCTATGGTGAAAAATTTATTAGATTCCTGTGTACCGCCTGGTATGGGGAGAGACAGATCTTTGCCAAAACTTGCTCGCTTGCAAAGGATGTTAAACAAGCGTGTGGCCGCAGAGTATGGTTTGGAGTTCCCCTATGTGCCCCAGCATGTCATGCAGGAGATTGAAGCTAATCGGGAGCTTTGGACGGTGAAGTTATTGGGACTACTTGTCTGTGCCTAAGCCCTTTAGAAAGACTGGATGTTCTGTCCAGATAGATGAACGTTTCAACGGATGCTTTGTACATTGGAACTATGGTCGACACATCTATGCCGATAAGGTGGTAATTTGCACACCGGGAAAGGACAATGCTGTATATTTTATTACCACTGTGGATAAAGAAGGAAAATCTGTGACTTTGCCAGATCCTCGGTTTTACTGGTAATTATGAACACTATCACTTTAAAGTTACTTAGCTAGATAGTGTCAGGGTGAGGAGATCTGCGTGGTCAAGATCTATGGATCCTGTTCATTGTTTAAATCCAAGGACTTCTTTTGCTAGCCGGATTTTTTTTATTAAAAAAAAAGAGTTCTTATGCAGGGATGGACTCCTAAAGTTTTGTAGTATAAATTGTGGGAAGAGAGTTTCATTTTTAATGTGGCTTTGCTCCTACTGTTGTATAGGATATGTATATATGTGTGCTTAACTATGTTTCCTTTTCAGGGATCATCGGATCATATGTATAGCTGGGAGGCTTTTCAGCTAGTTAGTTAGTGAGGTTGTGTAAAATTATATTGTGGTTTTGTTCGTGGCTGTGAACATATTGTTTTATAAGATATAAGTCTCATAATGTCTTTAAACTGTCCTTTCTCTCTCTCTTTGCCTATCTAAAGTTATGAGAAACTCAAATGCTTACTCTCAGGCTTGAGAGTTACTGTTACTGTGTCGGGACAGACGTTGGGGACAACGTCTATTGTAGTGGGGGGAGTATGTAGCGCTGGTAGATTTACAATCTACCGCAAGATAGGTAAATTTAGTAAATTGTGTGTTAGGAAGGTAAAAGTTCGCCTCTGTTCCAGCTTGGCTGACGTTGTATATGTTTCAGTGCTGACCGGTGGGTGTCACTGTTGCCACTGGTCAGTGTTGGAAAGGCAACGTGTCGAAGTGTATAGATGCTCTTCTGTCTCGGAGGCAAGCTCGGTGGAGGTGGTCCTCCGAGTTGCATTCTGGGAAGAGGGTATTTATGGGACAGACGCCATGTTCTAGGGTTCGCTTTACAGCCACCTGATGGCCCTCCTGGCCGACAGGTATGCGTTAAGTAGCTACCTCGTGGTCCTCTGATCGGGAGGCCCACGATACAGTGGCGAAGGGGTGGGTCCAGAGGCTTGTCTGGGGCCTACCACCGCAGCCGAGGAATGGTCCTGAGCTGTCGGTCCTGTGTGACGAAGCTGGACAACTGAGGAGATCCCAGGGGAGGACCCGTCTTGGAGAGATCACGCAGTAAGCTGGTCTTTAGAGGGGCCTGGTGACTCGGTTGGAGGACGTATCCAAAAGAAGTAATTATACAGCATAGTGTTGCCGGCTCGGCTTAAAGGTTCAGGCACTGTGACTGACTTTCACTGCAGAAAAATCTGATACATCCTGTGGCAGAGGATCGTACGGATTCATCCCCAAACAAGTCTGTGGCAGAGACTTTAAATTCGTGCTGCATACTGGCTGCTAGACCGGTGAGAGAGGCCTATCCAGACGAGCAAGGAGTGTGTCCCACGAGGGGAGCGCATTCCACATAATTATCTGAATTCTACCAGGACATTTGTCGCTAAGATTCTACAAGAAGATATTTGAGTTTCCCCTGAAAGTTTCCTTTTCCGCCTCTTTCCTGCTACTTCCTAAAGTTTGTCTGTTTAATAAAGCATTGAAAACGTACTCCAGTGTTGGTGCGTGTGTCGTCCAGAAGTAAACTCAACGGAACCCCTAGAACCGGTGCTGGTGAAACAGAGGGAAGCAAAGTGAAGGTAACAGACCCGCTTAAACCAGCAGCTCCACCGAGAGTTAGTGCTACAGAACCAACAACCCTAGTACTGCCAGGTGGAAGTGCTTGTAGACAGGTGCAGTCTGCAGTCACCACTGGAGGTGGCACTCGACCGAAGCAGAAATGCAGAAGGGAAAGGAAGTCATGAGGAACTTGGGTCCTCTATGATTTCCTGCGGACACCAGGGGAACAACTGTCCGATTGGACAATGGTGCCCCTTGTGATCTCGGTGGCCATCTTGGGTTAGGATAGTGACTATTTAAGACACTGGCTCCCCGGTGTGGCATGGAGTTTGCAAGTGGTTTGTGTAGGGAGGGACAGGTTCCCTGTCTGGCAGGGAGAGTGTTCAGAGGTAGAGAAATGTTCCAGGGGAGAATGGACAGTGCAGGAACTACATCTTTGCTTGGTTCAGGAAGCCTCTCATTTGGGTGTGGAGCAGCCAGGCCGCATTCCCGCTCCTCATTGCAGAAGCTATGGGTATCATTTCAAACTAACTCTCCACTACTACAGTTTTGTAGGTTGTGGATGGCTGTGTCCCACGGGGCCTATGCAAAAACTAAAGGTGCCGCTCAAGCTCCGGCAGGTTCTCATCTACTGTCAGCCACTGAGAGTGCAGGCAGGAAAGGAGCTTGCCCCATCTCCGTGGATATCGATGAAAAGGAAACTCCCAAAGTTTGCACATCACAAACAAATCCCGTGTCTAAAAAGTGAAAGCAGCCTCAGCCTGGACTCAGTCCAGGACATTTGACTCATTTTGCCCAGCCCCCTGGACCTGATTGTGCATTGTTTGGACTTTCCTAATATACTGTTCTCATTCACCTTGGCCTCTGTGTGTGTTCACTGCTCACTGGCGCACCATTCTGCATCCCGCTCACATGCTATCTACTTAGCTATCTCCTATAAAATAGTATTTTACTCATATTAATGTCTATGTTTTTGCAGTAATTGCAATATAGCCCTCTTCACCTCCTGGTTCCTCAGACTATAGATAAGAGGATTTAGCATTGGGGTCACCATTGCATAGAAGACAGAAGCCACCTTACTTTGTTTCTCAAGGTGGCTAGAAGAGGGGTGTAAGTAAGTTATGAAAACAGTCACATAAAATATGGTAGCGCACATTAGATGGGATGAGCATGTACTAAATGCTTTCTGTCGACCCTTGGCGGATTTCATCTGTACAATGGCAGATATAATAAGAGTATAGGAGACCAGGATGGTTGTCAAAGAGCTTACTGTGCAAAAACAAACAAAGAACACAGTTAAAATGTCACAAGAACGAGTATCTGAACAAGACAATTTGAGGATTGGTGGGATGTCACAATAGAAATGGTCTAACAGGTTTGGACCACAATACTGCAGAGTGAACATACAACTGGTTGATGATGTTGACTGCACAATGCTAATTAGGAAAGCAGTGAGAATCATCCCCTGACATTTCTTCTTGGTCATTATTGTGACATAATGGAGTGGATAACAGACAGCCACATATCGGTCAAATGCCATGCTCGACAGGATAAAGACCTCTGTACTTGCCAGACCAGCAAAGAAGCAGAATTGAAGGGCACAACCAATGAAGGAGATCTGCTTCCTCTTAGAAAGAAGGTCAGACAACATTTTGGGAGTAACAACTGAAGAGTAGAAGAGGTCCACCATAGACAAATAGCTCAAGAAGTAGTACATCGGAGCATAAAGACTGGGAGAGATATAAACAATTACCATCATCCCAACATTTCCAAGCATGGTCACCATGTAGACTAGCAAAAAGAACACAAAGAGAAATGGAACAAGGTCCTCATCATCAGTTAAACCAAAAAACTCAAACATGACTATTCGAGTCTTGTTTTTTACCATATCCATAGAGGTTTTGGGCTGTGATGGCTGAAATAAGTAGCTTATTTTTCAGTGCTACAATATTGCCCAAAATATACACAAACTGTTTATCTTTAATCTGGAAAATAGGTAAAGTGCAAAAGATTTTATGAATTCATTTAATGGTGAAGTCTGGCTAGTCAACCGTCCAAGTCCCCCCTTCCCCACAAACAAAGCCCCCTAATCCTCTAGTTCAGGGATATGCAATTAGCTGACCTCCAGCTGTTGCAAGTCCCATGAGGGCATAGCAAGACTCTGACAGCCAGAAGAATGACACCCAGGCGCAGAGGCATGATGGGACTTGTTGTTTTGCAACAGCTGGAGGTCCGCTAATTGCATATGCCTGCTCTAGTTTATCCACCCTAGTCCTTCTTTTGGGTGCCCATGTTGCCACAGATGTGTTGCACATGTTGGCTTACCGAGCTGATAATATCCCCCCACTACCACCAACACCACCCGTGCCTCTCTCCATGACGTTTCCATCAAGATCAATAATGCATCTATCAGTCCCTCCACTCACGCCGGGATACTATGTGTAATCCTGAACTCTGACCTGTCCTTTCAGCCCCTAATCCAATCACTGTAAAAAAACTTGTAGACTTCACCTCCGTAACATCTCTAAAATTCGTTCCTTATTACAGTAACTAATGAAACCACAAAGCTACTTAATTACTCCCATGTTATCTCTCTCCATGACTATTGCAACCCTTCTTCTCATTGGCTTACCTCTCCATAAGCTTTCTCCTCTTCAGTCTATCATGAATGCTGCTGCCAGACTTAACTACCTTACCAACCGCTCAGTGTCTGTCACCCCTTTTTGCCAATCCCTCCACTTGCTTCTAATCGTCGAGCGAATTAAATTAAAAATACTAACAACAGCATACAAAGCCATTCACAACTCTGCGCCCAGCCACCTCACCAATCTTGTCTCCAAATGTCACCCAAACTGCCCTCTCTGCTCCTCTCAAGACCTCCTACTCTCAAGCTCCCTTGTCTTCTCGTCCAATGCTGATCTCCAGGACTTCACCAAAGCCTCTTCCATCTGTTGGAACGCTCTACCTCAATCTGTCTGGCTATATCCTACTCTGGCTGCCTTCAGGCGATCCCTGAAAACTAATTTCTTCAGGAAAGCCTAATACGCCTCCAATAACTGAACTTTTATCACTTCCATCAGCTCATCCCCCACAGTTATAACCTTTTGTACAGGGGCGGATCCAGAGCCTAGTCTCGGGAGGGGCACTGCCAGAAAATGTTTTTTTGGGGTAAATTTATCGGGGAAATGGCTGGTGTTAGCGCTTCAATCATCATGGCACCATGGTTTTTATGGTGTCAGGATGATTGAAGCGCATTATTACTATAATTACATTGTTATAAGAAATGAAATGGTTGAACTCACCATAATGCTGAATCAGTGGGAGCCCCGAGCGTGTCACTGGCCACTGTCACCTGCCACACGTTGCAGATTATCACTTGCCACATCCCTTGCCACATGTTGCAGATTGTCACTTGCCACGTCCCATGCCACACTGCTCACTTTATTAGTGTCACTGGTCCCCAAAATGTCAAAAGTGTCAGTTAGGTGTCAGATCTGTCCACTGCAATGTCGCAGTACCACTAAAAATCACTGATCGCCGCCATTACTAGTAAAAAATAATTAAATATAAATGCCATAATTCTATCCCATAGTTTGTAGACACTATAAATTTTGTGCAAAACAATCAATATACGCTTATTGGGATTTTTTTTACCAAAAATATGTAGAAGAATACGTATCGGCCTAAACTGTGGAAGAAATTTTTTATTGCAAAATGCAAAAAATATAGTTTTTTTTTTCAAAATTGTAATGAAATATGAGTGGTGTATCCGCGCAATGGAACAGAAAATTAAAAAAGTGGAGAAAATGGAAAAAAAATGGAAAAAAATGGAAACAATGGAAGAAATCGCAAAAAGGACTGCTGCCTCCACAGATGTGATTTCCACCTAGGTCGCTCCAGTTGACGTCCCTATGACGAAACGCGTATGGCGTGGCCTATTCTGACGCTTTTGCATCATCTCCCAGAGGATCACCAACTTAAATCTGACGCTCTCCTGTTTTGATGATATTTGGTTGCCTATTATAAACTGCTTAAATGTGAGTACCATTCTGTCATCTGCGTTCAATAAAGAGTGTTTTATGGTTTTACGCTATGGAATCTCCTCTTTCTTCTCTTATGCCTAAAACGTCACCGTGACCCAGAAACAGCCTGTGGATTGCCGCACAGTGGCATACACTGTGACTGCGCATTACCCCCGCAGGGGTTAAAGAAGCTGGTGAGTGTCCGCATGATCACAAGACACGAGCACCTGGTCACCAAGATTAATACAAATACCTGCCTTGCTTTACAAAGATGTCAAGTTTTTCACTTAAACTGCACTGAGCACTAGTCACGATTTAACCTATTTAATTATTCAGCAATGTTATGTTTGTCAATCACTATATGGGGTTTTTATGCGGATGGAATAGCTTTGGCTAAAGTCATTTTTTTATTTCATCCCCTGTTCCCCTTCCCCCTCCCCGAATTCAAAGGGGGCCAACCTAGCCGTTAAATTTGCTATATGCGATTTTGTTTATATTTTGTTTATAATTTACATGCGATTTTACATGTGGGATTTGGCTACACACGATTTACAAAGTATTTTTTAAACTAGGACAACGTTACACCTACACACTCCAAAGGGGGTCACTTTGCTGTTTTATGTTTGGTTTTATTTTCGTTGAATTTTTTATTTGCAATTTTGGTTTATACTTTATATGCGACTTTACATATGGGATTTGGCTACACACGATTTAGCAAGTATTTCTATGAATTAGGACTGTGCCACACCCACACACTAACCCTTCACTTACCTTCTGTTTTTTCCACCTTGGTGGAAATCATATTTGTGGAGGCAGCAGTCCTTTATGCGATTTCTTCCATTGTTTCCATTTTTTTTTCATTTTCTCCACTTTTTTCTCCACTAGGACAACGTTACACCTACACACTCCAAAGGGGGTCACTTTGCTGTTTTATGTTTGGTTTTATTTTCGTTGAATTTTTTATTTGCAATTTTGTTTTATGCGACTTTACATATGGGATTTGGCTACACACAATTTACCAAGTATTTCTATAAATTAGGACAGCGCCACACCCACACACTAACCCTTCACTTACCTTCTTTTTTTCAAAATTGTCGCTCTTTTTCAGTTTATATCGCAAAAACCGCTGAGAAAGCTCTATTTGTGGGAAAAAAAGGACGTCAATTTTATTTGGGTACAACATCGCACGACCGCGCAATTGTCAGCCAGTCAAAATAACGCAGCGTAGTATCACAAAAAATGCCCTGGTCATAAGGAGGGGTAAAACTTTTCGGAGATGAAGGGGTTAAGATCAAGACTAAAAGGGCATTTTTTGTTTGATACATAATGGCACACATGTATTTTGCGATTTGACACATGACATTCATTCATTCTTTTACTCACGTTTAGTCAATTGGTGCTCTTGTGAGGGTAGGGGTTCCCAATTCCCATGCAGGAGCAATGGTGGAGTGGAGTCTCTGTGGAGATGGATCGGATGGATCCAGTAATCTTCTCAATATTATTTTCAATTCACTCCGCTCTGCAGTGCAGACTGCCCAAGGTGCAGAAGATGGAGGAGGTGGGTGGAGCCAACACTAACTCAGGGGCAGCGGATCCGGAGGCCTGTAGTGTGGACAACATGGAGGGAGGAGGGTGCCGGTGGGTGGGGCCAACACAGTCAGGGGCGGAGAAAGAAGAAGGCTGGCGCTCTGCCGCCACTGACTGTGTGGACTGGCTGGCCTGCTGGACTGGACATGATGTTAGTGCAGTTACTGTGTTCCTTCAGTGGTCAGTGGTGAACGGAATAATCTTTCAAGTTGAAAGACTAAAGTGCAACTGGGCCATATTTGAGGCTCCAGCAGCTTCTCTCACTGTCAGTGTGTCACGTCGGCTCTGAGACTCGAGTCCGACGTGACTCACTGACGTCACTCGTTGCTAACGCCTGGGCCGCCTGGTGTCTAGCAACGAGTGCAGGGAACAGGCTCTACCCACCTCCTCCGGCTCCTCCTGGTATCCTTGTCAGGCTCAGTGACCGTAACGTAACATTAGACGCGAGTCTCTCTCTTGGCGCCGCTGATCGGCTGATGTGAGAGAGAGACTTGGAGTCGGGCAGAGGCAGCGGCAAGCAAATGAGTGACTGTTACAATGACATATTATCAGTGCTATTATTTTGGGGGGGGGGGGGAAATCGCCCTGTTGCCCCCCCCCCCGATCCACCCCTGCTTTTGTACCACTTGGCCAACCCTATTAGATTGTAAGCTTTCATGAGCAGGGCCCTCTTAATCCTCTTGTATTTTATTTTATTGTAAATGTACAATAAAATAAAGTGCTGTTCAAACTGTTGGGGCTATAAAAATCTTGTATAATATCCATTGGCAGTGTCCTCACAGGCCCTGAAAACTTGATGGCATAATGATGTCATAAGGTGGAGAGGCAATAAAACCAGTTGGTGACAGGCCCAGACTACAGCAGTGAACCACAGTGCATGGGCATGCGTGATCCTGGGAGCATGTTAGGCCAGGGTGGGAAGGTGTTAAGCTGGTTATACCCCAGTAGAATTTTGGTTGGCTCGTTCCTGTACGACAGCTCTTTAAGAGCCATAGCAGGTGCGTGCCCGCCACCGGTGGTGCGCACACCTGCTGCACGGCCGGGGACCCAATGCGAGCGCCTGCTATGGCTTTTAACCACTCGCCGACCGCCGCATGTACATTTACGTCGGCAGAATGGCACGACTGGGCAAATGGGCGTACAGGTATGTCCCTTTGAATTTGCCGCCGTGTGGTCGCATGCGCGCCGCGACCCTGCCGCGAGCTCCGTAAGTAGGGTCGATGTCCGCGGGGATACCCGCGATCATCT
Source organism: Lithobates septentrionalis (assembly GCA_037952835.1). Taxonomy (NCBI): domain Eukaryota; kingdom Metazoa; phylum Chordata; class Amphibia; order Anura; family Ranidae; genus Lithobates; species Lithobates septentrionalis. The sequence goes on from JBBDGP010003868.1 coordinate 344,421, forward strand.
CACGGAGCTGAAGAATGGGGAGATGCTAATGTAAACAAGCATCTCCCCGTTCTGCCTAGTGACACTGTCACTGATCATAGCTCCCTGTGATCGGGAGCTATGATCAGTGATGTGTCACACGTAGCCACGCCCCCTAACAGTTAGAATCACTCCCTAGGACACACTTAACCCCTTCCTAGCCCCCTAGTGGTTAACCCTTTCACTGCCAGTGTCATTTTTACAGTAATCAGTGCAATTTTATAGCACTGATCGCTGTATAAATGAGAATGGTCCCAAAATAGTGTCAAAAGTGTCAGATGTGTCCGCCATAATGTCACAGTCACAATAAAAATCGCAGATTGGCCAGCCAAGTGGTCCGGGGCTTAAGTGAGGAGCCGTCATACAGCTACGGTGATTAGCGGGAAAGAGAGCCAAAACGGGGATCTGTCAATGTAAACAGACGGAGCCCCGTTCTGACAGGGAAGTGGACAGAGAGATCTGCTGTTCCTAGTGATTAGGAATAGCGATCTCTCTCCTCCTCCAGTCAGTCCCCTCCCCCCCATACAGTCAGAAACACCTCCCTGGGAACACATTTAACCACTTGATTGCCCCCTAGCTTTAACCCCTTCCCTGCCAGTCACAATTACACAGTAAACAGTGCATTTTTATAGCACTGATCGCTGTATAAATGTCAATGGTCCCAAAAAAGTGTCAAAGTGTCTGATCTGTCTGCCGCAATGTCGCAGTCCCGCTAAAAATCGCAGCTCGTCGCCATTACTAGTAAAAAAAAGAAAGAAAATATAATAAAAATGCCTTTAAAATTCCAGAAATCTTCCCCTATTTTGTAGACGCTATAACTTTTGCGAAAACCAATCAATATACGCTTATTGCGATTTTTTTTTTTTTTACCACAAACATGTAGAAGAATACATATCGGCCTAAACTTGTGAAGAAATTAGTTTTTTTTGGGGGGGGGGGGTTTTTGGATATTTATTATAGCGAAAAGTAAAAAATATATTTTATTTTTAATTGTCGCCTTTTTTGTTTAAAGCACAAAAAATAAAAACCGCAGAGGTGATCAAATACCACCAAAAAAAAGTCTATTTGTGGGGAAAAAAAAGGACGTCAATTTTGTTTGGGTACAACGTCGCACGACCACGCAATTGTCAGTTAAAGCGACGCAGTGCCGAATCGCAAAAAATGGCCTGGTCATTAAGGGGGAAAATCTTCCGGTCTGTAAGTGGTTAAAGGAACTGGATAGAACATTTTTCTCTAACCAATGAATTTCCAACTATGAATGTAGTTTTCTAGAAAAATCATATTTTCTCGTTGACTCAGCGATGGCAAGAAACGATGTTTCGACTGACATTTTATAAAAAAAATTGGACCATGTATGGGGCAGCTTTAGATGGAAGCCCAACTCCAGATAACATTTTTTTAATAAACCCCAAACGGAAAATGCAATATATTGCATCTTACCAATCATTAGATGTGGTGGCTGCATTCCTTTTTCTTCTGGCTTTTCCCCCCTCTGTTTTCACCTGGTGATCCAGCCAGTAACACATCTCCTGTATTACAGCGCCCCCTCCCTGGATGAAGGAGGCACCTTTGGACAGCAGCATTTGTCAGTCTGGGGGAAGGGGTGTGTTAGATGTACTAACAGATTTAGATACACTAACAAAGGAAAGCCAAACTCCAGCTAATACTAAACTATAGATAATATTATAATCAGTTACAGCATTTTTTTTTTCCTTTTAGTATATAGGTTTTACATAAATAATTCAAAGCTAACCATTGTACGCACCCCTGTCAGTGTTAAATAGTTTGTCTCATCACTGTCATGTCTGTAACTGATACATTCTGCTGGAGAGTTTGTTCTTTTGAAAAACAACAGACTTGCTGGCTGGATCACCAGGTAAAAAAAAAAAAAAAAAGGAACTATAGCCTAAAAAAGAAGACTAATGCAGCCATGACATCTAAGAATTGGTAGGCTGCAGTGCAATAAAAGTTTGCTTTTGGGTTTTAATACTTTGGGTTATAATGTTTTAAGCAATTGCATTTTTTTTTTTGGAAGCACCCCCCGGCAGTGTTATATATAGTTACATAGTTACAGCTTTGTTGCCCTTCTTTGTACTCGCTCCATTTCCAGTACATCCTTCCTGAGGACTGGTGCCCAGAACTGGACAGCATACTCTAGGTGCGGGCGGACCAGAGTCTTGTAGAGCGGGAGAATTATCGTTTTATCTCTGGAGTTGATCCCCCTTTTTAATGCATGCCAATATTCTGTTTGCTTTGTTAGCAGCAGCTTGGCATTGCATGCCATTGCTGAGCCTATCATCTACTAGGACCCTCAGATCCTTTTCCATCCTAGATTCCCCCAGATGTTCTCCCCCCAGTGTATAGATTGCATTCATATTTTTGCCACTCAAGTGCATTATTTTACATTTTTCTACATTAAAGTGGCTGTATAGTGTTTTTTTTTTAACTTTTACCTACAGGTAAGCCTATAATAAGGTATACCTGTAGGTAAAAAAAATATCTCCTAAACCTGTACAGTTTAGGAGATATTCCCCTTGCTATGAGCCGCTGACTGCAGCGGCGCATGCGCACAGGGGATTCTCGGCTGAAGGCCCGGTAAGAAATCTCCCGTGCGCATGACATCGCGGCTCCAGCCACTCACAGCACATACCCGGAAGACACGCCGAGGCAACATGACAGCTCCCTCGGCGTGGACCAGGTAAGATACCGACGCCTCGTTCTAAGGTAAGTATTTCATAATGAGCTAGTATGCGGTGCATACTAGCTCATTATGGCTTTTGCTTTACAGGGGTAAAAAAAAAAAAAAATTCTGTGGGTATACAACCGCTTTAAACCTCATTTGCCATGTAGTTGCACGCCCCATTCATTTGTTCAGATCTTCTTGCAAGGTTTCCACATCCTGTGTAGAAGTTATTGCCCTGTTTAGCTTAGCTTGTAATAGAAAAAAGCATGACAGGTCCTCTTAAATATGAGATCTGGGGTCAAAAAGTCCTCAGATCTCATATTTAGACTAAAATGCAAAAAAAAAAAAAAAAAAAAAGTCGTTTAAAAAAATGACACAAAAAAATTGTGCCTTTAAGAGAAGTAGGCGGAGCTGACGTAATGACGTCGCTCCGGCCGTCACATGGTATGGAGACGGGTAGGGGCCATCTTAGCCTCACTCGTCTCCATACCTAAGCAGGGAAAGGACCCGATCGCCTCCGCCGCTACCGAGGGTGCGGGAGAGCGGCGGGAGGGGGGTGGCACCTCTCCCGCCGAACCGGCCGCAGAGACCACCATTATCATGTACGGAACCGCCAGCCCTAAAGATGGATACCTCGGTTGTGGCAGCAGCTGCTGCCGTTACCGAGATATCCATCTTTAAAAAAAATGACGTATATATACAGTGAGCGGTCCGGAAGTGGTTAATTTGTTCATAAACGACCTGGAGGATGGGGTAAACAGTTCAATCTCTGTATTTGCAGACGATACTAAGCTAAGCAGGGCAATAACTTCTCCGCAGGATGTGGAAACCTTGCAAAAAGACCTGAACAAATTAATGGGGTGGGCGACTACATGGCAGATCAGGTTCAATGTGGAAAAATGTAAAATAATGCATTTGGGTGGCAAAAATATGAATGCAATCTACTCACTAGGGGGTGCACCTCTGGGGGAATCTAGGATGGAAAAGGACCTGGGGGTCCTAGTAGATGATAGGCTCAGCAATGGCATGCAATGCCAAGCTGCTGCTAACAAAGCAAACAGAATATTGGCATGTATTAAAAGGGGGATCAACTCCAGAGATATATCGATAATTCTCCCACTCTACAAGACTCTGGTCCGGCCTCACCTGGAGTATGGTGTCCAGTTCTGGGCACCAGTCCTCAGGAAGGATGTACTGGAAATGGAGCGAGTACAAAGAAGGGCAACAAAGCTAATAAAGGGTCTGGAGGATCTTAGTTATGAGGAAAGGTTGCGAGCACTGAACTTATTCTCTCTGGAGAAGAGACGCTTGAGAGGGGATATGATTTCAATATACAAATACTGTACTGGTGACCCCACAATAGGGATAAAACTTTTTGCAGAAGGGAGTTTAACAAGACTCGTGGCCACTCATTAGAATTAGAAGAAAAGAGGTTTAACCTTAAACTACGTAGAGGGTTCTTTACTGTAAGAGCGGCAAGGATGTGGAATTACCTTCCACAGGCGGTGGTCTCAGCGGGGAGCATCGATAGCTTCAAGAAACTGTTAGATAAGCACCTGAATGACCACAACATACAGGGATATACAATGTAATACTGACATGCAGTGGGGACGGAAAGTATTCAGACCCCCTTACATTTTTCACTCTTTGTTATATTGCAGCCATTTGCTAAAATCATTTAAGTTCATTTTTTTCCTCATTAATGTACACACAGCACCCCATATTGACAGAAAAACACAGAATTGTTGACATTTTTGCAGATTTATTAAAAAAGAAAAACTGAAATATCACATGGTCCTAAGTATTCAGACCCTTTGCTATGACACTCATATATTTAACTCAGGTGCTGTCCATTTCTTCTGATCATCCTTGAGTTGGTTCTACACCTTCATTTGAGTCCAGCTGTGTTTGATTATACTGATTGGACTTGATTAGGAAAGCCACACACCTGTCTATATAAGACCTTACAGCTCACAGTGCATGTCAGAGCAAATGAGAATCATGAGGTCAAAGGAACTGCCTGACGAGCTCAGAGACAGAATTGTGGCAAGGCACAGATCTGGCCAAGGTTACAAAAAAAATCTGCTGCACTTAAGGTTCCTAAGAGCACAGAGGCCTCCATAATCCTTAAATGGAAGATGTTTGGGATGACCAGAACCCTTCCTAGAGCTGACCGTCTGGCCAAACTGAGCTATCGGGGGAGAAGAGCCTTGGTGAGAGAGGTAAAGAAGAACCCAAAGATCACTGTGGCTGAGCTCCAGAGATGCAGTCGGGAGATGGGAGAAAGTTGTAGAAAGTCAACCATCACTGCAGCCCTCCACCAGTCAGGGCTATATGGCAGAGTGGCCCGACGGAAGCCTCTACTCAGTGCAAGACACATGAAAGCCCGCATGGAGTTTGATAAAAAAATACCTGAAGGACTCCAAGATGGTGAGAAATAAGATTCTCTGGTCTGATGAGACCAAGGTAGAACTTTTTGGCCTTAATTCTAAGCGGTATGTGTGGAGAAAACCAGGCACTGATCATCACCTGTCCAATACAGTCCCAACAGTGAAGCATGGTGGTGGCAGCATCATGCTGTGGGGGTGTTTTTCAGCTGCAGGGACAGGACGACTGGTTGCAATCGAGGGAAAGATGAATGAGGCCAAGTACATGGATATCCTGGATGAAAACCTTCTCCAGAGTGCTCAGGACCTCAGACTGGGCGGAAGGTTTACCCTCCAACAAGACAATGACCCTAAGCACACAGCTAAAATAACGAAGGAGTGGCTTCACAACAACTCCGTGACTGTTCTTGAATGGCCCAGCCAGAGCCCCGACTTTAACCCAATTGAGCATCTCTGGAGAGACCTAAAAATGGCTGTCCACCAACGTTTACC